>JAJTUV010001988.1:265000-781483 GCA_021653895.1 Mastomys natalensis
AATGATTGCTATGCAAGTGCACTTCACCCTGGCTTTAGGATGTACTTTTACCCTCTACGTGAGTTTAGTCTCTGCTTCTTAACACTATAGCCTCCTTCCTATCAATAGCCTCTAGGATACCCAGAATCACAGATTAAAGGACAAATAATTCGCCTGTCTGACTCCATTCTCCCACTCTTGGCCTTGGCGTCACTTTAACCTCATTGGTTTTACCCATCCTCTCCCCTGGACCCTTGACTTCCCAGGCTACCTCCCACCTCTGACCTCTCTGTGAGTCCTCTCCCCTGTCTCCTCTTCTTCCTTCCTCATTCCCCTCACTCTGCTTGGCCTTTAATCATCCCTGATATTTTATCTTTTCTTTACACTGGATCAGGTTTGCAAATGCTCCTTGAACACTATACTTTCCCTTCAGGGCACTTAATATGATTGATAATGACATATTTGTTTGTACTAACTGGTTAAGATCTGTCTTTCCAACTAGTCTACACTCTCAAAGGAGAAGAGGTGTGTCTGGGCTAAGCCATATGACTTTACCTTTACCCAGAACCACTGGCACTAAATCCCTAATAAATAAACCCTAGGATCCTCCACCAATCACCTAGCCATATCTCAAATTCTAAGTAGTTACAGGGAAGCAACTGTGGATAGTTATGAGTAAGATTTAAAAAAAAAAAAGGTTGTTTAGCAAGACTGCCAGACCTCAAGTATTGGTGTTCCACAGTTGCTATTTCTGTTCCTGGAAATCTCAGTTTCTGAGATAGTCTTGCCCATTGAAATTATTATTGTGTTGCAGTTTGAACACTGCCATATCTTCTAAATTCCATGTCAAACCTAATCTCCGGTGTTGTAGTACTAAGAAGTTCAGTTAGGGACCAGTGAGTGGGTAAAAACACTTGCTATACAAACCCAATGACCTCAGGTTGATTCCTGGAATCCACATGTGAAGCCAGATGTGATTGTGGGCATCTGTAATCTCAACAGTCCTATGGCAAGACATGAAATGGAGACAGGAGACTCTCCTGGAATTTCACAGGCCAGCTAGCACTGCAGAGACCACAGAGGCTGCCTTGCAAACAAGGTGATCGTGAAGGCTTCTCTAATGAACGGGACTAAAGGTCTTTTTTTTCCTTAATCTTTTATTAGCTCTTTGATCATTACATTTTTATTTTATTTTCATGTTTTTATGTCAGTACCAGACTGTTTTTATTACTATAGCCTTGTAATATAATTTGAAATATGGGATGTTACTACCCCAGTAGGTTTTGTTGTTGTTGTTGTTCAGGATTGTTTTATGTATCATGGGTCTTTTGTATTTCCATATGAAATTTATGATGGCTGTTTTCAGTTTCTGGGAGGAAGTGCATTAGAGTTTCAATGGAAAATGTATTTGATTTGTAGAGAAATTTGGGTAGGATGACAATTTTTACTCTGTTAACACTGCCAATGTAAAATCTTTGCCTCGTCTTCAATTTCTTTTTCTTTGTTGTCTCAGGATTCTCAGTGCACAAGTTTTTCACTTCTGCTTGAAATATCTCTCTTTCTCTCTCTCTCTCTCTGTCAGTGTGAGTTGTGCTTGTCACTGTTGTTGAGATCATTATGAGTCATACTGTTCCCTTGAATTCTTTCTTGGTCATTTGCCATTCATTCACATAAAGCCACTGGTTTTGTGTGTCCATTCTATGTCCTGCTGATATTTGCTGAGTGTGGTATTTATCAGTGGTAGCAGGTTCCTTGCGGACATTAGGTTGTTTTATGCATACAATTATATCATCTGCAAACTACACTACTTTGACTTTTTCCTTTCCTACCTGTATCCTCTTTATCTCCTTCTCTTATCTTACTGTGCTAGCAAAGAGTTCTAGTACAATTTGAACAGTAATGGAGAAAATGGTCATTCTGGTTTGTTCTTGATTTTAATGGAAATACTTTGAGTTTTTCTCTATTTAGGATGATAGGATATAAGCTTCCCGAGATTGCCTTTATTATGTTGAGATATATCCCATGTATCCCTAGTCTCTCCAAAACTTTTATTGTGAATGGATGTTGGATTTTGGCAAACATATATTCCTTGATTCATTTGGGCTGTTATAATAAAGATCTTAAAAGTAGTAAACATAAATAATAATTTTTTCACAGTTCTGTGACTAAGAAGTCCAAAACCAAGGTGCTATCAGATTGGCAGCTTGTGAGGGTCTATCCCTACATCCAAAATGATGCATGCCTTGAAGATTGTGTCCTTCCATGTGGAAAGAATGGAAGGGTTAAGAGGCTGATCTGGGCTTTTCATTTGTTTTGGAGGTCCCCCAAAATACCCACGTGCCCAGTGATTCACTGGAAGGCCTCGTGAGACTCGACATGCATCTGTGATCAAAGCCTATTGTATGTATTCATACTACATCAAACTGTACACAACAGAATCAGTAGAAAATGAAGACACAGAGAAATCTAGATCGGTCCATTCAAAGGCTCCTGATACTTCATCTGCGTCAGCCCGAGTATGCCCTTTACCCTACTATCAATATATGCAGTCATGTATCTACAGTATCCAACTGACTGAAGTCCTACTGTGATATTTCAGTGTGTATTGTGGTACATGACCAGTATAAACCACACTGCCTATTTTGAATTGTGATCCTTTCCTGGCTTTTACTATATCATGCAATACTCTGGTGATCTTCGGCAACAGCACTGAGCCACAGCTTCCGGTCAGCTCTGTGATCACAAAGGCAGATAAATGCTACTATTTCAAGACCTGTGTGGCTAAGCCTTGGTGTTCAATAGGTTAAGTACAGTAAGTGGGATGTGCATGTGTGTGTGTGTGTGTGTGTGTGTGTGTGTGTGTTACTTTACAATATTGAACTCATTCTGTGCTTTTGAAGATGTATCTCCATTATTAGTTGAAGAGCACCTGTTCATATGATGTTTTTGAGCCACACTGAACCTATTAAAAACTTAACACCCAAAGTTCATATTAGGACTACTGACATGGACACCCTTTGTCTGAAAATAACCAAATTTTCAGGAAACAGTAGATGCTTGCTGTGAATCACCAGAAGAGTGTATGTTCTCTTTCTTATTTTTTTTTTTTGTCTCTTGTCATGTTATTTTCTTTACCAGGTAGACTTTCCACGGCTTGAGGAAGAACCATGGACTTCAAGAGTGTGAAGGAGTATGTAGCCTGGCTCTACTATCAATACCAAATCATCACGTGCTGTGCTGTCATGGAGCCTTGGGAACAATCCATGATCAATACCATCTTACTAACCATTGTTGCTATGGTGGTATACACTGCCTATGTCTTCATCCCCATCCACATTCGCCTGGCTTGGGAATTTTTCTCCAAAATATGTGGATATAGCAGTTCAATTTCTAACTGATCTCATCGGAATTCTGTGAAATGCCATAATGTATTCACGTTGCTTACAACTTACTGATTTAGGTGACTGTATCATCTTTCACCTCTGACCTGACCAGCACTCTTTCTATGCACTGTCACACACATCCTGCCTGGAGTATGAGATAGGTGTCTTCCCACTTGCTTTTGTACATGCAGCATTGTGCGTCAGATGATAGAAAAGGCAATGACTTTAACCCCGTAGCCCACGTTTGCTCAACTCAACTCAATGGCTTTAGATTTCTTTTGAAATCAGGATGCTTTGAAATAAAACTTTTCTAGAAAAATAGGCTTATAAGAGACATGACAGAGTCATGTTTACACTACTCTCTTCATATTATTCTATACGAACGGATATGTTACAAAAGAATTCTTCGTAGGCTACTATCAAAAGCACCCTGTACTTGTTTACAATTTATTAAAAGATGGGAATAAAATAGATGAGCCTTTAAGGTCTTATTTTCTGGTGAATAGCTAATACCTAAAATGCATTTCTTCTGTTTTTTAAATTTTCATTTTCTTTGCTTTCCCTAAAATTCTTTTACTTTAAAGGAATAGGCCAGAGACAATGATCTTTTTTTCAGATTTTGTTTCAGCTTTGTTTTAAATGATCCTGAAACCTGGTTTATCACACCTTTAAAGGAATGGTGATATTTTTTAGGTAAACAAATAACTGTTATTCTAGAGAATAATTTTAAGTTTAAGAAACAAAGTATAACCAAAGCAAATTCAGATACTGTGACTTCTGATCACACCCCACCTTACGTGATGCAGGAGAAAAAAGGAGAGAGGGTGATGTTTTGCATTGCCTCTGGTGAGAGGAAGGAACAGGGAACACGGCATGTCCTGGGCTACAGGAGGAAAAGCTAATAAATAGGCTGGAAGTAATAGCCGAGCAGCGGGAAGTCGACAGCTCCAGTTAAAGCTTTGATATAGCAGCTCCTTTGCACAGCAGAAACAAGATTTATTAAATTTCTCTCAAAATGTTTATCTTCAAAGCAAGTGTAAGATTTTAATTATAGTGCTAGGTCAAACATAAAAGCCAAAGACCAAGCCCAGCAGTTTTTCTTTCCTCCCAATAAATATTGACGTTAGTGATTCTGGAGGGTAAAAAATAAATAAACAAACAGGTTTTGGACAATATTAGCACCTTTGTTTTAGGAGAAAAATATTCCAAGGAGTCATACGAAGAAAGATATTTGGCATGCAAAACCAACCTGCATGTCTGTTTAAAAAAAAAAAAATGTGCATTTTAAAGAGAAACCAGATACGAAATATATACATGTTGATTTTTGCAAAATAAAATTAAGTTTACTTTTATAAGCAAATGCCCAGTTTGGACATGCTTCTCCTTTCTTCATGATATAGTACAGCGTTCTCTCCAGATGACTTCCTCCTAATCTAACAAGGAAATGGATCTCTCAAGGAGGATGAACCCCTTCTTCGCCAATCCAGAGAGCTGCCCCATCCCTCCACCAACATACAGAATATGCTCTCTATGGACTCCTAAAGAAGTCAAGGGCCCCAAATTGGATGCCAGTTGCTGTTACAGGCAAGCTCTGCAGAGATCTGCAGGGCTCTGGCCCTGCCAAAGCAGCCAAAGAGTTGTACTCTCCGAAGGGGAGAAATCTAGGCAAGCTACTGGGTCTCTTGCTTGGCTGCTGCTCCAGAGTGAGCAGCCAGGAGCCAAGATCAGATCCACCAAGTGGGAAGTGACCACAGTAGGCTTGAGTCAAGCAGTTTCCATCAGCAAAAGCTTCGGGAGACAATTTGTCTTCCCCAAAGTGTTATGGCTCTATACGACAGGCACTCTTAGATGGTCTTTGATGAAATAACTTGTGTATGTTTTATTCACTGTAGACAGGGTCTTATAGACATTTTGAGGTGGGTTCGGGTCTAAGAGCAGATGCTATCTATTGGGTTGGTCTGGGATGTTAGGGATGCCTCATCTGCATGTGGAGGGACTTTGGGTGCTGCCCCTGTGTGACTGATTGTCACAGTTCTCTCCATGGAGTGTCCTGGTCATGTGTTCTAGGACAGGTACCTGGTCTGGAGTAGATGAAGCTTGTACCATCCTCAGGTATGAGGGTAACAAAGTTTCTGAATCTACTCAACCTTACCATGTTTTTGTCTAGTGCCATGGTTCCACTCACCCCACAGATGACTGTCACTGACAATTACAAAGCATGATCCTGTCACATAAGAAAGGCAAGAAATTAACAGGCAGCCACGACTGGAATCCCAGCTGCTGCCTTTATTGCTCTACTTGAGGGGCGGGGGTGTCTGTTTGCTCAGTCCTTTTGCATTCTCAGAACCAATGCTTTCACATTTAGTTAACAGTTAAGAATGGCCTTGAATGCTTTCCGAGTTCACAGTGATTCAATACCCTTCTGTACCTTAGAATTCAGTCACAAAGAATTCTAGGCTTTGACCTTCTAATTTAAAACTTCCTTCTAAAACTAAGAGTTAAAATAAACACCAATAGACAGAGGAGAACTTAATAAGAACTATTACAAAACAGCATCATGGAATGTCACATCAAAGGTAACCATTGTCTCTGAACAATCAAATACAGGGTCCAAAAAATAAAGAAGAAACAGGTTTGGTTTTGAGGTTTGTCTTGTCTTGTCTTGTTTTGTTTTGTTTTGTTTTTAAAAGCTACCACTGTATGGCAAGAAGAAGAAAGCCACACCTGCCCACCTGCTGATGCTCCAGATCTGTCAGCTTTGTTCTCGCTTTGACCACAGACAGCCTGGACCAGAAACACTTTCTGTGTTCTTTTCCTTTGCTTCCACTATATGATTATTTCAATGGTGTGCTTAGAACTTTCAAACAAGAAAATCCAAAGGGTCTAAGGTTCCAGGAGACTTTAGTGTTTGCCACTGAGTAAAATAGAACTCATAAAATGTTCTGTCCTTGGTATCAGCCAAGGCAATGTGTGTGTGTGTGTGTGTGTGTGTGTGTGTGTATCTCCACACCTGTTTTATCTAATCTTATAACAACAACACAAAATGCAAGAAGTCACAGAGTTTAACATAGCATCACTGATTAGCCTACATTTCATGTAAAAATTAAATCGCTAACGTATTTTCTACTTTTCCTTTCCTGTCACTAACTCATGTGGGTCTTATAAGTAGTATACTTCTAGAAGACAGCATCATCCTTGTTTCTGAATGCCCAACGTCTAGCCAGGTGGTTTGTACAAGGACTAGCAGGCGGCCACCACACAGAGCACTATTCAGCTCCCCAAGCTCTGGACAAGCAAGCTTGGCCTGTGTATCAGGCACCTCAACATGAGAAGCTTCTGACTGTGGGTCTAAGGAGTACCCTTCACCCACATGACAGATCCATGGAAAGCTAACCAGGCATCGATGCATAGGTAAAGGGAATAAAGAGAAATGACTAAATAGTGGATAAAAACTTTAACAAACTAGGTGACAGACATTCGGGGGTTGTTGGTAAAATCCTCTTAACTTTGAACATTTGGAAAAATATTAGCCTACTGTATGCCCACAGTCAGATTTGATAAGGAAGAAAACTAAGGAGACAAAAATTGAAATTGTCAACAACACACACACACAACCCCATAACTCTCTCTCCTCAAAGGAAATTAAATGTAGCTGATCCTGCAGCCAGATTTGACTGACCATGGCCTGGAAAAGCACATATTTGGGTCACCCCACTTCACTGTTTTCCGAAGTGGAAACAGTTTTATAATAATAGAACAAAGAAAAGCATAAATCAAAGCAATTTGAAAACATACTGGTAGGGCCATCAGAAAAGCAAGGTGCAGACAGGCAGATGAGCCTGGGATGTTATCTGATTGTATTCTTAGCACTTTGGTTTTTGCAGGAGAGGGTTTTAAGATAACACATTGTGAAGGTTTTAATCTGTTTATCAGGATTATAGGTCTGATACAGAGGTAGCCAGGGAACAGCTATTCAGTAAGTAGGCTGAAGACTGCTCAAGGTTAATAGCAACTGAACGCTGAACTGGCAACATTCCAATCTCCCCACGGCCCATTAATGTTTTAGGCCGTTAGCTCTCCTACACACAGCTTCCTTCCAGAAATTTTTTTCATGAAATATAAAAATCTCTGAACTTGTACATAAATAAATTTGATGTTTGGCAAGATAACAACTAAGAAACAAACAAGATTTTAAACATACTCGATATTAAACATACTCACAAATTTTGATCAGCTCTTGTGAAAAACCAGCAGGGTTCAGAGGAGGATGCAGCAGACAGTTGAAGACTTACAGAACATGGGGTGAAGGCAGCCAGCACTTCTCTTGTGACTGAGACAGGGAGCCAGGGACCCTTGAGGGAAGTTGGTGAGGACAGATGCAACAGATGACACCGGAAGCAGTGGGAGCTGACGGGTTGGGACAGGATAGCACACACAGCTCTGGAAGCTGTGGGAGCTGACGGGTTGGGACAGGATAGCACACATAGCTTTACAGACAGGAGCTGGACAGAGGTGGTGTCCACATTCAGGATGGCAGACTATCTGAGATGATGTACAAATGGAGCTAGAAAGTTGAGGCTGTTTGCTGACCCAGTAATTCTGTTAAATATGCATCTCCCCAGCCTGGCACAGCGGCACAGGCCTTTAATCCCAGCATTCAGAAGGCAGAGACAGGTGGATCTCTGTGAGTTCAAGGCTAGCCTGGTCTACAGAGCACGTTTTGAGACAGCCAGGACTACACAGAGAAACCCCGTCTCAAACACACACACACACATACATGCATACACACATACACACATATACATATACACAAATACATATATCAGCAAGGCACTGTGACACATGCTTGTAATCCCAGCATTTAGGAGGTGAAATTGGGACTAAAGAGATAGCTCAGCAGTTGTATATGACAGACATTTTTGCAGGAAAAAGTACCAACATACATAAAATACTTTTTAAGCAATTTTTAAAGAGATGAAAGTAAAAGAATTGAGGTTTAGGGACAACTGAGGATGCAAACAAAGCAAGACCTTATTATTACAAAAATAAAATCATAAACAAAACACTATAATTTTGTTTTGAATTATAAAATATTCTAAAACATAAATAAGCAAAAAGAAAAAACTTCATCTAGTGCACCCAAAGGAAAGAAGCTCTTCTTCATTCTGGAAAGTTCTATCTAGAGCTGGCTATGAAAAGTGGAGAGGATATTTTCCAGAGATTGAAGAGAAAAAGAAAATATAGTTCCCTACTACTTGTCTAGTTTTTTAAAGCTTTGTCTGAATCTAAGAAAAGATTCAGATTTTCCATCATGAGACAATTAATTGTCTAGGCATTTTGCATTGCAAAACTGACTAACACATCAACAGTATGGTCATCCCTGGACCCATCAATCAGGTGGCTCAGTAGGTAAAGGCACTTGCCATCTGGGCAGCTTTGAGGTCCATCCCTGCAGACCCACACACTGGGAGAAGACAAGCAGTGCCCACACAGTGTCCCTGACCACTGCACAAGTGGGTGCATGTGCACACATATAAGGAAATGTATACGATTATCTTTAATTATGTTAGCACTCATTAGAGAGTTTAACTTTCTGTAAGATCAAGTTTCAGGGCCAGGCCTCTCTTAGCTATTCCTGCTTTATTCTTCAGATGACAGTGAAGGCATCAACTATGAGACTGTTTCCTGGTGAGCTGGCTTGCCAACCAGCTAATTTCCAAAGCTTTCTTGTGATCCTTTGTATGCACTCCAGATGCATTGACAATATTCACACCTCTCATCCCTTTTATGTGAATTTGAGATTCAAACTGCTTGTTCCACCATTACTTTTCTCACCAATGGAAAGTTCTGAGGCCACACTTGGACCCAGGTGTCTGATTGAAGGAGTATCAACATAGACTACAAAATAGGACCAGATGTTTCCCTCCCCGCCCCCCGCAACCAACCCCCACACACTCAGTCTGGAACACAGTCTGGAACTGTGGGCACAGTGCACCAGAGGCAGTAGATTTCCCAGATGTCATGGTTCTGATGGTTGGCAAGAGCTCCATGTCACAGGTTGCTCACACATCCCACACATCCATCCTCAAACTGCTTGAACTTGGAGTAAAGGATGACGGACAGCAGGGTGGGGAGGGGCAGGCAAGAGGAAGAATGTGGGGAAACGGAAGAAAGAAGGGTGAAGAGAAAAGGGAATTTCTGTTTTCTATATTCAAAATGGGAAGGTCTTGTGAGTTTCAAAAGACAAAAAGAATATCAATTCTACCTAAGAATTCTAACTGGTAATTTTTAGGGAATCCAGAAGTGAATGTCTCACTCTAGACCACTGAAGTGAAAAGAGAGAGTCAGCTTTATGGACAGAAAGGGACTGAAGAAAAAAACAGCACAAATAAGAACAAAAATCAGTCCTGTTCTTTAAATGTAATTTTCCTTATAGGATGACATGGAAGACTCACCTGTCCCAGTCAGGCAAGCTAGACACAGTCTAATTGGTTGCGTGGATTGTGGGTCTGGTTTTTTTGTTTTGTTTTGTTTTGTTTTTCCCACTCAGACCCTCTAAGCCGGCACATTTTAAAGTTCATTTTGATTAATGGTACCTAACAGAAGTGGTTACACTCTGGTCTCGTTGTCCTGTGGATGTCTTCAGAGGGAGCTGAGCCATGTTAAATTTATTTTACTATTTAACTATTTAAATTAAATTTATTTAACTTAAGCAAACTGCAAGTCCCTGGCCTCCTTCCCCTGAAGACCTCCCTTGACCACATTATTCTTCCCTAACATAAGCCACAAATAAATGTCTTACTTTCTTGTTCATATTAATATTTCAATTCCTTGTGTTAAAACAATCCACATTCCCCACAATTCAAATAACCCTGACTAAGCAGCTAAGCTCTCCAGCCTGCTAGGCTTGTCTGGTAAGGTTCCCTCTGCCTCACTTCATCTCCTTACAGAGGCTCAACAACCTCTCCCAGAGAAATGGGGCTGGTTGTGGACTTCATTTTAAATGCTCTTCCAATTTAAAGAATCTGCATTTTTTGAAATTATAGTGTTTTGCAGCCAGCTCTCCTAGTTGTTGACAAGACCCTGACCTTTCCTGAAATGCAAGGGTGTCTTGTAACCCAGGCTCTATGCTTGTTAGCAGGAGGGGATGTGAAATGATCACAAATGACAGCACATAAATACACAAATTCCAAGGTGAACAATTGGACTTCATGAGGAAGTCAGTGAGAAAAAAAATCAAAAGATTGATGTCTGCAGTGTCTGGAGAGATGCCACCTGCATTTTAGTGACACAGCTACCGTGTACCCTACCCCCAGTTCTTTTTTTTTTTAAATTATTTATTTATTCTTTTCTCATATATTATATCCCCACTACAATTTCCCCTCCGTCCACTTCTCCCAGTCCCTCCCCCTCACTGCCTCTCTCTCCCAGATCCGGTCCTCATTTCCATTTAGAAAAGGGTAAGGCTCTGTGGGGTGTCAACTGAACATGGTGTAGCAAGTTACAGTAAGGCTAGGCACCTCTCCTCATATTAAGGCTGGAAAAGGATTCCAAGAGCAGGCCAAAGATCTCAGAGACAGAGCCTCTACTCCCAATGTTAGGAGTCCCACAAGAACCAAGCTACACAAACATAACAAGTATGCAGAGAACCTAGGTCAGACCCGTGCAGGCTCCCTGATTGTCAGTTCAGTCTCTGTGAGCACCTGTGAGCCCAGGTTAGTTGACATTGTGAGTTTTTTGTTTGTTTGTTTGTTTGTTTGTTTGTTTAATTGTGTCCCCGACCCCTCTGGCTCCTACAATCCTTCTTCCCCATCTTAGGAAGTCCCAGAGCTCCACCTAATGTTTGGCTGTGGGCCTCTACATCTGCTCCCATCAGTTGCTGGATGAAGCCTCTTTGATGGCAATTATGCTAGACTCTGGTGTAAGAGTATAGCAAAATATCAAGAATCATTTCATTGACTTCTTTTCCCAGTGCTGTTTGATACTATCCTAGATCTCTGGGCTATCCAGCCTCAGGATCCTGACCATCCAAGCAGTGTCCAGGCATGGTCTCAAGCTGAACCAGTCAATGGTCAGCCACTCCCACAGGTTTTTCACCACCTTTACCCCAGTACATCTTGAGGACTGGACAAATTGTAGGTCAAAGATTTTGTGGCTAGGTTCCCAACCCCTTCACTGGAAGTCTTTCTGGTTACCGAAGATGACTGGTTGAGGCTCTGTATCTCTCTTTACTGGGAGTCTTGGCTAGGGTCACCCTCGTAGATTCCTGGGAGTTTCTATCTCACCCTAAAACAGCCCTGATTCCATTCGCCTCTCCCAGTAATCTCTTCCTCCATCCTCCCTCAACCTGATCCCTTGTGTTCCCAGCCGTGCCAGCTTAGTCCACCTTCCATATCTATTCTTTTTTCCCTTCCAGGGAGACTCATGAGTCCCCTCTTGATCCTTCCTTCTCATTTCTCTGTGTCTATGTTGTAGCATGATTATCCTTTACTTCCTTTACTTTAAAGCTAATATCTGCTAAAATTAAGTATACACCATGTTTGTCTTTCTGGGTCTGGGTTACTTCACTCAGAATGATTTTTTTTCTAGTTCCATTCATTTGCCTGAAAAAAAAATCATAATGTTATTTTGTTAACAGCTGAGTAATACTCCATTGTATACATGTACTACATTTTCTGTATCCATTTTTCAGGTGAGGGACATCTCAAGAATCTAGACATCAAAAAAACCAAGTAATTCAATTATAAATAAGGTACAAATTTAAACAGAATTCTCAAGAGAGACATCCCAAATGGCTGAGAAACACTTAAAAGAAATATTCAACATCCTTAGCCATCAGGGAAATGCAAATCAAAATGACTCTAAGATTCCATCTTACCCCTGTCAGAATGACTAAGATCAAAAACACAAGTGACGCTCATGCTGTTAGGATGTGGTAAGGATGCTGGTAGGAGGAGAAACTTGTTCAGCCGCTTTAGAAATCAATATAGTGGTTTCTCAAAAAATTGGGAATCAATCTACCTCAAGACCTAGCTATATCACTCCTGGGCATATACCCATTCTACCACATGGACGTTTGCTCAACTATGTTCATAGCAGCTTCATCCAAAATAACCAAAAACCTCTCTGGTCCTTTTAACATCTCCTCTTTCATCATTTAGTCTGTTTTCATATGTAGGCTCCAGGAACATTCTTGTCTGAAGCCTCAGTTTCCACAAATCAATGAGCAGGGCTGACTAACAGTGGAGAGAGGTATCTCTGAGAATATAGGGAAATTTGTTGGTTGCTCTCATACTGCTGTCTCTTTCTCCAGTGAGAAACTTAACCCAGAGGACCATAGAATAAGCAAGTATGTTAGACCCTAAAGGGGTCATTTTTATCAACCCAGTCTTGTAAGCGCTAAAGGGTGGGAAAGAATGTTGTGAGATGCAGTCTTCTGACTGACACTGACACTGCACTATGAGCTCACTGAGACTGTGTTACCTGCACAAGATCAAGACAACAAGATCAGCAAGCATTCCAACAGGCAGCACTAACTGAATGAGAGAGAGAGAGAGAGAGAGAGAGAGAGAGAGAGAGAGAGAGAGAGAGGAGAATATGTGAAGGTAAGGAGTGTTCTGGTAGATATTTGAAAGAGTGGGAGGATAGGCTAAAGATATGTGTATACACATATGATATCGTCAAAGAATTAAAAAGATATATTTTAAAAGAAAGTTCTCAGATACTAAGAGCATGGGTGCATTCACCTGGGGTTTCTGTAGCAACAGACTCTTTGGATTAAGTCCTAAAGTCCAAACAAAAAGTGCTTGAGAAGAGAGAACTAAAAATTAATGATATTCTTCTATACTCATATATTGGTGCCTAGCCCAATTGTCATCAGAGAAGCTTCATCCAGCAACTGATGGAAACAGATGCAGAGACCACAGCCAAACATTAGGCAGAGCTTGGGAATCCTGCTGAAGAGGAAGAGGAAGGATTGTAGGAGCCAGAGGAGTCAAGAACACTATAAGAAAACCCACAGAATCAACTAATCTGGCTCATAGTGGCTCACAGAGGCTAAACAACCAGTGAGAGAGCATACATGGGACTGGTCTAGGCCCCTTCCACATATGTAACTGTTGTCCAGATTAGTGTTCTTGTGCGACTTCTAACAGTGGGAACAGGGGCTATCCCTGACTCTGTTACTCGTTTTGGGGACCCTTGTCCTCCTACTGTCTAGCCTTAATAGGAAAAGAGGTACCTCTTGTTGGCACCTCATTGCAACTTGATATGCCATGTTTTGTTAATATCTGTGGTAGGCCTGCCCTTTTCTGAAGGGAAATGGAAGATGAATGGATGGAGGGGGTGGGGGAAGAACAAGAGGGAGAGGAAACTGCAGTCAGGACGTAAAATAGATGGATGGATGGATGGATGGATGGATGGATGGATGGATGGATGGTGATAAATAGATAGACAGACAGACTGATGAATGCCCTGCCTCTTAAGAATGGCTGAAAAGGCAACTGTCACAAGAGTACCCAGAGAAGCTCATGCACTGTATAAAAAGAAAATGCTACAAGACCATTAGAGGATCAGATGCCACCACAATTCTTTTTAAAGAGGGCAAATTGTTCTTTATTCATGTTAAGCTTCCATAATAAGAGGCTGCCAGTAGCCTGCACATTAGAAGTATGACTAGCATGTGCTACATATGACTGAGCTGAGTACTGAGAAACTTTTGTCTCTAAAAGAGTCTAAGAATAGCAAATGCCCTGAAGGGTACAAAACCCTTTGTTAAATACTTGTCAGTAGTGTCATGGAAGAGCATAGATGACTAAAAGCTCTTGTTGATTTCGTCAGAAGCTGCATGATATTACACAGGTCCAGCTGGATGGATTCGAGTATGTTCTCCTTTCACTGCACGGAATGGGAATGTTTATTTTGTAAATGATAAACTACTGTTGAAGAAATCTGGTTACAGAACACCACAATCTGATTTGGAAGGGATGGGATCTTTGTTGGGTCTCGTTTTGAACAGGACATCCCTAGCAATAGATGGCCTTTATAAATCATCTATAAGAATACTCAAAGCTCTCAAGCCAAAGAAAATATGTTGACTACTTTTATGTCAACATGACACAAGGTAGAGTCATCTGAGAGGATGGAGTCTGAATTGAGAAAATGCCTCCATAAGATCAGGCTGTAGGCATTTTCGTAATTAGTGATTAATGTAGAAGGGCCCAGCCCATAGTGAGAGGTACCAACCCTGAGCTGGTAGTCCTGAGTTCCTTAAGAAAGCAGGTTGAGCAAGCTATAAGGAGCAAGCAAGTAAGCAGCACTCCTCCATGGCTTCTGCTTCAGCTCCTGCTTCCTGGCTCCCCTCCTGCTTGAGTTCCTGCCAGCACACTCTTCACTGACGGACTACTATATGGAAGTGAAAGCAATAAACTTTGTTCTCCCTAAGTTACTTTTTGTCATGGTGTTTCATTAGAACAACGGAAACCCTGACTAAAACAGAACTGTAAGCCCTTTCTCAGGATATTTTGGGTACAATGTTCAAAGGATTTTATGCAGAAGCAAGACCTAAGCAACTATTCACCAGTAAAGTGGTATGGTTAAAGAATCTGCAGAGAACATAACAGAAGACAGGAGGAAAAGTCAAAGATAATTAAAAGCAATTAGTGAACCTAGCCAACAACTACTGTTTTATCATACACTGTTTACTAAAGAGAATTGTTCCCCTTCGATCTGTTCAGTTTCCTTGTAAGATTCTATTGTTTGTTTGTTTGGAGGTTTTTGAGGGGGTTGGCTATAAGACAGGATCTCATACTATTGTAACCTTGACTACAACAGCCACTCTCTAGCTGGGGCTGTCCTGTTACAACCTCGAATGTTCTGGCATGTACTCCTATACCCAGATATTCTTGTAGTATCTTAGTTACATTTCTATTGCATGTAAGATATCATAACCAAAGCAACTTACAGAGGAAAATGTTTATTTGGGTGGGCCTTATAGTTTCAGAGTGTGAGTCCATAACCATCACAGCAGGGAGAATTGCAGCAGGCAGACAGGAATAGGGCTGGAGCAGTAGCTAAGACCTCACATCCCAGAGAGCTATGCTTTGACTTTCAGCAAGGTTAGTCCCAACTTGTCACATTAAGAGCCCTCCTTAGGTACCTTTGTATCATGCCCCTTTGAAGTAATGTACATAACCCTATTCTCCTCCATCCCAGCATCCCTCATGAAGAAGCACCATCTTTGAGACACTGTCTTCCCTCCCTAAAGATTTCTAGAAACCGTAAGGCAGAAAGAACTAACTAGGAACGACTTGTGCTTTTCAAAGCCCAAAGTCCATCCCCAGTGACATGTCTCATCCAACAAGGCTGCACCTCTCAAACCCTTCCCAAACAGTCTACCAACTAGTGACCAACTGTTCAAATATATCCCAATATGAACCTATGGAGGCCACTCTTATTTAAATCCCCACAAAACATATGGCTCTTTTTAAATTTAAGATTTGTATTAATAGGTGCTTGCAATTTGTTGACTTTTTAAAAAAATATCAAGTTGTAAACTTTTATTTCAAATTAAAAATGATGTTCTTAAAAATCTCAATTCAACCAGATAATAGAATAATTTAAAAACCTTTAAAGTTTTTTTTTAAACATGTTTGTCATTACCCCAGAGAAACATCTTTAGGCAAAAATGACAAAATAATAAAAACCCATGTTGTATAGACAATGCAGATAGCTCAAATATATCTGAACAATGGACAAAAGGCATGGTCTTCAGCACCAGTCTTTTGTCATTTCTCTTTTTTTAATTTAATTTAAATTTTTTAACGTATTCACTTTACATCCCACTCACTGCCCGCCTCCAGGTCAGCCACTCTTACAACCCTTCCCTCATTCCTTCTCTTCTCCTCTGAGAGGGTGGGGCCCTCCTGAGTATCCCACACACACCCTGGCACTTCAAGTCTCTGCAAGGCTGGGCTCTTCCTCTCCCACTGAGGCCAGACAAGGCAGGCCAGCTAGAACATATCCTATGTGCAGGCAACAGCTTTGGGATAGCCCCCACTCCAGTTGTTCAGGACACACATAAAGACCAGCTGCATATCTGCTCCATGTGTGCAGGAAGGTCTAGGGCCAGCCTGTGTGTTCTTTGGTTGGTGGTTCAGTCTCTGAGAGCACCAAGAGTGCAGGTTAGTTGACTCTGTTGGTCTTCCTGTGAAGTTCCTACCCTCTTTGGGACCTGCAATCCTTCCTCCTATTCTTCCATAAGAGATTTCTTATTACTAGAATCTTATATTTCTTCTTGTTGGATGAACACTCCAGACAGTGGTTGAGACGGTAAACTGGCATGTAATCAGCCTTGCCCTCGGATCAGATGAATTCTCCACTACTGGTGGATTTCTTTTCTCTCTGCCATCTTTGTGGTTTAGGGTTGGTTCTCTGTGTGTTGATACCAACGGCATAGTGTTGAGAAGGATGCTGACCCTGGGTCTCCTCTTTTTGATTTTCCTTGTCCTCTTCACTGCAGTACTCTGTAGGAGGAAGAGCCCTACAAAATTGTCTGTAATACAAACGTATATTCTTTCTCGCTGTTTTGCCTTGCTTTCCTGCATTCTGGTTGTCAGCATCTTCCATCTCTTTCTGAAAAGGAGGGTTGGAACACTGTAGTTAATGCCCATAGAGTCTCCACATGTAGTAAGGTTTGCTTCCTGTGGTAGGGCCTGGCCTTCAGGAGCCCTCTCCGATACCTCATTTTTCCCCCACCCTCACTATTCTGGTAATTTTGCTTGTAATTGCGTGGAGGACTGTAACAATGTATGTAGTGTGTAGTTTTGTCTATACCGCTTTAAGTTCTCTGTGAGCTATCTCAGATCCTCAAATAGAAAACACACACACACACACACACACACACACACACATACACACACTCAGTTATTCTTAAAATGCTTTTGTTAACTCAATGATTGGGCACTCACTCCTAAATCTTCCCTGAACTACCCTCTACAGACATGAATAGCATCTATAACGATTATGTTCTACTGCATATATACTAGCTTTAACTGGAACTCTACAGAGTCTGTAACATTTGCTGCCTTAGCACCCTTTTCTCCTTCAACATCAGACTCCTCTGTCTCTCCATCCCCTACACCACAATGGTACTGCCTTGAGTTATTCTTCTTTATGGCAGCCTGGTGTACAAATACATCTTCCTTGGTGTCGTTCTGTTGATGAAACTGGCTCTTTTCTCCTCCTTACCTTGAGCCATTGCACTGTTCCCGAGTCAGTCCTTGTGATGACCTCTTTGTCCCTTCAGTGGGGTGGAACACCATATCTGTGAGGTCGCAGGTGTTGCCAGTGGTCTCACGGCTACCATTGGAGCTGGACTTGGTGATGCAGGTACTGAGGGCCAACAACAGCTAATGGGTCCCAACCTTGCTGCTCATGATTGGTTACAGTGGTGGTGACTGGGACCAGTCTCTCAGTATCTCACAGCTCCCTGGGGGATGTTCTCCATTCTGCTACAGATTGAACTCACGTATAACACTTTAAATTAGTATGTGTAATGTTTTGAGGACCTGTGAGTATCCAATGTGTGTGAAGGTCAGAGGACAACCCTGGAGTCATCTCTCTTCTTTCATCTTTGTGTGGATTCTTGGGACAAACTCCTGGTTATCAGGTTATCAGATTCCTATAATAAGTACCTTTAGCCACTAAGCCCAGTTTATCACATTTTTTCTCTCTCTTTTTTTTTTTGGTGGGGGGGTCTCTGTATAGCCCTGGCTGTCCTGGAACTCACTCTGTAGACCAGGCTGGCCTCGAACTCAGAAATTCGCCTGCCTCTGCCTCCCAAGTGCTGGGATTAAAGGCGTGCGCCATCACTGTCTGGTGTTATCACTTATTCTTGGGAACAGTAATATACTAATAGTTTTAAATAAGCTTCTTGTCTGTACTGTTGGATCCTGGTATACCATATACCACTGATATAAAAGCCCATGCTTCAAACTCTTCTCTTTACTTGTGTGATGAGAGTGAAGAGAACTTTCTCAAATCATGGATGTTACTTATATTTTAAAAATGTTTAAAGTGATGCTAAGATGACAACAGAAAAGAAACAGAGCCAGAGAATATAAACACACATGAGAGCTACAATGGGGAGGAACTTTTCTTCAGGGACAGAAGGGTTGCTGCACTGATAGCTATTAGGCTGCCCCTGAGCACAAAAGGAAGGAGGGGGTGATAAGATAACAGCTCAGTGCTTAAGAGCACATAGTACTCTTACAGAGAACCCAAGTTCCCAGCACCCAGATCAGGTGGCCCACAGGGTCTCAGATACCCTCTTCTTGACTCTATGTGTACCTATATGTACATATGCATATGCTTATACTATATAAGTATATAGTATATGTATTATATAATATACAGTATATAGTATGATATATTACTGTATTAAACCACTATATTATATATAGTATAAATATATATATTCACAGGCATATGTATATATATGTAATATATAGTATGTAATGTATATGTATATAGTTAGTTAGTTAGTTAGTTAGTTAGTTAGTTGTAGTTATAAATCCATATAGAGAGGAAGGTGTATTAGGTTTGCTGAGGTACAATAGGGAATGGTAATTTCCCACTGGTCATAAGTATGGTATTTTGTAAGAAGCTATTTGCTTTGTATAAGATATGGATCAGGGGGCAGTTTATTCCTCAGGACACTGTGGTGCCACTATGATCTTCAAAGTATACTAGTAAGCCTGGTCTTTATGGCAGCTGTAATCTCTATAGTTGATCTAGTTCCTGTTATAAGAGTTGAATTAAGGAAAGATACATATGCTATTACAGGAAGGGAAGACTCTGCACATGCTCAGAGAGTGGGAGTGTGAGGACAGATGGGTATCCCACTATTAGTGGGGAGCAGGCTATGGAATAAAGTCCAAGAATCTACCTAGTCTTCTGGGGTCCCTGTCACATACTCAACAAAAATTGGAATACAGCCATGAAAAGCAGAAATAACATATGTATCCAGAGATTTATCTGCACTCAAATATGAACAACCTGGAAATACTTCACCAGATCCCAATATGCACCTACAACTTGATCTTTACTTTTTGGTCCTATTATTTTGCCAAAAATCCTACTAATTAAAAGATTCATTTGAGATTCTATGCTTTGTGTTTTAAAATAATTTTTTTTTCTTTCTTTCTTTCTTTCTTTCTTTCTTTCTTTCTTTCTTTCTTTCCTTTATTAAAATGAGATGGCAAAGGAATTATTAACACCAAGAATGTTTCGGAAAATCCATATGGAAAAGCACTATTTTATAAGACTCCAAAATAAATATTTTTTCACATAAAAACTTAATTGGAGTTACCCTACACAGAGAATGCTGCTCCCCGCAGAACCCGTAAGTTGCCACATGGGAATCCCAGTGCCAGCTGGGTTGCCAGTGCCAGTCAGGGATGCTCATAGCTCTGTCTAAGAGCCTGAAGTTCTGAACTGTTGGCCTCACACTCTCACTGGATTGTTTATATTCCACATAATGGTGTCTTCAATCATTTTATCACAGATCATTTAAGAGTAGTAAAACACCACACTTTATGCTTACAGGCACAGAGCAGTTACATACACTCAGACTGCTCCTGCTGAGCTTCGAGGGGCTTTTCACTTGCAGCATGAGTACATGATCATGCCACAATAAATCAGTTAAGTAGATATATGGAGCCATTAGGGCTGAGAGAAGGAGAAGCCCCATGCATCTCACAGCGAGGGCTCAGTTTCTTGAACCTTCTCCACCTCTGCGCAATTAATCTTTGCTCTATCTCAAATTTGGTTTGCAGGGCTGCAAACCAAACATCTACTGACAATAAACCATGAAGAAATGTCTTTTAAACAATTTTTTTAGTGCAGAAATAGTCTTGTCATTTGTTAAAGATTAAAACAAATTTGCATGCCAGTGAGATAGATATTATTTCTTTTACACAAAGAATTAAATATTGATTCAGCATTCAATACTACAGGGCATATAGCATTTCATCATTTTTTGGAGTTGATGGATATCTTCATTCTGCAACTGTTAATGCCAACTGTGCCATTCTGCATATGTAGTGCAAAATGACAGAAGTACATTTGGGGTAATTTCATAAGTCTTTGGGAATTCCATCCTAACCCATGCTAAAATTCATTTACCAGGTTCTTTTTTAATGAAACTCAAGTCAGCTTCTCAAAAAGCAACTTTTAAATTTAAGTATTCTACCAACAATAGGATCCAAAAGTATGTTAATCTGATACTTACATACTAAAGACTGGCCATTAGAAGTTAAAAGCACTTATCTTCACAATTAAACTGTTTCAATAAGAGTAGAAGCTATGTTTGTGCAGAAAACAAAAACCAGTGCAATTCATGATGTGCTGGTCTCAAGGCTGGGCCAGGTTATCACAGGCAGGGCTCAGTGGTGCTGTGAGGGAGCCAGTATGCACACTGCAAACTGTGCCCATCACTTATCCGGAACCAAAGCCACAATGAAAGTGTAACACAGGCTGGTTTACCAAGAACACCTCAGACATTAAGCATTTTAGATTGAAATAATCTTTAGTCGGTGCACATTCAGAAACCCTCCACTCTGGTCAAATTTTTCATGAATCTCACATCCAGTTACATGACCTCCAGTAAGGTCCTGATCCACAGTTTAAGAGTCTGTCATAGGCACCTTGGGGATGAAGGATGAAGGCACATTGCTTCCTTTCTATTTATATATCATTGTAGCTAGATATCTTTGACATGATATATATGGACTTACATATAGTATAGTATAGTATAGTATAGTATAGTATAGTATAGTATAGTATAGTATAGTACATAGATAGGCACATATATATGCATTTTAATCAGGTTTGGGTGTTTCAATATAATTTGTGACAAACATATTCTAATAAATGAGCAAATAATGTGCCTGATAGAAAAGGTAAAAACCAGGGAGTGGAGTGACCAACTTCTTCAGGCCAGCTGTGTGTCCTGTATGGTCACTTCTCTTCTCTATGCTCCAGATTCTCTTCACAGCCATGGAAAATGCCTTTTGTGCCTACCATCAGCTTGTCTCCATCCACCCAGTCACACTTGCACATCAACTTCAGCTTGAATCCTTCTTCTTCCACCTGGCCACGTGCCAAAGCAATAGATACCTAAGATTTATGTGGTCCCTACCACACAACAGGTCATGTTCAACATTTACTTATTGTCAACATAGGACACAGATCTTCACACCAAAGAAATAGGTATCGTATTATCAAGGCAAATAAGAGCTTTCTAATTTAAATACAAATGGCCTAGGAACAGGGCCTCAGGGCTGGGAAACATGTCCTCTACCTCTGAGCTACAACTGTGACCTGAAATTTCTTGTTTAGAAAAGGAGGGGTTATGTCAGGGTAAGAGAGTGTGAGAGCAATAGGTTCCTGTCATAGAGAAGAGTTTCAGATTTCAAGACATCAAACTTAATGAGCTGGCAATGGCATGAGAATGTGAAAGAGAAGATGCTGCATCATGGTGAATTCCAACAGAAATACATTTCATTTATATACTCTGACCTGTTTCAAGATGACTACCCAATGAGGAAGCACAGAAACCTATGGTTATGAATGAGAATTTTAACAGAATTTACTGATTGGCACACTCCTTGCCCAAGTTTCTAGAAAGCTCTGAAGAGGGAAGATAGTTTCCCAAAGAAGGGGCTTCACTAGGGATGCCGGGATGGAGGAGAATAGGCCTATGTACATTACTTCAAAGGCACCTAGGGAGGGGCTCTTAAAGGGAGAAGTTGGGACCAACCTTGCTAAAAGTCAAAGCATAGCTCTCTGGGATGTTGTTTTAAGGTGCAACAGTCTTTTCTACTCCTTTCTGAAGACTGTCAATAGAGTAGAATTTAAAGGTGAAACCCTATGCTTGAGTTATTTGGGAGACAAAGGCTGGACCATCATCCAGAGAAGCAAGGAGTCTAAGTCTAGTAGTTATATCTTATATGAGTGCTGGATGACTTCCAGGGGCCTTTTCTGTTTGTTTGGGAAGGCTCCCAGCAACCCTGAAGAAAGGGTCAGTAAGAGTGGCCAGGCAGCTTTGTTTGTAGACAGGTGAGTGAAATTCATCTTTGGATTCTGTCCAGGTACACAACCAAGAAATGGGAAGGGCCTAGATGTCCTTCAAGGCTACCAGGCCTAGACAGAGTTGGGAAAGTTGTAGTGAATATTTGTGATTTAACTACAGGGTTTGGACAATGGGTCTGAGAGTGAGAAGCTGGGACAGCTTCAATCCTTTAGAAGGAATTCTATAGTCTGGTGAAGATTGCCCGTTCGAGAATGAGAGGAAGGATAATTCAGATATCATTGTGACTACCTCACATTTTCCAAGGAGCATATGTTACAACAGGTAAAGGGGCCACAGTGCAAACTAGGGAAGGTTGGAATCAATCAGACAGGGCCTCAATATCCACAGGAATAATTTAGTATGGGAAAGGTTTTCCCTGGCTTGGGATTGGGAAGATACAAACATGTGCAGATCACAGTTACGCTTGGCATCTGCAGCACGAGCAGTGGATGGAAACCCTGCCACAAGGCTGAGGGAGAAGCTGCTTTCTCTCACAGAGCCTCCTCCCTGCACCCAACCCTGAGCAAGAACAGCCTTTGGAAAGGCTTGAACCTACTAGATTTCTGTCTGGTGAATATGGATATGAGGATGGTGATAATATAAAAACCTTGAGGGTCTTCGGGAAATAAAGTATTTTAATTATTTTCACACAATTAGTACTTTTAAAAAATATATAAGACATGTTCTGTAATTGACAGATGGTATTTAATGTCTACATGTTAATGAGTCTAATTAGACGTGCTTGAGCTATTTATTAATCCAAATGACAAAATGGTGTGTGTGCTACTGTGTTTGCGTGTTTTATTTTAACCAATCATGATAATAAATATTATGATTTGCCATGATAGAACTGAAAGACATTTTCATGGACTAAGCCTGTCACTTCTTAGTTTGTTGAATGAACTGAGATGTTTAGAAATGGAATCATGAAGTCACTGGTGTGTGATCATGTGCTCTAACTCAAAGAGGGGTAAGAAGAAAGGATTGGGGCAGACCTCAAACAGCAATGAGGCACCAAAGTCACCAGAAGGACAAATTCATTCGTCTTGTACTATTCAAACAAAAGTTTAACTGTTGTTGGAAACAGGAAATGACTGTGAGAGGCATGAGTCAGTATACTATATGGTAATTCAGATATAACGATGTAATGGTACCATCCAGGAAAAATGTAGATGTGTGCTATGTATCCACCTATGCAGTAAACATGTCATAAACGTTCATTACCAGAATGTTATTATAATTATAAACGTACATCTAAAATGGGTTTTTGTTGTTGTTAAATGATCCTTTCAAAATGTTTCAGTATGATTTTGGCATATAGTACTATATTACATTGATTGACCACGAGTTCCTGAATGGCATTAAAGAGAAAAGAAATAGCATTGTCTTAAAGAAGATCTGCTGTGCTCCAACTTAATATGACCAAATCAACAAGTAAAAAATAAAATGCTTTATATCACTAAACCAAATACTTGATAATTTTATTTAACTTATACTTCACTGTATTTCATTGGGACCAGCAATTTAAGTTTTGGTTTTGATATTTGGTGGCCTATAACTTATTTTAGTTTTAGGAGTGTATGCCATCTGAAGGAACAAGGAAGCATTATGCATGTCTGCACTTACTTAAACTAGCATGTCATAAAATAATGCACATTCTTACAAAAGCAGTGGCTCAAAATGAAAGAAAAAGTACAAGGAAAGGAACATCAGGAAAAATTATAACGAAATGACCTTGCTCTTAATGAATGCCCAGCAGAAACAGCCCTTGCACATCATGTGGCTTCTGTGAGCCTCAGTTTTACTCTTCTATAAGGAGATTAATGAATGGGCATCTGTAAAAGCAGAGGGAAGAGCAGGCTGGGAGGCTCACACCACCATAGAGTGTTGAGTCCTCCTCTCAAGCTAGCCTACAGGCTGAGAGGTGATTACATAACTGATCCTGAGGAAGGAAGTGCTGGGAGACAAAGGCAGGAAGGACTGAATGGAACCTTATACTCCATTACTTTCTGTAATTATCTGACTCTTCATGCAAATATACTCACCTAATAAAGTAAAATATTAAGGAGATTGCATAAGTAAGAAGGTCAGGGAGGTGGGGCTCTTTGAGGCTCAGTCGTAGAGAAGTTTTCTTAGGGTTGAAAGGCCCTGGGTTCAATCCCCAGCACCAAAGGGAAAAAAGAGGGAAAGAAAGAGGGGTGAGGGGAAGGAGAAGAGGAGGGGAAGAGGGAGAGAAAGAAGGAGGAGGAATTGGAAGAGGAGAAGAAGAAGTAGGGGGAGGGAAGGAAGAAGAGAAGAAGGAAGGAAGGAAGGAAGGAAGGAAGGAAGGAAGGAAGGAAGGAAGAAGGAAGGAGAAGAAAGGAAAAAGTGGGATAAAAAGAAATGGAAAGGAAAGGAATGGAAAGTTAGAAGGTTGCTCAAATGGTGCAAATGGTGGAAATGATATCTTGGCCTCTGGAACTTGAGACTAGACTCTGATTCTTGGGCTTCCTATGAGCTATGAGACCTTGGGCACATCACATTCTCACACCTCACACCTTGGTTTTTCAAATAAAAATAAAAAAGTTCAATACTTTTAACTGCCAAATATGGGCCACTCCCTCCTTGTAACTCTTCACAGACATGTTCTTTACAACACCTTCCAAGGCAAACACTATTATATACAGTTTCTCCTCTCTCTTACTTGTCTTCATGTTCTTATCTGTACAGTAACCTGTATTTCTTTTCAAGGACTCAACACAATAGGAAATAATGTTACTTGATTATTTTCTGTCCTTTATGTGCAAGTGACTTGACTAATTTTGTTGTAATTCCTATGTAGGTGCTGGAGAGGTGGCTTGGAGCATTAAATGCACATACTGCTCTTGCAAAGGATCAGGATTCAGTTCCAACAGGCACATCAGGCAGCTCACAATCACTCGTAACTCCAACTCCAAGGGAACTGACACCTTCCTCAGGCCTCCGTAAGACAATGCGCCATTCATGTGCAGACACCTACACACAGACACTTGAAAACAAAAATAAGGTATTAAAATATATATTTGATTACATTTGCTTTTTGGTAATTTCACATTTTTTTAAAAATCAGGACAGCTCCTTGTGCTGATCCATTGCCTAGAACATGCTAGAACAAATATGCATTCAGTAGGTTCTCATAATTACTGAATATGCACACACATAAATTTTATAGCAGTCACAGGTAAACTAGGCGTGAGTTGGATGCTCAGACACATCATCTCTAAGGAAATAATATTTTCAGCATAGTTTGCCAACTAAGAGAAGAAGAGTCATGCTATCAGGGAGGAGCTGATGGGAGGGTTCGTGGGCCTAGAATGGGCTTGACACTCTGAAGAAAGGAGAATTTAAAGTGTGGGAACAGAGAACCAAAGAATCCACATTCCCCAAAATGTTTTACTCATTTCCTGGCCCTATATCTTTCTTCCAATAAGGCCCTCTTTCTGGAAGGCTAGCCTTTAAAAGTCTATGAAAACCTTCAATCCTCATCTCAAGTTATCATCCTCTCCAGAAAATCTCTTTTCAGAACTCCAACCAGGAACTATGCACAATAGTGCTTACTTTCTTCTTGCCTTTACAAAGGCCCCGAGAGACCATATTTCTCATGTGATGTCACCTTTACTCTACTTTGTGTTGTGATAATCAGTGCGTATAACCAGTTCTCCCATCAGTATGATAAAAAACTTATGATTTAAAAATGTGTCTTATTCATCATTGTGGGATTCCCAGTGTAATGCTAGCAAAAATGCTTGCAAATGTTGCCCAACAAGAACCGAATTGGATTCATGGCATAATTCAGCAGATGTGGAGACAGAAATAGAGGGAAACATTACACGCATATGAGTGGCAGAATGGGGAGGGAAATTTCTTGGGAATGCTTTTAGTTGCTAGCAACAGGAAAGCTGAGCAGCCATGGCTTATATTAATACAATAAAGTGTTTATTTTTCTCTCATACACAAACCTACTTATTTCCAGCAACTGATTTAGCTTTACAACCACACCTAAGGGTCCAGACTCTTAATGTGTTTCTGCTCAGTAATTTCACAAGTTATCACTTGCCCTTGTAGCTATCTCTTGGTGGCACCAAATGGTTTTTGCACTTTCAGTTAACTTGTTTACGCCAAGAGATGAATACAGGTAAAACAGCCAAGGGCCAAACCAATTATACACTCAAGTTCCCCAAGTCTTCTGTATGTTCTGCCTACATTGAATTTGGATGACATGACCAGAAATGAGGGAAGCTGAGAAATGTTGGCAGTCTGGCTCTGGGCACCTTCTAACAATAGAAGTACTCACTGAGAAGACTATATTTTAGGGTATGAAATATCCCAGCCTCAGGGGTGATCCTTGCCTGAAGATGAGATCTTAGGTAAAAACCAGACTAGAGATCTTAAATCCAAAGTCTACAAGAAATAAATGAGTAAAACAGGCAGGTGAATTCTGTACTGATATGTTTGATGAGGATATAAAGCAATGAAATATCCTTAACATCCATGGAGAAACACACCTTCCATTGCTCTTGAATGGTGCAGCATTTCTTTAAGTATTTTATTATCTTACATGTATGAATGTTTTGACTGCATGTATGTCTGGTATGTGCCTGAAATCAATCTTGGTGCTGTTGAAGGTCAGAAGGGGGCTTTGGATCCCCTGGAACTAGAGTTACAGATGTTTGTGGGCTGCATGTGGATGCCTGGAAATACACCCAAGTTCTCTGCAAGAACAAACGCTCTTAACTTCTGAGCCAACACTCCAGCCCACAGTACAGTACCTTGTACTCACTTTCTTATATTCTGGATAGACATAAGACATATTTTAATACTATAATACAAACACTGTCATATCAACAGTGACAATTGTCACCTAGTGTCTGTCTAAAGAAAATGGAACCATTGGTATGAAGGCAGGGACAGCGATAAGTTAGCTTTGTTAAAAAATGAGCAGCTTCCATTCAGTTCCTACTGCGACTTGCTGTGGTGGAATGTCAACATATTTTTCAAGGCATATCAGAAATAAGGATCTTTTTGTGATACTTCATCATTAAATGTCAATAGTATATCTGGGACCATTAAGATGTTGAGAAAAGGAGGACAATGTGATTTATTGGCTAAAAGAACTTGCCTAACTACCTGAGTGACATCCCCAGACCTGCATGGTTGAAGGTGAGAACGTACTCCCACAGTTTGTTCTCTGGTCTCTGCCTGAGGGCTGAGGTATCTGAGAGATACAGATCCGTCCTCTCTGACTATAGCTGTTGAGCCAAGTAGCATCCCCACTGGAGATCACAGAATCTTTCACACCACACCCCTGTCCTACTAAAACCCTATATGTTCCCATTGACCTTGACAAACAAAAGGACATTCTTCATTCTAAAACTGGCATTCATTGCAAGAGCAAGCTTCTGTTTGGAAGTTCTTTCCTCTTTGTTTTTTAAACTAAAGATCAAGCAATATTTAGTCACTAAAATATATACCATTGAGATGGAAATATACAGAAACAGGCATTTCTGGTTACTGAAAGAGCATACTCACTTCATTGTGCTTTTTCATCTGGAAAGGACCGATTTTGCTCTATAAAGTCTTTTTAACTCAAGAACAAACTCAGTTCTTCCCATTCAACGTAAAACCTCAGCACACAGCGCGCTGTGCTGCTGTGACCACTTGAATTTTTGTTTTCTCTTCCCTTGCCTCCCCCTTTCCCACACCACTCTAGCCTTTAGCCTTTTGGTAAGTCCAGAGCAGACCCAATAAATAATTCGGTAAAGAAGCCCTTGTTTTGCAGAACAATCCTCCTGGTGCTCTGTGTCACTGCAACTACCCAAAGCACCAGCTGCGGCTCAGATCAATGTCCTTCTTTTGCCAGTGAAGGAGACGTAGGCTTCTCACTCAACTATAAATGCTCACCACGACCCAGGTCTTTTCATCTTTCTTCTCATTGGACCACAAGTGCAGCTTTCTCGCCAGGTTTATATTTCCCACCACCCTCAGGATTTTCCTTGTCCTTTTTTTTTTTTCCAGTGTAACAGAAAACAACAAATGAACAGATGTAAAACAATTTTTCTCCGCACTTGTTTTCCTACTTCTCAACATCCATCAGCTGCAGTAACTCCTCCCATAGGAATGTATCCATTTGCAGTTTACATGGTCAAGCATTATTTGCCTTTTCTGCTCATAACCACGTGCATAATGCTGTCTCTTAATGCCATTGTGCCTAGGTTTTCTGGTCATATTAGGCTCACCCTGGTGAAAAAAACATTAATTGACTCTTTCCTCCACATACATCAGGGATGAGCCAAATGCTGCCAACTGTATTTGTAATTTATAACCCTGCTACTTCCTAAAGGTAAACGAGGCCGTTTACAGTGAAAATACATTTTCACGTTCATTCAGAGACAAATAAAGCAAGAATGAATTCCTAGAATGGAATCAGACAGTTATTGTCACAGAACATTACATTTGGCTTTGATGTTTTCTAACATGCTGGGGGTGGGGTGGGGATGAAGAACAGAACAGAGAAAGCTATTATGTATGTGTTCATACAAAAAGCATCTGAGCTCTTCTTTCAGGAAAGAGTAATGAAGTCTACTTAACTGTGAAGGACTTACAATGCCCCCAAAAATACACTCGGTGTGCAGACACAAAGACAGAAGCTACAAAAATGACCTGAAATGCAGAACAACCAGGAAAGCAGGCAGACACATCAACAATGCAACAATGACCATGGAGAGGAAGGACACAGGGATTTGGGGGGAAGGGGAAGGGAGAGGAGAATACGGGCGAATATGATCAAACTACATTATTCACAAATATGAAAAGTCATAGTGAAAACTATCATTTTGTAGAATTTATATATGCTAATAAAATGTCTAAAATATTGTGACATGGATTTGGCTCAACAATTGCAATCTGAAGGGCATATTCTGAGAACTGTCACGGGAGTCAGGAGCAGGAACCTCTCCAGAAGCGATGGCTATGCACACATCAGGTCCCCACACCCCAGACACTCAAGCTAGAATACCATGTATCCAGAATACTTGTAGATTTGGGTGCATCAGATTTAAACAAACACCCTCTATTTGTACAAAATGTTAATTATTTCTAATCTGAGAAGTGAATTCTATTTGGAAGATTCCCATGTGCTAGAACTAATTGCATTCAAAATGGTTGACATAACCTAGAATAAAAATATATTCTAGGTAACATCACATGAAGTGGGAATTTCTGGTTTTATTGGAGACACAGTTGTGTCTGTGTGGTATTTTTTCTGGAAACTGTTTTATTAGAGAATGTTTTGCTGAAAACAGACACATGGTGTTTTTCTGGAAGCTGCCTGATGAAAGGGCATGTGATGTTTTGCTAGAGGAGATGCATAAGAGGGCATGTGATGTTTGGAAAGAGTATAAGTATAACCCAACAAACAGTCAATGACTCGCTGGCATTGGTTCACCTTGCTGGTCTTTATAGGCCTTCACTGACACTACTCTTCACTGCCAATGCTCTTGCATTGGTTCGCCTTGCTTTCTTCTCTGATCTTTGCTTGCTGTGACTTCATAGAGAAATGTACCAAAGAACTTCTGGTAGTGTTCCAGTTGCTTCTTGCCACTTCAGCAGACTCTTGTTGATTGGCCAAGCCTCCTGGTTTCTTCTGAATCAAACCACTGCTGCTGGTTCATGTTTGCTGTTTGGCAAGTGGACTGGACTGCTGACAACAAAGATTGGAATCACTCCCAAAGAACTACTTCTAAACAGGTTCACATCTCCTTGTCCTATTAGCCATCTTCTTCCCCTACCTTCGGTCAGTGGGCTATAAGGGAGGCTGAAGTGTTTAAGAACCCTTATTAAAGTAGGTTTTGAAAAAAAATCTAAGCCTACAGTCACATATTATGGATGTGAAGGTGGAGGGATGCCTCAGCAGCAGTGAGCACTTGCTGCTCTTCCAGCACCCATTTCAGACAGCTCACAGTCATCTGTCACTCCAGCCCTAGAGGATCCAATGCACTCTTTAAGCTCTAAAGCTCTTCACTTGTGTGCACAAGCCCAAACACATACACACATAATTAAAATTAGAATATCTTTAATATTATAAATGTGATAGTTCATTTTGATTGTCAACTTGGCAGGTCAAGAATGGCTTAGAGAACTCTGTACGGCTGATGAGTTAAATTCTTAGTGGATTTAACTGAGGTTGGAATACACACCCTAATTATGAATAATACCATTTTGTGAACCAGAATCCCTGATGGACTTTAAAGAGAAATCAAGCTAAGAGCCAGCATTCATCTGTGCTCCCTGAGTGTAAATTCAATATGACCAGCCTGCCATGCTCCTACTGACATTCCTGCCCCACCATGATGAACTGTATGCTCAAATTTTCAACCAAAACAAGCCCTTCCATCCTTAAACTGCTTTTCAGGTGTTTTGTCACTACAAGAAAAAATAAGTTGTTCAGTTTATGAAAACTAAAGTTGTAAAACTGCATCACTGATTGATGTTTGTGTTTAGTCTCACACATGGGGGAACTTAATAGGCAGAATTGAGCAAGCCTAGGAAGAACATAATCCATCCAACGCTAGCCTCTAGATGTAAACCCACACAGAAGAAGTAGCTGGGAGCACATTGCCCAATTCTGCTTGGGATTTTGTTTTATTTTGTTCCCTTGGTGAGGATTGTTTGCATTATTTTGTTTTGGTGAAGTTTTTAAAAGATATTTTTCAGTATGTCTGCCTGTGTGAGGGTATGTGCACATGAGTGTAGTTTCCCACAGAGGCCAGAAGAGGGTGTCAGAGCTGGGGTTACAGGTGGTTATGAGCCATGCAACAGAGGACTGAAAAGCAAACTTAGGTTTTTGCAAGAGCAATACAGACTCTTAACCTCTGAGCCATTTCTTCAGTCCCATTGCTGGGTTTTGAACAGAGTCTTACTGTGTAGCTCATGATTGCCTTAACCCTCCTGCCTCACCCTGCTGGGTACTTGGATTACTGATACAAGCTACCATTAAAAACCACCAATGCGCCGGGCAGTGGTGGCGCACGCCTTTAATCCCAGCACTTGGGAGGCAGAGGCAGGCGGATTTCTGAGTTCGAGGCCTGCCTGGTCTACAGAGTGAGTTCCAGGACAGCCCGGGCTACACAGAGAAACCCTGCCTCGAAAAAAAAAAAAAAAAAAAAAAAAAAAAAAAAACCACAATGCTAAAGGAAAAACAACATATCTGTAGATACCTGCAATGTATGTTGACCCATTGGTGGGCAGAAACTGATTGAGTATCCCTGGACCTAAGTGGTACTCTCTTCAGGGAAAGACTGCCAAACATGCCTAGCCATGGTATTCTGATCATTTCCCCTCCAAACTTCATGTATTGGAGTCTAATCTTAAAATTGGTTAAATGTGGAATGAGTGAAGAGATGGCTCAGCCATTAAAGGCTAGGCTGACAAACAAAAATATAAGAGATGGGACCTTGAACATGATTATATAAAGGTCTGTTGACAAGGGTAAAAATCCATGCCCTATAAGGAAAATTATAAGAGAAGACTAAAAGGATTCCTGGTGCCTCTTCCATCACACGGACACAGCAGAAACCATTAAAACTGATGGCATAATGATTGTAAATTCCCAGCCTTCAAACTTGTTTAGCAATATATTTCTGTTGCTTATAGATCACCTATTTCAGGGTATTTTGTTATAGCAGTGCAGACTACCTAAGACAATAGCCTTGAATGTGCTGTGAGCTGGAGGAATCTCTAGTTTGCTAACTTACTCTTCACTTCCTAATTCCTGTGAATCAATCACTTTATCCTCCTATAAGTCATAGTGTTGAAATAAGGGATCAGCTTAGATTGTCTAGTGCTGTACAGTGAGACAAAGGTGAGGGGAGAACAAAAGAAGGTCAGAAGCAAAGATAGGAGCAATGTGCTTTAAAGATAAAAGAAGGAAACACAAAGTAGAAAATACATAATTCCTCCCCAGAGACCCAGGAAAAGCCAGTGCTGCCAACTCCTGACTCCATGAATCCCACTTGGGAGTTTGACCTTAAAATAAATTTGTAGGGCTGGAGAGATGGCTCAGCCATTAAAGACTAGGCTCACAACCAAAAATATAAGATAAATCTGTGTTGTTTTAAGCTACCATGTTTGTGGAGATGTATTATAGCAACAATGAGGATGTACACAACTTATCTGACACTAGGTCGCCACATGTCCATGGGACAAAGGAAAGAGTTTCTGTCTGCAAACAAAGCCTGTGATAGTTGCTGAGCTGGAAATATAGACTGAAAGTCACTGGTCTCTTGAACAGCTTAGTGCTCAGAGCAGAGGGACCCCCATTTTCAGGGCTTCATTCTCTAATAGAGAAGGCATTAGACAGTACATGAGTATGGACCACAAATTCACACTGCTCATCTCCAAAGGAAGTCCATTAGTCAGTCTGCCATTAATTATAGAAAGAACAAAGCAACTGGGTTCCAGAGAGGACCTAACTCACTCTATTTTAGAACAGCTAGCCATGTTAGGCCTTAAGCTTCAGTTTCCCAAAAAATCAGGCAAGGTTTCTCAAAGAAGAAGGAGGAGGAGGAAGAAGAAGAGGAGGAGGAAAAGGAGGAGGAGGAGAAGAGAAGTAAGAGGAAGAAGAGGAGGAAGAGAGGAGGAGGAGGAAGAGGACAAGGAACACAGATAATGGGCCATTAATCAGCAATGGCTCTGACATCTAGCCAAGAGGAATAACCAGCTCAAAGACTGAGACAGTATTTCTCTAAGGCCTGACCAAAAATGGTAAAAATATTATAGCAATCAATTAAAAATATACTAATGTAACTGCTGCTAACCTGGTCAATCATATTAAAAATGACCTAACCAACCCTAAAATCCCTTAGTTGTGAGTAAAAGAAGCCTGCGAGCTTATCTGCTCATCACCGTTTTGTATGAATAGCTGACCCCTGCATGCTGGTTATTTCTGCAGAATAAACACGCTTTGCTTTTGCATAGTATTTGATTCTGGGGTCTTCCTTCAGCAACTCTCAGACTCTGCATTCCCACAGTAAGGGAGAGTCATAGCAGCAGGATGGTTTCAAAGACCAGCAGTCTCCTCAAAACCCCCCAAAAGAGGTAGGTAAACTATTTCATCACAGCTCAGAGAAGGCATCTTATAAGAGAGCAAAGTGAGCTAGCCAAGAATACTTTATTTATAGTAATCCAGCTCAATCAAAGAATTTATAGTACCTGGATGAACTACCAAAGCTGATTGACAGGTTCTAGACACCCTCCTTAAGAAAAAATGGTTTTATACCTCAGAAAGATCAACGTCATGCTTTGGAGAGAGCTTAGTCAGTGAAGGACTGGTCTTACCTACACAACGGCCTGAGGGGTTAGGTTTGGGTTTTTTTGTTTTTTGTCAGAACCTGTGCTGGGGAGGCTGAGACAGGTGTTTTCCCTGGAACTTGCTGGCCTATAAGCCTAGCTCCAGGCTAGTGAGAGATCCTATCTCAAATATAAGTAGACAATATCTATGAGTTGGTACTTAAAGCTGTCCTCTGGCCTACATACACACACAGTCACAGACACACACACAAAACAAATACCATAGATTTTCTCTTATTTCTACTTCTTATGTTTTACATTGTCATATAAAATAATGTACAGGTATGTTAGATGGAAGGAGATGTGAAATTTTCAAGGGTAACAAAGGTTACTGATGGAAGAAAAGGATGTACATACAACAGGAGAGTAGCAGAGGACAGACAGGACAGAGCTAGAGAATATTCTATACATATAAAAACTCTATTCGGTGCTGGGGTGTCTGGATGTGTATCTATAAGTAGTAAGTCTTTAAATGATATATAGCATATACAAGGATAGATAGATAGATAGATAGATAGATAGATAGATAGATGAGACCTTGTATGAATATTTTTAATTAATGAAAGTGGGAAAAGAAAAGTTGACTGTAAAAGCCATGACATTAGTACTAATATCTTGCAGGAGGCTTATAGTGTACTTTTTTTGTGACATAACATCTCCTGCAACCCAGACTAGCCTTAATGCAATCCTTCTGACTCCACCTCAGGGCTGGGGTTAGCAGAATACACCACAACATGCTCTTTTGTCTGGATGTGTAACTACTAAGTAGTAAGTCTTTTGATCATAACTAGGAGATTTGGAAAATCTTCCCCTATGCAGATAGTCCAGGGCACTCTGTTGTAGATAATGCTTTGTTTAGCAAGGAGACTGTGTCTTCAGATATGTTTGCACTAATCAGCATGTAATTATATTTTCATACCGTGTATAAATTTCTAAAATGATAAATCGAAACCACACTGTGGTGGTTTGAATATGCTTGGCCGCCCTTGCGCCGGGAGCCTGGTCCTTTGGCCTGGGGTGGACCTGCAGCTGGTCTGCTCCTGTGGAAACACCGGATCCTGAGACATCCTAGAGGGACACACTGCACCCAGAGCAGAGGAGCAGAGGACACTTAGCGGGTCTGCGCCTGTGGAAACATCTGATCCTGAGACATCCTAAAAGACCTACTGCATCCGGAGCAGAGGGAGCTTAGGATCACAGGAACACAGAGACATCTGGAATCCGAGGAGATCTGACACAAGCAAGATAACTGGAAAGACAGACTACAGTCAGACACAGTGAGCACAGGTAACACTAGAGCCAACCAGATGGCGAAAGGCAAGCGCAAGAACACAAGCAACAGAAACCAAAGTTACCTGACATCATCAGAACCCAGTTCTCCCACCATAGCAAGCCCTGATACTCCATCACACAGGAAAAACAGGACTCAGAATTAAAATCACTTCTCATGATGATGATGGAGGATTTTAAGAAGGACATAAGTAACTCCATTAAAGAAATACAGGAGAACACAGGTAAACAGGTAGAAGCCCTCAAAGAGGAAAACAAAAATCCTTGAAAGAATTGAAGGAGAACACAGGTAAACAGGTAGAAGCCCTCAAAGAGGAAACACAAAAATCCTTGAAAGAATTGAAAGAGAACACAGGTAGACAGGTAGAAGCCCTTAAAGAGGAAACACAAAAATCCTTTAAAGAATTTCAAGAAAACACAATCAAACAGGTGAAGGAATTGAACAAAACCATCCAGGATCTAAAACTGGAAATAGAAACAATAAGGAAATCTCAAAGGGAGACTACTCTGGAGATAGAAAACGTAGGAAAGAGATCAGGAGTCATAGATGCAAGCATCACCAACAGAATACAAGAGATAGAAGAGAGAATCTCATGCACAGAAGATACCATGGAAAACCTCGACACAATAGTCAAAGAAAATGCAAAATGCAAAAAGCTCCTAACACAGAACATCCAGGAAATCCAAGATGTAATCAGGAGACCAAACCTAAGGATAATAGGTATAGATGAGAGTGAAGATTCCCAATCTAAAGGGCCAGTAAATATCTTCAACAAAATTATAGAGGAAAATTTCCCCAACCTAAAGTACGAGACACCCATAAACATACAAGAAGCCTACAGAACACCAAACAGACTAGACCAGAAAAGAATACCTCCCGTCACATAATAATCAAAACACCAAATGCACAAAACAAAGAAAAAATACTAAAAGCAGTAAGGGAAAAAGGTCAAGTAACATATAAAGGCAGACCAATAAGAATTACACCAGACTTTTCACCAGAGACTATAAAAGCCAGAAGATCCTGGTCTTCTATTATACAGACCCTAAGGGAACACAACTGCCAGCCCAGACTGCTATACCCAGCAAAACTCTCAATCACTATAGATGGAGAAACCAAGATATTCCATGACAAAACCAAATTTGCACAATATCTTCCCACAAACCAGCACTTCAAAGGATAATTGATGGAAAATGCCAAAACAAGGAAGGAAACTACAACTGAGAAGAAGCATGGAAGTAATCTTCCAACAACCCCCCAAAAAAAGGTAGCTAACAAACATAATTCCACCTCTAATAACAAAAATAACAGGAAGCAACAATCATTTTTCCTTAATATCCCTTAACATCAATGGACTCAATTCTCCAATAAAAAGACGTAGACTATCAGACTGGATACATAAACAGGACCCAGAATTTTGTTGCATACAAGAAACGCACCTCAGTGAAAAAGACAGACATTACCTCAGAGTAAAAGGCTGGAAAACAATTTTCCAAGCAAATGGTCCCAAGAAACAAGCTGGAGTAGCCATTCTAATATCAAATAAAATCGACTTTCAACCAAAAGTAATCAAAAAAGATAAGGAAGGACACTTCATACTCATTAAAGGAAAAATCTACCAAGATGAACTCTCAATTCTGAACATCTATGCTCCAAATGCAAGGGCACCTACATACATAAAAGAAACTTTACTAAAGCTCAAAGCACACATTGCATCTCACACAATAATAGTGGGGGATTTTAACACCCCGCTATCTCCAATGGACAGATCATGGAAACAGAAACTAAACAAAGACACATTGAAATTAGCAGAAGTTATGGACCAAATGGATTTAACAGATATCTATAGAACATTTCATCCTAAAGTAAAAGAATATACCTTTTTCTCAGCACCTCATGGTACCTTCTCCAAAATAGACCATATAATTGGTCACAAAACAGTCCTCAACAGATACAAAAAGATTGAAATAATCCCCTGCATCCTATCAGATCACCACAGACTAAGGCTGGTCTTTAATAATGACAGAACCAAGGGAAAACCCACATCCATGTGGAAACTGAACAATGCTCTACTCAATGATGACTTTGTCAAGGAAGAAAAAAGAAAGAAATTAAAGACTTTCTAGAATTTAATGAAAATGAGGAGACATCATACCAGAACTTGTGGGACTCCATGAAAGCAGTGCTAAGAGGAAAACTCATAGCTCTAAGTGCCTACAAAAAGAAATTGGAGAGAGCACACATTAACAACTTGACAGTACACCTGAAAGCTCTAGAACAAAAAGAAGCAAATACACCCAAGAGGAGTAGGCGTCAGGAAATAATCAAACTCAGGGCTGAAATCAACCGAGTAGAAACAGAAAGAACTATACAAAATATCAACAAAACCAGGAGTTGGTTCTTTGAGAAAATCAACAAGATAGATAAACCCTTAGCCAGATTAACCAGAGGGCACAGAGACAGTACCCAAATTAATAAAATCAGATCTGAAAAGGGAGACATAACAACAGAAACAGAGGAAATTCAAAAAATCATCAGATCCTACTACAAAGGCCTATACTCAACAAAACTGGAAAATCTGGATGAAATGGACAATTTTCTAGACAGATACCAGGTACCAAAGTTAAATGAGGAGCAAATAAACCATCTAAACAGTCCCATAACCCCTAAAGAAATAGCAGCAGTCATTAAAAGTCTCCCCACCAAAAAAAGCCCAGGACCAGATGGTTTTAGTGCAGAATTCTATCAGACCTTCAAGGAAGACCTAATACCAATTCTCTTCAAACTATTCCACAAAATAGAAACAGAAGGAACACTACCCAATTCGTTCTATGAAGCTACAATCACACTCATACCTAAACCTCACAAAGACCCAACAAACAAAGAAACTTCAGACCAATCTCTCTTATGAATATCGATGCAAAAATACTCAATAAAATTCTAGCAAACCGAATCCAAGAACACATCAAAACAATCATTCATCATGATCAAGTGGGCTTTATCCCAGGAATGCAGGGATGGTTCAATATTCGGAAATCCATCAATGTAATCCACTACATAAACAAACTCAAAGAAAAAAACAACATGATCATCTCATTAGATGCTGAGAAAGCATTTGACAAAATTCAACATCCCTTCATGGTAAAAGTCTTGGAAAGAACAGGAATTCAAGGACCATACCTAAACATAGTAAAAGCAATATACAGCAAACCAGTAGCTAACATCAAACTTAATGGAGAGAAACTTGAAGCATTCCACTAAAATCAGGGACTAGACAAGGCTGCCCACTCTCTCCCTACCTATTCAATATAGTACTGGAAGTCCTAGCCAGAGCAATCAGACAACAAAAAGAAATCAAAGGAATACAAATAGGAAAGGAAGAAGTCAAAATATCACTATTTGCAGATGATATGATAGTATACTTAAGTGACCCCAAAAACTCCACCAGAGAACTCCTAAACCTGATAAACAACTTCAGCAAGGTGGCAGGTGATAAAATCAACTTGAACAAATCAGTAGCCTTCCTCTACATGAAAGATAAACAGGCTGAAAAAGAAATTAGGGAAATGACACCCTTCACAATAGTCACACATAATATAAAATACCTCGGGGTGAATCTAACCAAGCAAGTGAAAGATCTGTATGACAAGAACTTCAAGTCTCTGAAGAAAGAAATTGAAGAAGATCTCAGGAAATGGAAAGATCTCCCATGCTCATGGATTGGCAGGATTAATATAGTAAAAATGGCCATCTTGCCAAAAGCAATCTACAGATTCAATGCAATCCCCATTAAAATACCAACTCAATTCTTTACAGAACTAGAAAGAGAAATTCTGAAATTTATTTGGAACAACAAAAAACCCAGGATAGCGAAAACCATTCTCAACAATAAAAGAACTTCTGGAGGAATCGCCATCCCTGACCTCAAGCTTTACTACAGAGCAGTAGTGATAAAAACGGCCTGGTATTGATACAGAGACAGGCAGGAAGATCAGTGGAATAGAGTTGAAGACCCAGAAATGAACCCACACAACTATGGTCATTTAATCTTTGACAAAGGAGCTAAAACTATCCAGTGGAACAAGGACAGCATTTTCAACAAATGGTGCTGGTTCAACTGGAGGACAGCATGCAGAAAAATGCAAATCGATCCATTCCTATCTCCTTGTACAAAGCTCAAGTCCAGGTGGATAAAGGACCTTCACATAAAACCAGACACACTGAAACTAATAGAAGAGAAAGTGGGGAAGACCCTCGAATACCTAGGCACAGGCGGAAAGTTCCTGAACAGAACACCAATGGCCTATGCTCTAAGATCAAGAATTGACAAATGAGACCTCATAAAATTGCAAAGTTTCTGTAAGGCAAAGGACACTGTCAATAGGACAAAACGGCAACCAACAGATTGGGAAAAGATCTTTACCAATCCCACATCCGATAGAGGACTAATATCCAATATATACAAAGAACTCAAGAAATTAGACTCTAGGCAAACAAATAACCCTATTAAAAAATGGAGTAAGGAGCTAAACAAAGAATTCTCAACTGAGGAAATGCGAATGGCCGAGAAGCACCTAAAGAAATGTTCAGCATCCTTGGTCATCAGGGAAATGCAAATCAAAACAACCCTGAGATTCACCTCACACCAGTCAGAATGGCTAAAATAAAAAACTCAGGTGATAGCAGATGCTGGCGAGGATGTGGAGAAAGAGGAACACTCCTCCATTGTTGGTGGGATTGCAAGATGGTGCAACCACTCTGGAAAACAGTCTGGCGGTTCCTCAGAAAATTGGACATATCACTACCTGAGGACCCAGCTATACCACTCCTGGGTATATATCCAGAAGACGCTCTAACACATAACAAGGACATATGCTCCACTATGTTCATAGCAGCATTATTTATAATAGCCAGAAACTGGAAAGAACCCAGATGCCCTTCAACAGAGGAATGGATACAAAAAATGTGGTATATTTATACAATGGAATATTACTCAGCTATTAAAAACAATGAATTTGATAAATTCATATATAAATGGATGGAACTAGAAAATATCATCCTGAGTGAAGTAACCCAATCACAAAAGAACATTCATGGTATTCACTCACTGATTATTGGATTTTAGCCCAGAAGCCTGAAATACCCAAGATTCAACTCACAGACTACATAAAGCTCATGAAGAATGATGACCAAGTAGGGGGTGGCTTCAGTCCTTCTTAGAAGGAGTAACAAAATACTCAAGGGAGCAAATATGGAGACACAGTGCAGGACAGAAACTGAAGTAGGGGCCGTCTACAGAACATTCCACCTGGATATCCATCCTATGTGCAGTCACCAAACGTAGATATTGATGTGGATGTCAGGATGTACATGCTGACAGGAGCCTGATATAGCTGTCTCCTTAGAAGTCTGCAAGAGTCTGACATACTCAGAGGCAGATGCTCACAGCTAACCATTAAACTGATCATGGGGTTCCCAATGGAGAAGATAGAGTGAAGGCTGAAGGAGTTGAGAGGATTCCGACACCATGAGGAAAGCAACAATACCAACCAATCAGAGCCCCAGGGTCTAAACCACCAGCCTGGGATCGCTTAGGGAGGGACCCATGGCTCCAGCTATATATGCAAGGGAGCTATATATAAGTGGGAGAAGAGATCCTTGGTCCCATGAAGGCTGGACGTCATGGGGGAGGGGATATTCGATAGTGGGGAGGTTAGGTATGGGGGAGGGTGGATAGGGGTACACCAACGTGGAGGCAGGAGGAGGGGGGAAGGGATAGTGAGTTCTTGGGAGGGAGGGGGGAATTGGGGTAAGGAGAGAACATCTGAAATGTAAATAAAATTTCCAATAAAAATAATAAAATAAATATAAATAATTGTATCAATTATAAAAAAAAAAAAAGAATATGCTTGGCCAAGGGAGTAGCACTATTAGGAGGTGTGATCTTGTCGGAGGAGATATGACCTTCTTGGAGGAAGTGTGTCACTGTGAAAATGGGCGTTGAGACTCTTCTCCTGGCTGCCTGAGGACAGTCTTCTCCTACCAGCCTTCAGATCAAGATGTGGAATTCTCAGCTCCTCCTGAGTCATGCCTGCCTAGATGCTACCCTGCTCCTGCCTTGATGATAATGGACTAAACCTCTGAACCTGCAAGCCAGCCCCAATTAAATGTCGTCCTTGTAAGAGTTGCCTTAGTCATGGTATCTGTTCACAGCAGTAAAACCCTAACTAAAACAAACATATTTGCCCATACCCACACAGACTTACAACAACTTGCTTGTAGTGGAAGACCATTCTGATCTGTCTAGGTCTCCATCTTTAGGTTTTTCTTTTATGATGCCCTAAGACTAGGGGCAGAAACGTAAGGTGATGATTAGGTTTTTAACCTTGGCCTCCAGCCATGCAGAGCTCCTTCTATGTATCCAGCTAGATCTTAGTCCACAACTCAGAGTTGAATAAAACAGTTCATTTTTGTGTAATTTTTAAATTTTTATATTACAGCTTATTCTTTGTGTGTGTGTGTGTGCATGTGCATGTGTGTGCATTGTGTGTGTGTGTGTTTGTGTGTGTCTGTGTGGGTGTATACATATACATATGTCTTCCTCTGTGATATGGTTGAGTTTTTGTCAACTTGACATGACCCTAGACATGCCTAGGAAGAGGGAGCCTCAACTGTCCAATTGTATCCATCAGATTGGCCCATGCCAAATCTGTCATCATTTTCTTGATTAATGATTGACATGAGAGGCCCCAGCCTACCGTAGATGGTACTGCACCTGGAAAGATAGGCCTGACCTCTGTTAGAAAGAAATGTGTGCCAACAAGGGGCAGCAAGCCAATAAACATTCCTACATGGACTCTGTTTTAGTTGCTGCCTTGGCTTTTCTTGCTGATGGACTGTGATACCTGTGGGCTAAAGAAAGCAATTCCTCCTCCCCAAGTTATTTTGGTGAGAATGTTTTATCATAGCAACAGAAACCAAACTAGAACACTCAGTTACTCTTCATATAACTTTTGAGATAAGGTTTCTCTGAACCCAGAACTTGCCAATTTGTCTAGGTTGGCTACCAAGCAAGCCCCAGGGATCCATTAGTCTCCATCTTCCCTGCACTAGAATTACAGCTTGTGGTAGTCTGAATGAGAATGCTTCCCTTAGGTTGATATATTTAAATACTTAGTCCCCAGTTGATGGAACTGTTTGGAAAGGATTGGGTGCTGTGGCCTTTTTGGAGAAGGTATGTCACTGGGGACGAACATTGAAGATTCAAAGCCTTTAGCATTACCTGTCTTCCCCTCTTGCTCTGCTTCCTACTTGCAGATAAGGATGTAAGCTCTCTGCTACTGTTCTAGCACCATGCCTGCCTGCCTGCCTGCCTGCCTGCCATGCTCCTGCCATGCCGGACACATACTCACCATCTGGAACTGTAAGCCTCCAATAAACTCTTCTGTGAGTTGCCTTGGTCATGGTGCTTTGAGACAGAAATCTAAAAGTAACTAAGATACAAGTGTACACCACTGAGCTTGGCTGTTTATGTGGGTACTTGGAACCAGAACTTGGTGTTCATGCTTGAGCAGCAAGCTCATTACTAAGCCATCTCCCTGACTTGTGATTCCTATTCCTCTAATTTAACTTAACTCTACTTTGAGATTCCATGATACTAAACAGGCAGAAACACAACCATGTCCTTTCATTGAGTCTACATTCTCATAATCTCAGGCAATGAAAGGTGCTAGGGCTAGATAGGTCTCAGGACACACATCAACTCAGGGAGAGGTCCCTGGAACTTGAGGATCTGTCTACTGCTCACGTAGTCTATGTAGGTGGGAGTATGCCTCAACACTTGCCTCCAGCATCCATCTCAATCTTCCCAAAACCCTACCTAGAAATGAAGTACAGCATACCACAGCACTTAAGAGAAAGGTAGCCAGTCTGATTGGGTGTGAATTCTAGTTCTGTTACTTATTATCTGTGAAATCAGAAAATTTCATGGCATGATTAGGACTTACTTTCTTCAGCCATGAATTAGAAATAAAGCACGTAATTTAAGGTGTTACTGTGAAGGAATACACATGGTATTAGAATGATGTCTGCACAGAAGTGCTGTCACTAAGATGAAATCTCCATGAGGATCTTTGTCTCTTTGTTCACTGCACTTAGAGCCTGGTGGAAAAGGAGTCAAAGGGTGTTGAAAGATTCAGACAGTGTTTTCTCTCTGCCTTGCGACTTTGGAACTCGGTTTTTATGTCCCCTCCTTCTGGCTCTGGGCAATCTCTCTGATTGCAAAAGATTCTTTTCTCTTTGGGTTTCTGGCCAACATGTTATTGATGTTATTGATTTGCTTTCTGTCCCATACCCCACCTATTAATGCTCTGAAGGTCACAAAGATGTACAGCTCATCTTACTCTTCTCCCAACTAAATCACCTCACAGAAGAAAGAAAGAAAACAACAAAAACTACAGTATCTGCTTGAATGGACAGAAGGGAGAAAATACAGAAGAAAAACAAAGTTTTAGGGTGGGCAGAGTTTCAAAATAGACGTTGGGGAGGTGGTTCAGTAAATTAAGCAGCTGATGCACAACCCTAAGGACATGGGTTTGGATTAGGTATAAAGCTAGGCACGACCATGATGGGGCAATCTTATAACTTAGCCCAGAATGGGGAGGCAACAGTGAATTCCTAGACTCACCAGCCAGTCTAGCCAGTGAACTCTCCAGCTTCAATAAGAGACCCTGTCTCAAAAATAAAGTGGAGAGTAACTGAGGAAGACCCATGTCAACCTCTGGCACACACACACACATACATTACTCCATCACCCCTAGAGCTTCAGCTTATTGTTGCTGCTGCTGCTGTTGTTAGCTTCCGGTTTTACATAAATGAGTATTACATTTGTGCAAAATATGTTAAGATATTTCTCTTAATATAATATGAAAGGTAGCTCTGCTCACATGTCAACTGAATCTAGTTAACTTGTGTTAATGGCCTTGACATCATAATGGCCATGCTAACCAGAGTTTTCTCCTGGCTCCCTTAGAAAGGATGAGCCTGGCTTTTAAGTGGCTGTGTCACTGGGGTTCTATCAATGAAACACTTGCCGTCTTTGACAAGGTGATTGTTGTTGTTTGGTACACACAGCCCACATCCAGACATACCACACCCAGTTTCTGAGTAGAGGTAAGTCACGTAAGTTTTAGAAGTGTTTCCCACCGTATCAGATCTCCTATAAAGCTACCCTCCCTTTCCTTGAAGCTGTTGGCAGTCTCCTTCCTACTCATTAGCTAAACCCTTTGGAGTTTCGTTGCCATAAGACACTTACTGGGAGCACTGTTTGCCCATATCCCAGTTCTAACATCCCTGCTGCCTGCCAGAATCTTCTCAGCCTCGGTCCACCTGAAGAGTCATAAAATCTGAACACACAGCTAACAGAGCTTCTTCTAGGACAGAAACACCAGAGCCTGTAACTTGATATAAACGTTTAAGGCAAATTGTTAAACATTCCATTTAAGTAAGATACATTTTCCTGTTCTTTAGTGTGCCCAGTCCTGACTGAGATTAAACTTCCATTTACCCTGTGCTACCCAGGGAGAAAGATGCAGAGTTTCTGTTAGCAAAGATGCCCATTTCTCTGTCTAAATATTCCTCAAGTCACAATATTACATCTCTCACATGCTGTATATTGGTAACATTTGCAAAGGTACGCTGCAGAGATAAGAGCCCTGGGGGAAAGTGCTAACATCTACTCTCTAAATCAAGGCTTTATACTGTCTTCTCTTGGACATGTCTGTATTCACTTTCCAGGCTCCTTCCCCGAAAGATGCCACTCTCTCTTTAAAAAAAAAAAAAAAAAAAAAAAAAAAATCAGGTGTTGGGATTACAAGGATGTACCACCATGTTCATTTTTACATAGTATGAGGGATTGACCCAGGGTTTCATGCCTGTGAGACTAATTGAGCTACATCTCCAGCCTGCAATGCCTCTTTTGAAACTTCATAGTAAAGAAACAAGGCTGGAATTGAAAATCTTTTAGCTACCTTTTTATAGCAAATGCAATTTGCTGACAACTTTCCCGGTTGTATATGTTGTGACTGTTCAGTTAGGCTTAGTCAAAGTGGCAACATAAACAATAAAGCCTTCAGGACAAGGCCAATGTCAGCCACTGCCTAACTGTAGCCTCTGGAGAAACCAGGAGAGAGACTGACCACCCAAACTCAGCAGTTATCATGACCACCAAAGCACATCATGAAACCTCTAAGTAATGTGACCAACACCCTGATTTGCCTGCAACTAAGAAGGTTCTTGAAGTGGGGGACTGTCCTGACAGCTGCAGAGGTAACACAGTCTTTCTAAGTTCAGCTTCTTGCACACAGCATGGCTGCCCCATTCAGTTTCCATAGAGGACTCTCAAAGGTCTGTTGATGTCAAGAGAAATGGAAAAAAGGCAACAGAATTTACAGACTTATTTGAATACCACTGTGAAGAAGAAGTGAAAGGAGCTTTATAGAAAAAGAAAACAAGAAAAGAAAGCAAGTTTTCAGATGAAAATGTGTTATCAATTGCTGTCAAATGCCCCTATGCCAATAGATCTTAGAGGCTGGTAGCAGAGAGGCCAGGCTTCAGAAGGCAAGATGCCAATGTCACTTATGGGAAAATACCATAACTTAGGGCAATATTTCATAAAACCTTCTGTATAAGAACTGGGTGCCAATGGCAAAAGGCGTCAAAGGCCAAAGAAAGAGACAGACCTGAAACTGAATAAAGCACAATTTTATTACTAGCCATCACAGAAGCATGTCCCAACAGCAAGACAGGTGGAGTCTACGCCTGTGGCAGCAGGAAGAGATGCTAAGCTAACTGAAGTGTAGCTGGCTTCCCCCCCGCCGCCCAAAACTGTTAATATAGGCAAGTTATATAGCTCCAAAGTTAAGAGCACCAGCTGCTCTCCCAAAGGACCAAGTTCAGCTCCCAAAAAACCACATCAGGCAGCTTACAACTGCCTGTAACTCCAAGGAATCTAATGCTCTCTTCTGGCCTCCTCAGGTGCCCACAAACATACACAGGTACTCAAGCACATATATGCACACACATACACACACACACACACACGAATAAAATGGATCTTTTTAAAAAGACTATTAATATGGGCAGATGAGACAGCTTGGCATGGAAATGTATCACAGGCCTTCACCTTCTGACACAAGTTTAATCCCTGGAACGTGGCAGGAAAAAATTGACTCCTGAGAGTTGTTCTCTGATTTTCACATATAAACCATGGCATGTACCTATATTCACACACTCAAGATAGACAGACAGACAGACAGACAGATGGACAGAGAAATAAAAGAAAGAAAGAGAGAAGAGAGAGAGAGAGAGAGAGAGAGAGAGAGAGAGAGAGAAAACCTGTTGATATATCAAATGTCACTAGGACACAGTCTTGACATTGGTGCATTAGACGTAAGCAAGACAGGCTTAGCTGACTATGTTAACCATATTATTTATCTATAGTGCCTGCAATGGCTATCAGGTGTCATCTGGTAACTAAGATGGCCGTTACAACCAAAAGGCTATAGTCCTGTGATGTAGAGGGGCTTCCTTCGCAGAACTGTGCTTGGTTATCAGGAGTCACAGAATGGATGTAGCACTTCCCACCTGCACCATAAAGGATATGAGAAAGTACTGTTTTTCTTGGCAAAAACAACACACACACAAACACACATACACACACACAAAAAAGCATCAGTGAGGTCACCCCAAAGAACCTGAGGATGAAAGGATCAGAAACCCTCAGGCTCAGGGAAAAAGAACAGTGGCAACATAGAAAACTAAGGAAGTCTCCAAGAGGGATCTTCAGACCAACTGAATCCAGAGAACAGACCTAGTGTGTGCCAGAGGTAGGATAGCCAAGTATCCAGAGCCTCCAAAGACTGCTGGACTAAGGAGCATCTAGTGGAGCCAGAAAGCAATCAGACAGCTAAGCCTCTGCTCTCCCTGCCACCCTGAGGTCAGGGGACCTTCCCAGTGTCATCAAAGAGAGGATCAGAAGAAAAAATAAATTTAAAAGTGGTCTAAGGAACAGAGACTAAGAAAGGGAACCTAAAAAAACAGGTAGAAGATATTCTAAATAGGAAATTCAGAAGAACAGGTTGGGCTGGCAAAGGTGGGTGAGGAAACATTCATCAGAAGAATAAACATCCTTGAGACCAGGGAAAACCAGGAATAAAGCATGTTAATAGAGCAGTAAACACCTTGATCCGAGTTGACACTTACGATAATGTCTGAGCCTGGCATGGTAACACATACCTCTACTCCCAGGTCTTGGGAAGCTAATGCAGGAGGATTGCCATGGGTTTGAGCACAGCTTGGGCTGCATAGTAAGAACCTGTCTCAAAATTCCATTAACATAATAAAAAGGACGTACGAAGGATATTCCAGGCAGAGGAAACCATGGTTATAAGAAAGATGCAATTATGAGAAGTCTATTAATCAGCAAGCTTAAAGACTGGTTCCTTCTCTCTCTCAGCTACTATGAGAAAAATCAGGTCAGTTATAAAGAAAAAAAAATTCCATTTTTTTTCCTACACATCTGTTGCTGGCTAGTTTTACAGACACCACTTTAAATGTCGGCTTCAAAGTGAGACCACTATTTACTGCCCATCAAAATGAATCCACTCCTGGTTTTTTCTGGCTTCTGCAGTCTACTTGATCTCCTCAGGACATGGTCTGACTCACTTTCTCAAGCCAGAAGCCTCTGTCCTTCTGACTGCTCTGTCATTTGCCTTCTTCATTCCCTGCATCTAATCCCACCATAACTCTGATTGTTCTGCTTCCAGAACTTTCTAAACCAGCCCTTCTCCCATCCCATCTTTGCCCTTCCCTACATCATATTCTTCTGGCCTATCTAGAAGTCAGTGGTCCCACAGCCAGCCTCCATCTCTGTTCCTGTCTTTCTACGCTCCATTCCTGTCACATTCGGCACATATATTTTTGAATATAAATCAGGTATTTCACCTCCTCTCCTTAAACCTTAAACAGATTGAGAAATCTTTTCCTCTTCCCTTAAGGCCTTCAGGGTTAGCTGACCACACAATATACTCCTTCCTCATGCATGAGACCTGTCTATCTGTTGCCTTCCTGACCCAGGGCTTTGACTGGTACCTGCTTGAGACAGCCTTCCCTCCCAACTGGCTTCCTTCCTTCGTCTTCTCTTCTTTCCATCTATCTCTTTGATAAAATAGCTAGTTCATCTGTTTCCTTTCTATTACCCAATACCTCCTCCACATATGTACTTAGGTGAGTTCCCTGAGAGCAGATGCATATATTTCCAGCACTCAGAACAACATCCAGCTCTGTCACAGAGTACATTGGACAAACAGCCAAGTAGACAAACAGCCAACCGGATGAGTAAATGAACACCAGTTTCCCCACCTGTGAAATGAGGCTCCTTCTAGTCTGAAGTTGAAGGGGCCCTCTAATAATTGGCTAAGTCGGGGAGTCATTCTACACAGGTACCTCTAATAATTGGCTAAGTCGGGGAGTCATTTCTACACAGGTACTTAAGGGGTATTTGAGCCTTCTTCTGAAGTATTAATTAATTAGTGCCTGCAAAGATGTGGTGAAACTTCATTAGTCATACGACTGAACCTTAACTATAATGCAAGACAGGAAAAAGGAAGCTAGACATCACTTAAGTCAGTAACCCTGACATCAATGACCTGTGTGCAGGGTTTATTTGCATCTGGAACTAGTTTTCCTTTATTTTGTCTCTTCCAAGTTGGGGCACAAAAGGTAAATGGAAGAAAAACACAGAATGGAGACTGTTGGCTTCAAATGCTTTGCTGTGTTCCTACCTGAGGCAATACCCTTTATTGTCAGCAGCACGTGGTTTTCCATTTCCTTTCATCTTTCCCAGTTCTTCCTGACCTCAAACTACCAGGGCAGAAGAAATAGATTTTGGCAGAGCTCCCAACCTCATGAATTCAGCTCACTGGGTCCCAGCAAATGGTAAGAGGGTGCAGAGTATACAACAAATCCCTCCCCTCCCAGTGAGAAACTCCCTTTGAAGCTCTACAAAATGAAGATATTTTGAGACAGGTTCTTACTATGCAAGCCTGAGCTATGCTCAAACTCATGACAATCCTCCTGCATTAGCTTCCCAAGTCCAAGAGTAGGGAATGTCACTATGTCTGACTCAGGCATTATCTTAAATGTCAGTCTGGATCAAGGCATTTATGACTCTCTTTGAGATCCAAAACAAGCTTGTTTCAAACCAAGCCTGGCGCCCATTTTGTCATTGTAAACATGTCTCTTAAAGGTCCTACCCTATAATAGTGCCATGTTAGGAACTGAACCCTTGAAATGGGGGACATTCCCCATCCAAACAGTAGTACCACATGTGTATTTATGTTGCTATCAGCACAATCACTCTGCTGGTTCGAGGTGGGGCCTCCGCACAGCTCTCCCTCTGTGTTCACACTCTCCTTGCTTGCCCCTGCCTCTTTGGAACCATTCATGGTTCCATCTTCATTTCAAAAATGCCATGTAATTGACTTATACAACATATCACCTTTGGAGAATTTTTTTATCGTTATAATGCCCTGGAGATCTGTGGGAAAACAGGGCCGCAGCTGGGGGAGGCTGCCTGGAGACTTCCACCACGAGGTGGGTCCCACATCCAGGAGAAAGGTTTGGGATTCCACAGGCTGGAACCTTTGGCAACGGCAGGCTCGGTAGGCCCCAATGACACGAGGAATCCTTGGTTCCAAAAGGGTTTATTGTCATGGCGGATGGTGGATGGATCTGGATGTATCCCCCAAACTCAGGGCCGATCTGAGTTAAATAGGGAGGGAGAAAGAGGAGGTTCTTGGAGGAATGCTTAATTGGCTCCGCCCTGACCTTCATTAGTATGTAAATCTCTAGGGCCTGAGGCCTGTAGTCACACCCTCTACCTGTGCACTTTGGGAAGGGCTATAATGGCCTACGTGACTGAACAATGTAGGTCTATGGAGATTGGACTGCTTGTCAGGACCCTGGGTTCTGGGGATGTGTGGCCAAACTCCTGACGTTTCTCCCTTGGAGTCTCAGGGTTCTAGGCCCATGCCCAGCCAAGAACCAGGATACCCTTATGCAGTCCCACAGAGATCTACCCAGGTTGTTCCATATGCCAACAGCTCACTCTTTTTTACTGCTGAATAGTAGTTCATGGTATAGATGTGCCAGAGTTTGGCTGTTTCTGGCCTGGGTTTACATGGGCTTATGAGAGCATGAGTTTTTATTTCTCTGGAATAAATGCTACGGTGTAAAAAAGTGGAATCTCTCTGCTAAGTACAAATGTAGTTACAAAAGAAATTTACAAACTGTCTCCCTGGAGTGACTGTGTGTCATCACTTCCCCAGGAATACCTGAACAATCCAGTTTCTCTGCTTTCTCCCCAGCCTTTGGCACTACAACCACTGTAGCTCATCTGATGGATAAGTATTGCATCTACTTACTGTGGCTTTAATTAGCACTTTCCTAATGGCTGCTCGTGTGAATTTCCATGGCCTGCCTATGAGTTTACAACTATTTCTCTGCTCAAATCCACCAATGGAGCCATGCTTCACTACCACAGTTAGAAGCTGGATGCTCTGGAAGCAGGGCTATGGAAAGCAGTGGTTCCCAACCTCTTTGGGGGTCACAACTCTTTGGGGGATTGAACGACCCTTTTACAAGGGTTAACCTAAGACCATCAGAAAAGGTAGATATTTACAATTCATAATAGTAGCAAAATTGCAGTTATAAAGTAACAACAAAAATAATTTTGTGGTTTGGGGTCACCACAACATGACGGACTTTATTAAAGTGTCACAGCATTAGGAAGGCTGAGAGCCACTAACATGAAGGGACCTTGACTTAAAAAGAAAAAAAAAAAAAAAAAAAAGAAATCTCCTCCAACTGTTAAAGGCATTGTTTGTACTATTTTAAATTGAATACATCAGGGCTGGGTGTGGTGGCACACACATTTAATTGTATGCATGAAATAAGTGGGGAAGGCAGAGTTTTTCTCTTCCCGTGGTGCTCTAGAGTTGTTCTGAGTAGGAGAGGCTGACTTGTTAAACTGTTTAGAGTTTCACAGCTTTGCCTCCTTCTGACTTTGACAGTGAGGAGGAAACTTCCAGAAGTCATTACAAAGACCCACATGAACTCTCACCAAGTGTTGCCTCTTTCGATCTATAGGACACTCCAGCCTTGCATTTGAAGAGGGCTGTGCCTGTGATTTTCTTTTTTCACTAGATAGGCTGGAGGTTAACTGCTGAGAACAGCCTCACCTCATACCCAGTATCTGATCTCACTCAAGAGCTTCAAGCACCAAACCAAACTGATTTGCTGACATCGTGGATCTGATGTGAGGATTGATTTTTGCTGTCTTGCTTTCCATTCAAATGCTAACAGTGGGGATGGTAAGAGAATCTGCTCAAGTCAAAGTCTTGCTTAGAGTGCCCCGTACCCCATGAACTCAGAATATAGTCCAACAGCCAGTGTCATACAAGCCCCCTTGGCTGGTAGCTTCTCTGCTCCCTTCTCCAACCCCAAGTCCCAGTCTTGCATCGTTGCAGGATTTTTGTGTTTCCAATACTATCCCCTGACCCCTGCTCTTTGCATGGTGAATCTCATCTGTGCTGTTGACTTTTTTTTCCTTTCCATAAGACAAAGACAAAGATTGTGAGGTATATAGTAGATGTTCCAATGCTTTTAGGTTTGTGGGTATAGCTCAGTGGTAGTGTGCTTGCTTAGCATTCACAAGACTCTAGGTTCAAACCCCAGTACATACACACACACACACACACACACACACGAAACATGTATTTATTTGTAACATATATAATCTATAAATACTTATGAGGTGCTTTTAGTGGCAGCTTGTGCTCTATGTCTGGAACACAGCAAGTTCAGAAAAGAAAATCTCCTATCCTTGTGGAGTGTGCCTGTCAGTGTTTGCAAGTGAATATACACTACATCAGCAATTTGAGGGGAAATAAAATGAGGAGAAGGGAGAGAAAATTCTGGGATATGTGTGAAAAGGAGGGAAATATTCATATTGTAACTACTCAGGAAAGAGTTAACAGAAAAAGGAAGATCCTCTCCCCACCCCCACCCCCACCCCTCAACCCGACCATCCCCAGAAGAGGTTGATTTCCTCCAGCACCAGCAGCAAGATGAGCCTCCCTGAGAAGGTCTACAAGATTAATGGTGGCCAGCCCTCTAAGATTTTAGGAGCTTATGTCAACCCATCTTTCAGGAGAGTAGAATGCTGACCATCCCAGAGAGGTTCTGCATCATCCTGGCCATGGACCTGGAGACGGCACAGAAGAATGAGCAGGAACGTGCATTTTACAAGTGACCTTCCTCTCTACACATCCTTAACTTCTGAAAGGCGCCTTCCCCAAAGGATACTTCTCTCTTTAGCCAGGGTTGGTTTAGTTAATAGATGGACAGGACTGTGAAATAATAAGTGAATGAATATTTGAGCAATGAGGTAAAGGAAGTGAGGGGGGAGATGAGTCCACAGCACATGACGCTGAGAATGCAGCAGGCAGGTCCTGAGGCAGGCCGCTCTCAGGATGCAGCTGCACACCTGATCAAAAGCCACATAGACCCACGTAAGACTCCAGGCCCTTACTCAGCAATCATGTGTTGCTTCTCCCCAAACCCAACCCTGTCCAAGCACTAGAGGAAACCCTGAGTTTGAAAGGCTGTGCTTGACTGAAGGAATGGAGAAATAGGAAGGCTTGCCCTGCCAGTTTAGGCTGAACAGCAGCTTTTGCCACAAGCTTCTCAGTTCTAAATACCCTGTATTTTCTTTTAAAGTGTATTTCTGGCTAGGTGTGGGGGCACATATTTTAATCTCAGCACCCATAAGGCAGAGGCAGGCAGATCCTTGTGAGTTCCAGGCCAGCCTAGTCTACAAAGTGAGTTCCAGGCCAACCAGAGTTACATAATGAGACCCTGTTTAAAAATAAAGTATATTTCTATTCATTCATCTTTCCCTACTTCTAGAATATGAAGGAGTTATCCCAACCTATGAAACACAATCATATTAAGAACTGAAAAGAAGAACTGGAGAGATGCATAAGCAGTCAGATAAAGGCACTGGATGGTCTTCCAGAAGACCTGGGTTCAATTCCCAGCACCTACGTGGCAGCTCGCAAATGTCTACAAATTATGGTTTCAGGCGTCTGATACCCTCTTGGCCTCTGAAGTTACAACCAGACACTCGTGTGGTACACAGAAATATATGCAGGCAAAATACACATACACATAATTTAAAAAAAAAAAAGAAAGAAAGAAAGGGTCTTTAAATATCCAACAATCAACATAAAGTCAAGATCTGCAGTCACTGTCCCCAGAACAAACTTCATCAGCTTGAAATAAACCAGCTGTTCAAGATAAACCCAGCTACTGCCCAACGTGACGATCAGAAGAGTGTTCTCTCTTAAAAGCAAAGGGGCAGGATGAGAAATGCCAGCTACCCCTTCATCATGAAATGACGGCAGGAGACTCTGGAGCCAGACTGTCTCCACACCTTACACAACCTGTCTGGCCTCAGTCTGCTCTTCTGTGAATGGGAAATGAGCAATCCTGGAGGGTTTATGAGATAGTGGAGATAAAGCCTTTCTCACAGTGTCTGGCCAGCAAGAGGCCACATCACTCGCCAATACTGATGGTATCACTGGCCTGCTTCTCGACATGCCAAACACCTCCTGCCTCAGTCCCCCTCTCTCGGAGAGATATGCTGGCTCCATGATATGTATGGCTAAGTTCTTCTTTCTCACAACATCACGGTTTTCCTACAGGACATTCAATATCAAAATGCTCAGGGGTCAGGGCAATAGGCAATAGAGTTCTTATCTAACCTATGTACTGTCAAAAAAGATAAAAATAAACACGCTTGTCCTACTTGCCTATCCAGATTGGCAGCAAGCCTTCCCTCCCCTGACTCTCTTTTCTCTATAGCATTTCTCATATTCCAATAATCAACTGCTCCACTTTCTTTGTTTTATCTGAAACAAGGCCCCCAGACCTTAGCACAACTGACTCCATGATGGAAGTACCATTCAGCGCACAAAACACAGCATGAGGGCAGCACCACCTGTCAAAACTAAAACAAATACTTAAACCATCAAAGTCCATAGTTCTGAGAACCTTGCTCTTTGGCTTCTGTAGTTCTGCTTCTGGCTAAGTGTTCTTGTTAACTGAAGTATGTAAAGCGAGAACATGTGTTTGTGCTTAAGAGCTCACCCTGAGAAAAGATCAGGTCTGAGATCCCAACCACTACATCAGTTGGCTAATAAAGACTTTTTATTGGCTTAAACCCATGTCCGAGCAGTCTGATAAATACCTCACAACATTATCTACCTTCCTCCATTAAATGAGAGCTATTTGTATCTTATATATTTGTCTATTCCTAATAGCTAAAGCAGCAGGAAAGGGTAAAGCCTCATGGACAAGTGAAGGAGTGAGGTAGTCAATAATAGATGTGGCACTTCACAGCTGATTACAGGTAAGCCTTCACATACCTACAGGAAGCAGGCATTCAAATGGTAACCCAGCACATTTCTAGACTTTTCAGGCCTGCAGTAACAACTCCAAAGGCCTTTGGAAGTTTCTGAGAATGTGGTGATGAGGAAAAGCAAATCTTGTTATGATTTCTGGAGGCAGAAGCCATTTTTTCAGTCTTCCAGTGAGCTTAGAATTAGTAACAATCACTTCCTACAAGGGCAGGGCTAGAATTAATCAGCATTGTTTGTTCAGACAGGGTTCTCGCTATTAGTATTAGATCAGGCTGGCCTCGAACTCAGAGATCTTCCTGCCTTTACCTCCTGTGTGCTAGGATTAAAGCATATACCACCACACCCAGCTTAAATGTACTTCTTTCTTTGGTTGGCTTTTTAACAAATACAGAGATGTAAGAAAACTGTGTATTAATAAGCAGCTGCCAATTCTTTACATGGCTGGTCTAAGTAACTCTACCATGACACCCGACAAAGGCAGGGCGGCCAGTCCCTGGCACCTTATGCACCAGGCACCTTGGAGACACTCAGAATCCCAGGCTTCCCAGTGTGAAATACAGGAACTCAGAGAGCTGCATATTCTGAAGAGGCACCACGGGAGGCAGGGCTCCTGATTATTAATGAGAGGTACATGCCAGCACAGGCCAAGGTGAGAGGGCATCTTTTCAGCCAGTGAGGAGCAATCTAGCAGAACAGAAAACGTGCCCCAGAAAGGATATCAAAGGCAGACAGAGTGAGTCAGAGCACAGGTGGAACTGGGAAGCTCGCCCAGTCAGTCCCAAAGCCAATCCATGTGCAGCGGCCATTGGTGCCTACCTCTCCCTTGCCAAAAGGCAGGGTTTGAGAAGCCGTGAGCCTTCCCATGTGCAAGTACATCGTGAGCTGGAATATTTCCCCAGTAAATACCATTTTAAAGACATGCAGAAGGAGAAAATATTAAGTATAAAGCTGCATTCAGCTCCATAGACTATCACTGTCACCTTTGTGTGAGCTGTGGCCAAAACACAGGCTTCCCTGTGGGTTCTGTGTACTATATATTGCTGGCTGGGAATGAGCAGATTTCAGAACTATGTCTGTTGCCAAGCCCCACAGCCTGCCCACCCTTTTAGCTCTCACAGACTCAACCGTTTCCCACAGAGGCCGTCATTCTAGTCTTCCAGTTTCTAATTAGGGTCAAGTTCCCCATATTTTCTATTCTTTTAAAAAGATGTGATTCCGCTCTCATAGCTAGGCTACAGGTTCTTGTCAGGCAGAAATACATTTAAGAAGACTTTTTTTACTCTTTTTCCTGTTTTTTGTTTTGTTTTGTTTTGTTTTGTTTTGTTTGTTTTGTTTTGTTTTGTTTAAGGAAGGGTGAGTATCCCCAGAAATAGACACAATTGCATCTTTAATAAGCAAGCTGAGCAATTCACAGAGAGCTCTGAGCTAGGCATAGTGGCACATCTTGCCCAGGAGTCTGAGGCAGGAGGATCACCAGTTACAGGCCAATGTGAGCTCTGTAATAAGACCCTACCTCAGCCTAGAGCCCAGCCATGTGTGTGTCTGTCTCCCTTCGTCCCTTGCTCTGGTCCTCTCCCTCTTCTCCCTGTGTATCCAAGCTTTGGCTTCATCCCTATAACCTGAAGTGCCTTCCATCTGAACTTTGAAAACTGCCCCTCATTTCCTATCCCATTGGACTGGAAATAAACATGGCTTTTAAACACATATATGACCCTCCTTCACCCTTGGTCTGGTCTACCCTGGGAACTTACTTCAGGAGATCCAGTCTATGTTCCTAGCATCCAAACTGTGACTAGGTAGGTACCCAAGGCCACTGCTGGGCTCATTCCAGTTCCCAGCCATCAGGGAGAGTTAGATGTCATGCTGAGTGTTGCAGGAGCAGGGCTGCAGCACCTGTCAGGTGAGCAAGAATGAAGGTTCCAGCTCAGCTCATATCTCCTGAGGCAACATTTGCTTTATGGAAAACAGTGAAATGAACTGAGGAAACAGAATACCAAAGTGGAGAGGTCTGTAAACTCTGTGAAGGTAAGAAATGTGTCTTATTCATACGTAGGGCTTTCAAGCGTCTTGACAGATGGTTTTCAAGATACGTGTTGAAATAATGACTTAGGAAAGTATCAGTCTTTGGTCTTCAACTTGCTGTCCTTTGAGGAAAGTAAGTTAATAAGCATATTATTCTATTCTTAATGGAAAGCTTACAAGTACAGGAGTCGGTGGACAGGTTACACTAAACTTTCTTTTGATGGGGCTGGGGAGAGTTCAGTCCATCAAGTGTTCGCCACTTGGGTTCCATCCACAGAACCCCAAATTTATATATTCAGGCATGGTGATACTTGTTTGTAATGCCAGTGCTAGACAAGACAGACAGACAGATCTCTGGTGCTTACTGGCCAGCTAGCCTAGCCTACTCAGTGGGCTCTAGACCAATCAAAGATCCCCATCTCAAGTAATAAGATGAATGGTGCCTGACAAATGACTCTGAAAGTTGACCTCTGTCACACACACACACACACAGAAGAGAAAAGCAACTTTTCCTCTTGGTAAGTTCATAGCTCCTTTAAAACATAGACACATTTTAGATGCTTGTGGGGTTGATCAGCAATACACATAAAATGCTGTGACACTCAGACAACACTTCATAACACAATTTTTTTAATTAAAATTGAGAACCTATAGAAAGTGACAGTTGAGCTGGGACTTGAAACAGAAGTGTTTTAGGGTTGGGGACATATAAAATGAACAAAACTGACCTCATTACTAACGGCCAGCCCTTGATTCAGAAAGAAGTCAATTGCTGACTGCTGCCTTCTATCACTAAGGTCCAAGATCCACCAAAGAAGTCCCATCAGACCCAGAAGAGCAATGAGGAGGAGCAAGCAGCCTTATGACCAGCTTTCCTAGGGCTCACTAATGATGACTCACGGAGCTCAGCTGAACTGTGCCTCCTCATTCTGGGCTCCTCAAGAGATTCCCAAGGTGCTCTGGGTGAGCCCTGGTGACCTAGTCTGGCTATGTGATTCAGAATACTGAAAAGTCTGGAACCTCGGGGTGGGCGGGGTGTTGGCTCTAGAACTACCTGAGACTCTAGAGTGATGAGTCTCCTGCAGCATCTCCTCCAGTTCTGTAAGTAGCCAGAGAACAAAGGTTCTCTGGAGACCTAGGCTGGTCTGCACACATGGGTGTGGCCATAAACCAGGGGATTCTCTGACCTACAGTACTTAAGTAATCTATAGGCTACAGACTGGGACAAAGTCCATATGAGAATAAGTCTATCCATGCATAACCAGTAAGAAGCTATGGGGACATGAGAAAGTCAGGCCACCTCTCCCAACAATCTGTAGGAGAAAGTATCACTTACCTGAACAGCATATTAGTTATGCAAAGTTGAAGAGAAAGGAGCTAGGTGTAGTGTTTCACTGTAAATCTGAGACCAGCCTAGGCATAGGACACTGGGAGCAGGAGGGGAAAGGAAGAGGGTGAGAAAGAGTGATGTGTGTTCAGTGCTTGTCCACTGGTCCCCAGCTATTCCAAGCACTCATCCTGGACCTTAAGACAGGGCATGTGCCACCTTTCCCTACAAAGCACTCTACTTGTAGCTTTGCTTTGTCCAAATTCCACTACTCCCTCCTATTCCACCTAGTCTCTGCTATTCTGTAGTCCAAGTTTGAAACTATGGGTAGGCCCCATGTTGGATGGGTAATAAATTATACTACAGTCAAAGGGACAAATGAAAACCCAGGGAATGTCTTAACAAAACATTGCAGCAGGCATCAAATAACATGTTCTATTATAAATGTAGTTAGGGAAAGTTCTCTGAACTTTTAAATATACTATCTCCCAGAGTTATCAGGCCCAAAGCATCCTTGCAATGAGTGGCTTTAACACTTCAATTACCCGTTAATCCCAGCACTTGGGAGGCAGAGGCAGGTGGATTTCTGAGTTCGAGGCCAGCCTGGTCTACAGAGTGAGTTCCAGGACAGCCAGAGATACACAGAAAAACTTGAAAAAACAAAAACAAAAAACAAACTTCAATTACTACCCTGAAATAAAATTCAAGTAACTCTACATCACCATAACTTCCAGAAAAGTGGGGAGGGGGAGTGCAGCAACATTTCTAGTCATATTGCTTCATGTGTATTGGGTATCATCATGAAGGTGACAGCTACAAATGTAAGCTAAGCTACACAGCCAAACTCTATCAGTCACTCACGTGCCAGCAGCAGTGTTGATGGTAGTGAGCAATTCCAGATTAAGTTCCAAGCAAAATAAAAGTCTTTCCTTGATTTACATAATCATTATCTTCCTAAGAACTCAGCTATATAAAATCTCAATTACTCTATATTTAAATGTAAACAGACTTAGGCAGCAATCTTAATTATATACTGCCACAAGACTTTCAAGATGAGCTAAAATCAAAGGAGGAAAGATAACATTTGCTGTTATGAGCCTCTGTTCGGGACCATATGCTACCTAGCATCTACCTGAGGTTTCCAGGCCAGTGACAAGTGCGGTAATGGTAAAATGAATGCTCCTCATGGGTAGTACCTGTCTTTGGCAGGGGCCTCAGGATGCCTTTACTATGATAATGTGAGCTGAAAAGGATGTAAAGACAAAACTACCTTTTTTTACCCCAATTCCTATACCCCCACCCCCAACAAAGTAGTCTCTTGAGGACTACTGCTTCACTGGACACACTTGGAAAATGTGGGTATAATTTTTGAAAGTGTAGCCAATAATTAAGTTATAGAGCAGCAGCTGTAAGCGAACAGCAACCACAAGAATCTGGAGATTTATTTCTCATGAGTGAGAGCCCAGAGGTCACCCAGAGGTCACCCAGAGGTCACCCAGAGGTCACCCAGAGGTCAGGGAGTGAATGGCAGTCTCTCTAGGGCAATCAGTCTGGTTCCTGTTGGTGCCATGGATACTCCATGGCTTTCTGACTTATTAACTGGAGTCCAGGAGACTGAAGTTCGTTTTCATGATCCTAGGACATATCAAGAGCCATCTTTATGGTCCTATCCCATGAGGAAAGAGGACTTATATACATCAGTAAATAGTCTAGTAAATAAGGTAAGCAATATTGATTATCATCAATTCAACATATGACATTAAGCAATAAAATGTTTATTTCCAATTTTTCTGAAAACCTGTAGGGTTTATAAAAGATACAAAGACAAATCTGAAATGAATAACCTACAATTTAAATTTTTTCTTCCAAACCTAGCTTTAAATTTTTTTTTAAAGTTCTCCCCGCCCCCCTGGGCTGTGAGACAGACTCACAGCAGAGGCTAGACTCAAACCACTGGCTTTAAATTATAACCCAAGTCACTAAGGAAAAAAAAAAAAGAAAAAATCTACAAGTCTCACTGTTCAAAGCCTAGCCTAGTGAAACTCAAAATATCCTGATCCCTGTCTTAAGCGGTGGAGATTCATGTGATCACAGAGGAATCAAGTGAGTGCTGTTAGCCACAGGACCACCGAAAGATTCCTCAAGGATGGAACCTCATATGGTGCTTCTGGAAGACTGATTGGTAACATGCCTTTTGGCATCACAGGTCACTACTGCCACCTGGTGGACATTCTAACTAACCCTAAAACCATTGCCTAACTTGGGCTTCACTTAAAAACAAAAAGTAGGAAAACATTTCTATTATTTAGTAGTATACTTCAATATCTTAGTTTCAGAAGGCCAAAATCCACACCACCCACTTACTGAAAAGGCTATATACCTCATTTTAAAACAGACTGTGAATGGTTCAAATTACTTATAAAGTATTAGAGGCAGTGGTATTCAGACAAGACGGCATTATAGCACACATGAAAATTCAAATTATGCAAGCAATACCCAACCAGACCTCAAGTCATTCAGCATATTTTTTATTATTCGTATTTCCATAATCAGAGTTAACTTTCCAACATGCGAGATTCCTGAATTCCCAGGGATTGACTTCAGGTCATTAAGTGTGGTGACAAGAACCTTTACCCACTGAGCTATCATGCCAGTCCTCAACGTTTTGTCTGTTTGTTTGTAGACAGGTCTTACCATGTACCCCCTAGCTGGCCTGAACTAGCTATATAGACTGTAGACCATCCTGGAACTCAAAAATCTGCCTGCCTCTGCCTCCCCAGATTGGGATTAAAGGCACCCACCACTGCACCTGGCTTCTCAATTACTTTTTTAATTTTGTGTACAGATGTTTAGCTAACATATACATCTGTCATCACTTGTATGCCTGATGCCCAGAAAAGGTAGCAGATCTCCAGAACTGGAAGTACCGGGTTGTTACATAGTTGCCAACTACTATGTGGGTACTGGGAATAGAACCTGGAGACAGATCCTGGAGACCTCTGGAAGAGCAGCCAATCCTCCTAACCACTGGGCCACCTCTCCAGCTACATTCTCAACAATTTGTAATACAAAGTACTACTTGAAAATCTAAATTTCAGATGTCAGTGATCCTACCTAATAACACACAAATCTTAACAAAAAGAACATATGAATGTTAACTACATCAAAGTGAAACTTGTTTAGCAAAGAAAGGCAAACATCAGGACATATCAATGTCCAAAACCATCAAGAGCCATTTATATAAGAAATGTCTTCGAATCAACACTCTGAAGTCGAATTTCAAGTATCTAGGTAATGAAAGGCTATTCAACATATAATCAAACAAATGTAATTAAAATGAATACCACTTTTATCACCTTCCAGGCTGACAAAAAATTAAAATGAAAAAGTCTAATATTATTAAAGTATTGGCAAAGTCAAGAAAGAGAAATGCTTATATATTGATGGTGGAAAAACACCTTGAACATACAAATAATAGTTACCTATTGTAAGTCAACAGACAATGGCCACCACCACCACCCATAGATTTAAGAATTAAAATAGCACTTACTATCTTAGCTTCTGTGGGTCAGATGCCCAGACATGTCTTGCTAGAGTGTCTTCAAGTTGAAATACTGTGGTTGAGGGTTAGCTGGGGCTGCCATATTATGGAGGGTAAAGGTGCTATAAAGAGCCTCAGAAATAGGGTTAGGCCAGATGACCCTCTTGTACCGGGACATAGCTGGAATATGACTGAAAGGATGTCTATATTTGATGGTTGTTAAGGGTAAGAGGCATGTATCCCATTATTTAGAATGGGGTAGCTCAATGCAGGTAGGGGGTCCTAGGTTGCAAGGTGCAGTCTCTGTGTAGACGTGCAGATAATAGTCTTGGATGCCAGGTGTATCTAGAAGAGGGGTGTACGCAGAGCCCAAGTCAAGGTGACTCTTGTAGTAGTATACCTATTGCCTAGATAATGGTTTATTGAACTGTTTTCCATAAGTATACTAAGTTATAAGGAAAATCGCTGACTCTAGTGGGTAAATACACAAGACAAGCATTGGTATTTTGTAATTCCAAAATGAAAAAAAAACATCCTCAGCACAAAAACCACATTACAATCAGAAGAGTACAGGAAGTAACTTGAGTTCTCAATGGCTAAAGCTAGGATAATTGTAACAAGATGAAGCAGTATAAGGCGATAATACAATATAAATATCCATTATTCCATACCGAGTTAAGTAATTAAGAGTACACAGAACAAATCTCCCATGCAAATGAATTTCAAATACTTTATGGACTTCACTCTCAGGAGCAAGTACAAAAACTCACTACCTGTTAGCTATGAGCTGGACACAATGATTTTCTTCTGAAAGAAGGGGAACAGGAAGAGTCACTTTACAGGATAACAAATTCCTCTAGTATGATACTCAAAAGTAGAAGGTAAGATGACTCAAAAACGATTTCTTTTTGTTTTGTGGTAGTGGAGACTAAACGTAGGGGCTTCAAGCCATGTTAGACAGGTGCTATACCGCTGAGCTATACCCTGTTAATTCTCTATCTGTATCACAAGGCCTGCCCAGAATTGCTTATTTAGCACTTCATAAAACAAGCACTAACGCATATTACCTCAAAGTACCGTGAAGTTATAGGTACACACTTATGTGAAACTGAAGGATGGCAATGTCTGAGAAACATACCTGCTGTGCTAACCCAGCAAGCAGCCCTGCCAGAGAATTGTGGCTACCTAGACTACTCCACCCCTAAGAGCTTAGTCACTGAAAATTATGCCTTTTCCCCAGCATCAACATCATTAGAATTGACATCGAAGAATTAAAGCTGAGTATTTTTATCCACTACCTTGCAGTAAGAGGTATCTAGATATATCTCTTGCCTTCATCAAGGCCTGCCTTCTTGAAACTAGTCAAGTTATTTGAACATGTGTCAGAAGGCCAGGCATGGTGGCACAACATCTTCAACCCCAGCACTTGGAAGGCAAAGGTGGATCTAAGTTTGAGGTCAGTCTGATCTATATGAGCTCCACTCCATCCCAGGTTACACAGTAAGACCCTGTCACAGACAAACAAATAACTTACCACGTGACAAACCAAGACACTGAGAATGATACAACTCATATGTGACTTTTATGAAACTCTTTCATGATTCCTTCAAAAAGGTTGAGTCAACTAAGAGCTGTACCATTTCTAAGTAATAATGCCTCATAAAAAAGTAAGGCAAGGATATCACACAGAGCCTGATCAAAAGAACCTTGAACAACATTTTTATAGCAAAAACACAGATGCCAAAAAAAAAAAAAAAAAAAACCAGAATCTAACTTGAAGGGGCATCCACTGGTCAGTTCAGCATGAAATTAAAAAATTAACTGCACAGCAGTAAGAGCAAACTACCTGCTATAGACTGAATGTACATTCCCAAAACATACATAATGAAATCTAACCCTTATGTTACAGCATTTTAGGTGGGGTTTTAGGGAGGTAAATAATAATTAGCACCCTTATCAAGAAATTAGTGCTCCAAGCTGACTCAGAAAGGGCTTGCTCTGTGTTTGTGAGGACTCAGTAAGAATCTTTGCAAAGCTTTAAAGACCTCCCCAGAGTGTAACCATAATGGAATCCTAGTCTTGACTTTCTAGCTTCCAGAAGCATCAAAGTTTACAATGTTTATGTACCGTGGTCTATATTTTTGGTAGTACCCTACATTAAGATGAAAACCATTTTTTTTTTTTAAATAAAGAAAAGGAACTTCAAACAACTGAGTAAAGTTGGTAACAGGAGATGTGCTATTTCCCAGGGAAGAGCATATCAATTATTTGTCCACTGTCAAACAGCCATCCCTGAAAACATACATACAAAGACTAAGCAGGCTACATTTAGGAATATATATGTATACACATATATACATGCAATAACAATTAGTGAAAAAAGAAGCCATATATTTGAAGGAGCATAGGAAGGGATATATGGGAAAGTTTGGTGGAAAGGGAAAAATGTTCTAATTATCTCAAAAAAAAAAAATGAGCAAGATTTGAAAAGCTGTTTTATTCAGGAAGACACAGCAGTTTTACTCTAAGATCAAAAGCTAAAAACAAATGTGCCTTGACAGAGGAATGGATAAATGTGGTCCATCTAAACAGTGTAGTATGAGAAATAAAAGGAAATGCTGGATATATTTAACTTGGTGTGAACCTCAAATAACTAGACTAAGTGAAAGAAACCAAAGTGAGAAAAACAACAACAACAAAAAACATATAACTGTGTGATGTCAAACTAAGGTCAGAAACCAGATTAGATATAGCTAAGGGAATAGAGAAAAAATTTAAAAGCACAGAATGAGGTGTGTGTAGGGGTGTGGGTGTGTGTGTGTGTGTTTTAGAGCTGATCTGAACTTTGTGATTACATATCTGCACATGTTAAAGCTTCAGATATATCAAAGAGTGAATTTGGCTATATGTTGAAAATGAACTTTTAAAAGAGCAAGTAATAGGTCTAGAAAGATGGCTCAGTGGTTAAGGGCACTGACTCTCTATCCGGAGGTCTTCAGCTCAATTCCCAGCAACCACATGGTGGCTCAAAACCATCTGTAATGGGATCTGATGCCTTCTTCTGGTGTATCTGAAGACAGCTACAGTGTACTCACATACATAAAATAAATAAATCATTAAAAAAAAAAAAAAAGAAGAGCAAGTAATAATAATGACTGTACACAATTAAACCATACTAGATTTTGTGGGATGACTTAAGATCCACAATATACATACACACACACACCACACACACACACACCACAATTCTCCATGAAAGAAGAGCTTGTTCTCAGAACAGAAAGCCAGAAAACAATGCAAAGTTTGGAAGCATCTGGACTCATGGCAGCACACGAATCCTATGATAATGCACCAAGTCTGGCATCACTTGAGTGGCACTGCCAAAGGACATAACCTCAACTAGTCACAGGAAAAGACAGCAAAAGCCAAACAGAGGTCATTCTGTAACCCGTCTTGGTTTCTTTTAAAATGTCAATTAAAGAAAATATACTCTTAAAGAAAAGGCTAGTCCAGATCAAACACGTATGAGATGCCAATGTAACACAGAACCTTACATTCAAATTTTCTGTAAAGGACTTTACAGAGACAAATGCCAAGACCTCAGCATTCTACTGATCGGGTAAAGTTTTGAATCAGTGTTCATTTCTGAACAGTGTACTAATTACTATTAAAGAATTTCTTGTTTTTAGAATGAAAATACTATCTCTGACAGAGTTATCCAACTTGTAGATACTGCAACACAAAGCACTGTTGGGCCACATAGCTATCCTTGAACACACATTAACACTTGGGTGCTGGCTGGGCATGCCAATGCTAAAAAGCCATCACCCTTCTTTTATTTGATGGGTGGTGGTGGAGGAGTGACATGCTGGGTACTCAACCCAGTGTTAGATCAAACCCCAGTCACTCTCTTGAAATGATCCAACTTAAAACTAGTAAGATGGAAAGAGAATGCCATCAAGGTAAATGATTCATTTGTCAAATCTGGGTAAAGGCTATCCATGAAATCTCTGTGCTCTTCTTGGACCTTTCTACAAGTCTGAAATTATGGGAAAATGTTATTTTTTAAAAATGTCCTCTGGGCTAGAACAGGCCAAGAAAGTTAGAAAAAAGCATCAAATAACTTAAAAGTAGAAATCAACATACATGTTTTCTAAAATTAAGAATCTAGAGAAATCTCTGCCATCGATTCACACCATCTAAGAAAACACACCCTATAGTCTCTAGATTCCACATTCTATATGGCAAAGTATTAGCCTGATACTGCTAAGCATCTTTAGTTGAAAAAGCAAATCTCCTTCAACTTCCTCCTTGTTCATCAGACTTCTCTGACTACAAAACAGTAGCATTCAAGTGTGTATCTATTACACACATGATAATTATTATAGCAACTTACAAAACCTAATTGTAAATCAACTTCTTGTGCACTTGAATAAAATTAGCTTCCCAACCCACTACCAGCCCTGAACAGCATTCAGAGTACCATGGGACTCACTGAAATGGCAGACTTAGAAAGCTGCTTAACTCTCCAAGCTCTTGGATACCTGTTTCTAAGAAAGACTCATTTTTTTCAGTGAGAAAAATCACTTAAGTATTGAAATGAACAACTTCTCTTTAGAAAACTGCATGACATATTGTCTTAAAAATCTTAATAAACTAGCCAGTAGTAAAACAAATGAGAACTTGCTATGGTCATGCTAATCTGAAGAACAGCCATCCCCATCATTCTATCACCAGGACAGAATATGCCTTTTAGATGAATATGCATGCAGGAATGAAAGACCGTAGGATGTTTGGGCCTTTACTCTCAATTGCAAAAATTTGGTAGCTGAATCTTAAGACACTGAGCACTAGTTTCCATCTCCAATGGTATGTAGAAACAAGGAAAAGACATTCACTATAGTGTGTTTAACAAATCTGATGTTGCTTACAGAAACAAGATCATAAAACTTCATTTTCAAATTGTTTACATCCAGGCCAACACTCTTCTTTCAGAACGTGTAAGGATTCATAGATTTTCCTATTCCACCATCTATAAGCACATTCTTGCTGATGAAGATCAGTTACATTCAATGACAGAAACTTATAGGAAAAGTCTTCCTCCCCAACTTTAAAAATTTAAAAACTGTATTTCTGATACAAGCGCCAGACATTTTTATAATATAAGCAAGTTCTCACCCTAAGCTGCTGCCCAAGGTAGAATAAAAAAAGTTACTTAACCTATAAAATTAGTATGTATTCCACAAACATCTATACATTTTAAATATATTTCATTCTAATGAAATAAAAATTAAAATAACCTCAGTTAAAATTTTTTGCAGAGCTAAAACTGTAGCTCAATGATAGAACACTAAATTTGGAAGCACAAGGCCTTGGGTTTAATCTCAGAAATGGGGAAGAAAGATGATAATACTAATTCTATGTAGAAATAAAAAGCTTAACTTCCCAATTGTCTAATGATCAACTGAACCTCATTTTCCTACCCCAAGGATAAAAAAAGTGATCTGAAGTGAACAAAAATACATTAGTTTATATCAAAAGTGATTCATACATATTTTTATATGTTCATAGGACAATCAATATAAAAATCAATGTAAGAGGTTGGTTTATGCTCCAATATTTGGTTAATATTCTTAATACTCAAAGAATCCTAACTTTTAGTCATCTGAATCCAGCACAATAGTAATAAAAATACTACAGTGCCTCCTATATTAAAAATCAAACCAATAAAACTATATACATGAGGTGTATATTCCTAAATATCAATAGGAATTACATTCCATCTAATCTCTTATTATCTATCAATCAAATTATGAAACCTTTACAATACTTAAATGAACAAATAAAATAGTAATTTATTCAAGCTTAAGGTCAAGTTTCTCCATTTGAAATACAAGGGAATACATGTGCTATACAATAAAGGTTATTTTGCCAACTTCCTGAGGCCACAGATATGCAAACAGCATATATGACTCATTATGACATCATTGATGCACCTTCTTCACCAGTGGCATCTTGAGAAATCTGAAGGTCTTCGAGCATCTCGGCCAGACTAATTCTAGGTGCTCCTTCATCATCTGTGTCACTTTCCACAGGGATGGTTGAATCTAAGGAAGCGGACATTAATCAGTCCCATATACAAAATGGAAATATACGAACAACAACTCCTACCATCATCACTACTAAGCAATCATGCTGTAGTGGAAGTCTCAGCTCTTATTTCACAGCAAGTTTTCAAATACTGAATAAATGACCAAATTAAATGTACAAGACCTAGCAACGTAAAGGATCAGGTTCAGAAACAACTGCATCATATGTACATAGCAAACATTTAATAAATTATACTGCTCCTTATTTCTGTTAAGTAAAAGCCTAATAACTACAATAGTTTATAACACAAATAAAAGTCACTTATGAAAACCCCAATACCCTCACTAATACTATCTACAACATGACTTCAATACTCCTCAAACACCAACCTCTTAAATGTTGACATTTTTTCTAATTGCCTCATCTCTTCAAGATCTTCAAGAAAATCTTGATATTGCCTGTAAGAAAAAGAAACTTTGAGCACTGTACTAAGTAGTATACTATTCACAAAGATCAAATATGGATGTTAATTAATAGGTCGTCTGGAAAATAAATTCCCTTGCAGTATTATAGAACTGCTGAATATTAAGGTCATGTTAAATCTAAGACAATAAAAAATTACCTCCCACCTCTCTATTCCACCCACCCAATCAAATTCTTATGGACCAGCAAAATATGTAGCTGATTAGACTATAGTCAATTTAGAATGTTCTGTTTTGTGTGTTAACTGTTGTGTGTGTGTGTGTGTGTGTGTGGTTGTGTGCGCCGCGCGCCACGCACGTGTATTACATTGTAATTCTGTTGCTTCCCAATAATGTAAACTCTTCCTTCAAAAAAAAAACAATGTTTTTTTGTTTTTTTGTTTTTTTTACTAACATCAAGAATTGAGGACACAGGCTGGAGAGATGGCTCAGTGGTTATAGGCACTGCTGTTCTTCCAGAAGACCCAGGTTCAATACCCAGCACCTACATGGCAGTTCACAACTGTAACTGTAGTCCTAGAAAATCAGACACCTTCTTCTGGCCTCATGGGAACTATATGCACATGTTGCAAGACACTCATACTCATACACATAAAAAAAAAAAAATGTCAAAACAAAGACAAATTCAGGCCACACACAGATACATGTGCACACAATCAACACCACACACACATAGAATTAAGGCCACATTTAAACCATTCAATACACATTTTTAAAAAACATTTTCATTTTGCTTACTATTTGAAAGTAATATCTAATGTGAATGAACTAGTTTTTTAGGCTTAAGACATATGATAATCATCTATTTGTGATATCACAAGGTAACTGTTCATTATACTTGGACTTTTTAACTAAATTATTTACATTAAAACTATAATTACAAAGACAATAACCAGGAAATAATTACTAAGCCTGTATAAAATCATTATTTTTTTTTTATGGATTCTCTTATGTAGATTCCATTATAGTTTCTAAAATCCAAAGTTAACTTTAGTCACGATCTATTGGGTAATATCAATTTCTTTACAGTATAAAACCAATGTCTATGCTTTCCTTGCAACTACTTTTAAGGGTTCAGAAAGCAGGACCTTTCATCATCTGTGTCCATGTCTTCTCTGTCTCTCGCAGTCTTTGAGTTTCCAGTTTCTACGGCGTGGCGTTTGGTACGGTCATAGCTCTCTTAATTATCACCTGAAAACAGAAATATTTGCAGTTATGAACACTGAAACACACAGTAGGGGAAAACTCAAACTGACATGCCAGGAAATCAAATGATGGCAGCAGTCACATTTCAAGAGAAAGTGTAGGTCAAGAGGATTTAAAACGTTTATCATGTATGAGGATGCATTGAGCATTATTTATCTAACTGTGAAGTTTTCAAATGACTAAATGTTAAATTTTCAATACCCAAAATCTGCATTGTTTTCTCTTCAAATTTCAATTCTCAGCCACCATTCATACAGGCCATTTTGAAACATTACAGATAGACAACTTTTTTATTCACAGTAATAAGCACTTAGAAAATTTACAAGTCTTTTATAACATTTAATAATTATGTAGTAGTGAAAATATAACCTTTTTAAGAAAACTAGTGATCTCCTCAAGTGATCTTTTAATAAATACCAATTCTTAAACTGGAGAAAGAACTCAGTGGTTATGAACATTTGTTGCTCTTGCAGAAGAGCTGAGTTCCATTCCCAGCACCCACGTGGTGGCTCACAACCATTGTAACTACAGTTCCAGACCAGACACCCTCTTCTGACCTCCGTCAGCACTGCACACACACCTGGTGCACACCAGCACAGGCAGGAAAGACAGTCATACACATTAAGTGAAACAAATAAATCTAAAAAAGAATTACTCATTCTGATTCATACCCGATTTTTTTTCTATTTTATCAACCGAAGAACAAACAGATGAAACAGGAATCTCCTATTACCAGAACTTCATTTTTGCTCATAGCTAAAGAAATTCATGACTATTCTAAAAGGATTAAGCAAGTGGGAATAGGATTACTATCCTTCTTTTCATTCACTGCTGTTTATGACTTTAAATTCGCCATATTACAACTCTATAGTCTTTTTAAAGGTAAAACTCTTTTCCAAGAGTTGGCACTATGAAGATTATTTTAAATTCTAATTCATACTAATATTGAATTCTAAATGCCCTGTGAGGTAGAAAAACTATATAAAATAAGCTAATTTAAGACTGTGTCTTGATTGCCGGGCGGTGGTGGAGCACGCCTTTAATCCCAGCAACTTGGGAGGCAGAGGCAGGCGGATTTCTGAGTTCGAGGCCAGCCTGGTCTACAGAGTGAGTTCCAGGACAGCCAGGGCTACACAGAGAAACCCTGTCTTGAAAAACCAAAAAAAAAAAAAGTCTGAAAAAATTGTGTAAGTTATCATTTCTAAGTACAAACTTATCTGCATTCTATCACCAGCATGAGTTTTGTTTGGCAGTACTGGGTGGTGGAAGCTAGGACCTAATGCTAGGCAAGCACCTCATTTTATAAGTCCTATTGTCCATTTTTGGGTTTTTTGTTTTTTGGGTTTTTTTTGAGACAGGGCCTCTTTTCACAAACTAGTCTTAAAGTCTAATCCAGGTAGGTCTTGAATTTGTGATCCTCTAGCCTACACCACCAGGTCTGGCAGTATCAAGTGTTTTGCCAAGAAAACAAAAATTTGATTGGTGGACGGGTGCTGAATAAATTCTAAGAATTAACACAGAAACAACAACAAAACTAATCTAAAGTCTTACCACATCTGGAACTCTGTCTGAGTTCATTTTGTTGACATGCTCATCATTTAAGTTACAGTTGGCCAAATCAAATCTGAAATATAAACAATGAGAAGTTTAAGGAGTATCTATCCTTTGAGTATCATTTTACTCTCTCTATATATAGCATTATACATACACATCTATCTTCCTAAGTGAAAGCATTTGTATGCTCCCCATTTTAAAAGTTTTGAAGCTAAGAGGTAGTAACTCATGCCTTCAAAAGCTCTAGAGGCACAAGCAGTCAAATCTCTGTGAGTTCAAGGCCAAGCTGGACGACAGAAGTAGTCCCAGGATAGCCAGGGCTACACAGAGAATCCTTGTCTTGAAAAGTCAAAAAGATCCTCTTCTAGCCTCTGTGGACACCAGGCACAAACATGCACATAGAATTTAAATTTTTCATGACAGGATCACATTTCACTGTAAGTTTTTTCCACTGTGGCTCCTCTTTCCCGTATATTCATTAAAGAAACAACAGACATAGCAGCCTTAACTTCACAATTCAACTGAATGAGTCTGCATAGATAATAAATATAACAAGCAACAACCTTTCATTCTCTTGTAAATGGAATTCAAACTCTGTGAACAAACACACTAGAACACACTGATGACCTCAAATGCATAGACTGTTACTTTTATGGACTCTGTTTGGCATACAGGTTGTGGCTGTTGTTTTTTTTTTTTCTTCAACTTTATTATATGTGCATGTGTGTATGCCTGCATGCATTTATATATACTTATGTGTGTGTAAGTGCCTTCAGAAGTGTTAGAACTGGAGCTATTGGAGGTTATGACCTGCCTAATATGAGAACTGGGAACGGAACCTGGGTCCTCTGCAAGAATAGTACAGACTCTTAAACTCTGAGGCATCTCTTTAGCCCTAGCTATTTCCAAAAAGTGAAGTATTTTCACAGCCATAAAAGCTACCCACTACATCAAAAGCTGTAACTACTTATCTAACTATACAAATTCAGTGTTGAATTGCCAAAATCTTTAAATAAATGACTCTCAGATGATGGCCCAAACTATGTGCTTCTATGCATTCCATGGGTTTATAGTAATCAATAATAAAAATAAGCTAAAAGAGTCTTTAAAACTCTTAAATCTTTTGGAATTAACAAATTTAGCATTTTAAATTTATTGGCTCCTGAAGAAAATCTGTAATGCTATCTGGCAAGTTAAAATACAACAAAATAAAACAAACCCCAGCACAAGGTCTCCAGGATTTAAAAGATGTCCCAAGTGAGTCCGGCAAAAATACTGTTTATCTGTATCCATTTCAGATGTCTTCTGGATCCATACTTCCCCAAGGGTGTGCTTAACAGAAAAGAAATTGTTTCATGGAAAAATTAAATATAATATTGACTTTTTTCTCATTTAATATGCATTTAAAACAGTTTCAACTTTCCAGAATTCTAAAACAGTCAAGACTAGCAAATTACCAAATCAGGAGTGCAGAAAATTACTCCAAAGAAAACCATAAAAACAATCCAAAACTTGTATAAATCATTAACATTGCCCCTTGAAAAATACACACACACACACACAACATACACACATAGCACTTGCACAGGAAAATGTCTTCATAGAGACTGGCTAACTAAGACTGAGCAAAAAAGTAACTAAAAAGGCAAAAGAATCCTAAAGCAAGAAAAGTCTAAGCAAATGCCTGTAAGACCCAAAACTTAAAAAGAAAAAGAAGAAAAACCAAGAGTTCAGAAAAAACCTATGAGTGTCACCAGAACAGACACTGGAAGCACAGGCTCACGGCCCACTGGGTTGGAAAGAGAGCTCAGTGGGTAAAGACGACTGCAACAAGTCTCATGATCTGAGTTTGATCCTCGGACGTTCGAATAGACTCGGGCACATCCACAGCTCCCCTCTCCCCAAATAAAATTAAAAATACTCATCATCTAAACACTCTCTGAGGCAGAGGATTTCTGAGTTCAAGGCCAGCCTGGTCTACAGAGTGAGTTTCAGGAGAGCCAGGGCTACACAGAGAAACCCTGTCTCGAAAAACTAAAAAACAAAACACTCTGATAAAATATTTTAGTTTACCAAAATATAGATGCCCTTTTAATTAAGAGAAAATACAATAAATGAAGTCAAATGACATTATAAACAAATAGTAATAGAGATCCAGAAGGTAGCAAGTTCTACAAAATATGGGCACTTTCAGGCTAAGCAATTGGTATCATAACAAGACAGGAAAGCATTATCACTGAAGATTTAAGAACTATAATATTCATATAATTTAATGTGTGCTCCCCACCTAGATACTAGTCCAAACCAACCTCAAAACTTCTGAGACAAAAAAAAAAAAAAGCATCTATTCCTAGACCAAATGTAGTTCTCAGAGTGATAATCTGGTTAACTCAAAAGGATCTCTATGATGTACAAATAAATATTTATGGATGATTTCATATTTAGTAATGATTTGAAAGTCAAGAGATTGTCCACTTGGTTCTCCTCTAACAAAATAAAGGGGAAACAGACTAAAAAAAAGAAAAAAGTCCTTTTTCCAATTCAAAAAGAAAAAAATTAACTTATCAGACTGTAGTTCAGCAACCTTACCACAATGACGCCATTATAATTTTATTTTATGTTTTTGTGAGACAGGGTGTCACTCTAGTATTAGACATGTAGACCAGGCTGGCCTCAAACTCAGAGCTCCAAATGCCTCTGCCTCCTGAGTATTGAGGTTAACGGGATGCACTACCACACCCTGCTACGATGGCTCCATTTTAGAAAAATTCCATTTCTTACTTTGTGTGTGTGTGTGTGTGTGTGTGTGTGTTTATGACAGGGGACATTGGCACATGCCATAGCACACAGCACACATCTGGAGGTCAGAGGAAAACTTTGTAATGTGGATTCCAAGGATTCAATTCAGGTCATCAGACGTCATTTTACCTACTCAGTGACCTCTTCTGGCTCCTTACTAACTTCATGGGCGTTTTACTGTAGTTGGTTTCCACATTTTATAATTACCAACAATTAAAAACCAAAAATATTTTTCAAAAGAACTGAAATGATACTGTCACAAAATGAGTAAAAGAGGATAGATAGATGCTGCTTACCTTTTTTGATATCACTCCAGCGCCTGCGCTCCGCTTCAGATCTCGGACTATGCTGCATTCTATCACAATAAACTCTTCCAGCTGTTTAGGATGGCATAAACTATTGAAAGGATGGCTCCAGAAAGTGTTTCCATCAATATCTGCAACTAAAATAAGCAGAACACTCAGAATAAGATAACTGACAAATTTCCAAGTCATCTAATGTGTTAACCAGCAATATTTAGATAACAGGCAGGAAGTAACTGGACAAGAACTGAAGTCACTCTAAGTCATCACTGATTCCATACATGAGCTCCAAACCTCCCATGGCACAAGGAAACGTCAGGTGTCAAAATATTTACATCTTGTTACTATCATCTGAATGCCCTATGGCATTCAATCTGCTTTATGGTGATTTCATTTGCTGGAATCTTAAGGCAGAAAGTTATTAGTCACTCTAGGTTATAAGACACAAAGCCACTTTTGTCTAACAGATAAGAATACCCTTTTCAGCATTCTGCAGATAGTTACTATTACTGCAAATAGACCTTAGCTGATGATATAATCAATGAGTTTCTGAAAATAGCAAAATAACAGAAAATTAATAAGAAACAAGAAAAAGATAAAGGAAATCAATGCCAAAAACTAGTCTTCCTTTTTGAAAAAATGATTTATATAAAGATATTCTAAAAATGACCCATAATAAAGATAAACAGTTAACATTCTAATTTAAACTATGTATCCCAATGAATCACAGCTCAAATGTCCCCAAATTAAAATTGCTGTTTAAAAACTAAAACTTGCAGGCTAGGCATATAGTTTAACAACAGAGTCCCTGCTTAACAGGCACAAGGCTCTGGGTTCAATGTTTGTGCACCGCACACAAACATTTGGCAAAAGACTTAGTGACAAAAATTGCATGAAGCTGAAATTTTTCATTAAAATGAAAGGAGTAAAAGTATGAAATATCTAAAAGTTCACAAAATTGTTTCTTTAAAAGAGAAAGAATATGCTTTATAATTCTAATATTTTTAAAGTACTAAACTTTACCTATTAGTCTTCTAAAATATTATTATCAAGAATGACATTTGCAACTGGACATGCAGCTTATTTTGAAAAATGCATGCCTAGTAACCACCAGGCCTTGGGCTAAATTTCCAGTACTATGTAACTGGATATCATGGCATACCTCTGTGATCCCAGTACGGGGAGATAGAGGGAAGAGAGTCAGGAACTTAAGGTCATCCTTGAATATATAGATAGTTCAAGGGCAGCCTAGGCTACATGATACCTTGTCTCCGAAAAAAAAAAAAAAAGTGGGTGGACACTAAACAACATAAATGCCTTGAGCGATTACAGTTTACCATAGGGCCAAAATTGTTAGGATTTTGTTCCAAAGCTAAATTTAGTTCCAACCTTACCTTGGAGGGTATTGGGTCTATGAGATGGATAGCACTAGTTACTCGAATACAAATACATATCTGGCTCATATTTCCAAGGCTCTGTGCCAGTTTTGGTGACAGACAGACAACATTATCCTAAGCAAAAAGAAATAACATCTAAAATAAGGATAATTCTAAATTAGCAACTCTGATAAACACTCATTAATAAACCTGATAAAAACCATTCTTGCCCAACCAAACTTGTGTCTGTCTGTCTGTCTGAATGTATGTAGAATTACCAAGCCTCATGATTCAGCCTACAGGATGCTACTACCATGCTTGAAATATAATGTTCCACTTTATATTTCATTCTTGAGCCAAAAAATGACCTGTAGATTAAGAACTTTATGGTTTCTCTACACACTTTCACATTCTTAAGATGGGCCTATTTATCCTGACCTAAATCTTTTTTATAATCATTCTTCCACATCCATGTGTGTTTGTTAAATTCTTTTTTATTTAATTGTAACATGAATACCTGTTTGTCATTCTGTATGTTAATAAGTATGTATTCTAATCAAAGTATAACATGAAGAATAGAGTGACTTTCTAAATCTCCTTGTGACTGACTTCTTTTGATCTTCACAAAACCAAATTTCAATGGAAAAACGTTTCTCTTAAAATAGCTAAATGAGTATGTAATTAAAGATCAAAGATTTAATGACTGAAAAAGTCACATCTACATGTACAATTTTCAAAAAAAAATACTACATAATCCAACAAGGTTACTTGTATGTTTCTAACTGTATTAAAAGACACAAGTGGTTGGGCATAGTGGTATACACCTCTAATCCCATACTTGGGAGGCAAAGTCAGAGAATCTCTGAGTTCCAATCCACCAAAGATTTAAGAATGAGACTTTAACAACAGAAAATAAATTAAAAAAAAAAAAAAAAAGACCTTGGTCATAAAGCTGTATCTGTGCACATTCAAGGCTTTCCACTGAGGTGGACTATATATTAACACCTACTCCAATTTTTAGTTTTGAACTCAAAAGCTCGCAAAGACAAACAAATATATAATCAGCTTTCTATATCCATGTGTTCCATACCCACTAATTCACCCAACTGTGAATCATTTTTTTTTATTAAGCACTACATCTGTTCTAAACAGGTAGAATCCTTTTGTTTTCCTTAAAAATACAGATTAACTAATAACCATTTACATAGCATATATAATATATGCTATGCTATACATTAATATTCTATAAGTAACATATACTGCACAATTTTATGAGGAATTTGTACATCCCTGGAGTTTAGCATCTACAAGGACTCTTAATTACCTACACATGCCACAATACTATATCTCCTTTCATTGTACTTAATACTATATCCATGTGTTCCATACCCACTAATTCACCCAACTGTGGATCAATTTGTTTTTTTTTATTAAGCACTACATCTGTTCTAAACAGGTAGAATCCTTTTGTTTTCCTTAAAAATACAGATTAACTAATAACCATTTACATAGCATATATAATATATGCTATGCTATATATTAAATATTCTGTAAGTAACATATACTGCACAATTTTATGAGGAATTTGTACATCCCTGGAGTTTAGCATCTACAGGGACTCTTAATTACCTACACATGCCACAATACTATATCTCCTTTCATTGTACTTAATACACAGGCCTAAATATGCTGTCATACCTAAATTTATTTTCCAGGCTTTTATTGTTTTTAAATAAGGACTGGCAAAAAGTGGAACTCAGATAACTACTTTTGGCTAGAACAGGTAGGTCATTTGTTTTAATATTATCATCCACATCTATACATACATCAGGTACATATACAAAACTCTTACCCGCACATATTCCAAAGTGTGTGTCTGTGTGTGTGTGTGTGTGTGTGTGTTGGTAGACACCATGAGCTCCCTGGAAACACTTGCTGGGCTATAAGGGTGCACTCTGGAAAGGTATGGCCCCAAAGACTTCATCCCAGGACTGCTTCGTGCTACTGATGTGATTCTCATGTTTGTCATTGCCACACTCCTCATTTATTTGGCGTGGTGTGAGTGGACCATGGGAGATTCTCACTGCTGGTAGCCTGGTGTGAATACTTCCTGGGGAAACAGCTCACTCTGTTGGGCAAGTACCCTGCAGATCAACATGAGGATCAAAGTTCTTGAGATAATACTGTTTAGATGAATTAATGATTTTATAGAATTCCTGATTTAAGTAATTTTAGGAAGTTAAGCTTAACATAAATAATCTTGGCAAGTTAGGATAGTTGATGGAAAGTTTATAAAATCAGAATCAAGAACAAAATGTGCTCCTTCCTCACAGAATGGCAAGAGCTGCATGAGTTAGAGAAACGAGCAGAGTGAGCGTTCATGCACTACAAGCACATAATTGTAGTAGCAAGAAAAAGAGGCGTGGGACAAGTTAATGACCAAAGAAATCATTCACCCTAGGTTGGGCCTGAGTTCCTTGGTCTTGTGATCCAGGGATATGGTTTTTAGGAGTACACCATGAAACAGAAAGGTTATGAATAAAAGAATAAACAATTATATTATGAGTTTAAGAACAGAGAACAGATGACTAGCCAGTCTAGCTGACCAACAATGTCAAAAATAGGTGACCTGTTCCTTAGCACAGATAGAAACTTTGGTCTGCTTAAACTTTGTTAATCTTTGTTAACAAAAGAATTACTGCTTTTGGGATTACAATAAGCATGTAGAAAAATAGAATTGTTTAGTTAGATGTAAGTTTCCAAAAAAAAATACATACTCAACAATCCTGTTGTAATTTCTTCTCATGTGACAATTTTAAATCTGATTTTTAAGAATATGTTTTTGTGGTGATTGTCTTTAAAAACGTGTAACTTGTGGCTATAATGTAATTTTCTTACGTAGAAAAATTTTGTCTTAAAAGGTGTGAAAGGGTTAAGAGAAAAACTAAAACGCTGGAGCCTGCCTTTGCTTCAACCACTCTGTGTGTGTATAATTTCTCCTTTTCTTTTTCTCTAATCGCTGGCTGCCATAGGCAGCAGCCCCTTCCTCCCCTGGTCAGTTGCTATCAGGACCAACCTGTCAGCTGCTTTCAGTACTGACCCAGTCACCAATACCACAACTCACTGTCAGACTCAGTTTACCTATGCTGTCAAAGCTAGCCTTTGGCAGTGTGTGTGTGTGTGTGTGTGTGTGTGTGTGTATGTATGTATGTGTAAATGCATGTTCATGCACGTGTGCATGTTGGTATCAGAGAATATTACAGAGTTGGTTCTCTCCTCCTCTTACATGGGTTCCAGGAATCCAACTGAAGTTGTAAGGTTAGCATGCCAAGCACTCACCAGCCCAATCTTTTCATCATAATACACCAAAATAAAGGGCATTCCAATTCATAGTTATAAACACATATTTTGAATCTTTTTAACAAAATTGAGCGTGTCAGAAATATTGAAAGAAGTTATTCTTAATGTTTAGCCAGCCAATAGAAAACCAAGAGCAATAAATTACTTATTCTCTTATAAATAAGGATGAATTACATGAAAAGAAGTACCTTGCATATCGGAACAATTTCCACAGAAAAAGTACTCTTGTAATTGTATGTGTTACTATGAATATCTTGGGAGATCAATCTTTGTGATGCTTTGTATCTATTAAGAAAAAAATATTATCAATAGAAAGGGACAGGTCCGGACTTATATAAACTTGGTTTTAGCCAATCAAAGCTTAATGCCTTCAAACAGCCTCCTGGTGGTGCAGTTAGCTTTAATTGTCAACTTCATATAACCTAGAATCACCTGAGAAGGACCTTCTGCAGTCCAGTAAAGGACTGAGCTGGTCTATGAACATATCTGTAGAAAAACATCTTTAGTAAATTGATGGGAGAAGACTCAGCCCCAAACTGTTTAAAGTAGAGAAATCTAGCTGAACATAAACAAGCAAGCAGGTGAGTGGGCACGTAAACATTAATTAATCTCTGCCCTTGGATATGATGTGACTCACTGACTTGATTACTCCATGATGGGAGACTATAACAACTGTAAGCCTACTAATGAAACCCTTCCCTCCTCTAAGCAGCTTTCTGTCAGGCTGTTTTTATCACAGCAACAGCCATGAAACTAGTACACAGGCCAAAGCTGAATTTTATCCATACTGGAAACCTTCTTCAGAATGACTATACTCTAAACCACACTAATGCATCTCCTGGGCCTTTGTTCCTGATAATCTTATCTTTTAATATAAACTCAATTTACAAATATTTCTCCCATCTTGAAGGGTTAGCTCTTCTACTCAGCAGTACAGTGCCTATTACTATGGAGTTAGGTTTAGCTATCAAAAGATTCATCAGCACTCTTTGGCTGATATAAAATGGATAACTCAATGCTTCATGATTGTTTACATATGCATACTAAAATTTTAATTGTAACAATGTCTATTATCTAAGCCTGAAGAACAGATGTGACCTTTATATCTCCTGTTCCCATATCCTTGGACTTACAAATTTAAGTTCACAACATACCTACAGGGAACTGTACCCTGAAGAAACTCCACCATCTTCTGAGCATGTTGTTTTGAAGAATAATAAAAATCTAGACCATCTAAAAAAAATAATAAAAACAGTTCTGCAAAACAAGGTTTTCCTCTACAGGACCACATCACAAAATCACTTAAACCCATAAGCAAAACATACTATTAGAAAATATTATAACCAAAACAGTTTAGGAATATCAATTAAGACTTGTTTGGCAAAAAAGGCAGACAAAATCAGATAAAATAAATGTTGACAAATAAAAACAAGATTCATACTAATTCACAAGAACAAAATTCAAGGCCAAGAGAGAAAAGGAAAAAGAATAGTTTATGTAATAAATAACAATCTATCTAGAAAATGACAAATATTCACCTAGTTGATATGCAGGAAAAACATGACATACTAAGACTGAACAAAGTAGTCACTGACAGCAGTACCTATCCCAGTGCAGGGTCATTTAACACTGTCAACAAAGGAACAGCCAAACGCAAATCTACTGCTAAGAAGTACTTATGAGATACCTAAATAAAAACTTCATTTATCCATAAAAGGGATAACAATACCAAGGAAAATAAACAAATGCACAGGACTTACATTTCTAGACACAAAATTAAGACAGTATGAGACTAGCATAAAAGTATAAGTTCATGCAAACTTGAGATTGCAGAAACAGGCTATTACATTTAATCAATAGAACTTAACAATTATTGGCATTAATTAATTAATTAATAGAGAAAAAAGATGAATTTAGGCACTTCACACCAATTCAATAGTTAAGACCTATGAGTTAAAATTGTAAAGCACCTAAAAAATAGGTGTTTTTGTACCCTTAACTGCCTAGAAGAGGTTTAGACCAAATGAGTCACTCAAAACACTCTTCAACCCGCTGAGCTGCCTGCCTGTAGGCTGTGTACACAGTATATTCCAGGTTCCCAGCTTTGTCAGCTATCACACATGCTGAGGTGAGCTTTGGTGATACAGCTAACCTTGAGTTATTTCTACTCCTGTAAGTAACCCCAATAAAATATAATGGTTCATCAAGTTGGACTTAATAATAAATAAAGATATCAATTTATATATCCAATGACTAAAGACTATCAGACAGCAATTAAAAAATAATTAAATGGAACTATATGCATTGTTGGTAAATGTTTTCCAAATGTGTTAAAAGGAAATCAAAGTCATGGAACACTACATGAGAACAACTACTTAGAACTTTCAAGGTGTATTTTGTTTTAAGGAAATACATTAGATGGCAGGTGGATAAAGATAAAGTAGGGGAGGGGCTCTTTATTTACACATGCTTTGAATTTTTAAATTCTTAAATACATCCTTTGTTTCTATTAATGTGTGTGTGTGTGTGCACGCGCATTAGACTCCCTGGAGCTAGAATTACAGGTAGATTTTGAACCACTGAAAATGGGTGCTTAGAGCCAAACTCCAGTCCTCTAAAAAACAACCAGCTGACTTACCTGCCGAGTCATCTCTCCAGTTCCAATTATTATTTTTGTTTTAGTTACAAATATACAAGCTAAGGAGAATACTCATTTAAGTCAAAAATTAGTAAAATTAGCAAAGGAAACAGACTTTAGTTGAAAGAAGGGTTGTTATACCTGCAGCTCTGGGGTTTGACAGTAATTTAAAAAATATATCTAGTCTTTTGACAACAAAGCATTCTGTGGGAATAATTTCTCCCATGGTCCTTAGCTAGAATACAAACGTGTTCCCTGCCTCATACCTCCTTTTTTCTTTTAAAACAAAACAATCTCGTGTAGCCCGAACAGGCTTATATAGAGGATGACCTTCAAACGCATGCTCCTCCTGCCTCCAACTCCCAAGTGCCAAGACTACAGGCTGCAACATCACACCCAGCTTTGAGTTTCTGTATCAACACACTTTTGCCTAGGGATTAGACAATAAATAAACTAATACACAAGATATCACTAAACTGTTTCATGATGGAGACAACCCTATGCCTACTAGTAATACACCCAACCTAGAGGCATAGATTAAGTTTCTCACATAACTGTTTCCTCACTTAAGGGATTTGGCCATTTTCTTACAGTCACCACCAGTAAATCTGTATTTTAAAAAGTGACTTAGGAAAACAACTCGTCTAACAATAACAAACAGTATCCAAAACCTATTGTTAGCAGGAGTGTTGCCTTTGCTTCAGGATCTTATATAAAAAAAAAAAAGATTTACTCATTTTTTATGTATATGAGTACACTGTAGCTGTCTTCAGACACACCAGAAGAGGGCATCAGATCCCATTACAGATGGTTGTGAGCCTCATGTGGTTGCTGGGAATTGAACTCAGAACCTCTAGAAGAGCAGTCCGTGCTCTTAACCACTGAGCCATCTCTCCAGCCCAGGATACTTATCTTTTAACTTACTAATTTCAGAACTATGGATGACATCTAAGAGAAGAAAATTCAATCCCTGAGTAGCTAGCTATACTCCAAGTATTGGCCACGTGTGGACAGTCACTACCACTGGACAGTGCAGACAGAAAATTAACACTGCTTTTCTTATACACGCATTTGTATGAATATTTTAAAGAATTTTTGTAACCATTCTAGCTTCTGAGAAAGATAATTCTGAATAATTGAAAGAAAATGTTGATACTGTTTCAAACTCTTTTAAACTTGAACTCACCATGAATCTCCTTGATACGCAGTGTATTCTGATGCATTCCATATCTCAGAATCAACTGCTCCAGATAGTAGAAAGTTTTCTTGTGCAGAGTCTAAATATCCATACATTATAGAATCAATAAATTACATGCCAAAAAAAGCATTTAGAAATATAGTATAAATACATATATCATTTACAGATATAGAGCATTGATTTTTAAACAAAACATCCTTTAAAAATTAACTAAAACATAAAATAGTAATAATGTATTTCCAAAGTTAAATGTTCTGCTTATGCATAAAGGACTTAGGGAACTAAGAAGATTTTATTGGCTACTGAAAATGGAAAGTGATAAAATTCAAGATTCAGGATTCACTCATCATCTGTTTTCAGTACCTTCTGCCTGACTTGGATCACAGCCTTCCAGAAATCCTTAGCTTCTACTCTATGGCAGTCTCCACACATTTGGGACTGAACAACATAATCCACCACAAACACTTGCTGCAGGATAGCACCATTCATCACCTGGAAAAGAAGGCAATTGCACTCCTTCACTCCTGGTTGTTCAATAGTGAATATCTTAATTTTAAAAAAAAATTAGTAATTTAAAATGTTTTCTATGAATGCATTAAGAACATCAATAAGTCAAGTTAAAATTATAAAACTAAGTTATAGTACGTATTTGAGGTGGAGGGAAGGGCACAACCAAGGATTAAATATGGACCTCATGCATGCTGATCAAGCTCTCTACCCCTGAGCCATGTCCTCCAGTGGTTACACTGTTTAAAGGAAGGGACATGGGGAATTCCTAAGATTAAATTATCTTTTTAAGTTTACCTCATGAAAAAGTGGTTGTGAACATATCTTTTTAATAATGTAGAAGTAGGAATATGGTTTGATTGTACAGTGCTTGTCCCTCGTGCTTGAAGCCTTGGGTTTGATTCTCACCACCACACAAAGCCAGGCATGCTGGCACACACCTATAATTCCAATACTTGGGAAGTAGAAGCAAAAATTCAAAAATTCAAAATCACTTGACCATTTTTCTGAACTTAAGAACTAGATCTAAAAACAATTTTTAAGTTGTATACACATGTATATGATATATATGTATACATTTATGCCTATGTGACAGACAAAGAATTCACTTTTAGAAGAACATATGGGTGATAAAAACTACCAAGGGTTAAACATGGTGGTGCACACCACCTTTTATGCCAGCACTCAGAGAAGTAAAAGACAGGAGGATCTCTGAGTTCCAAACCAGCCTAGTCTACTAATCTCTAGGCCACCAAAGAACACCTGGTAAGAACCTATCTTAAACAAAACCAAAACCTTTAAAGAGACTACTGAACACACTAAGTCTGACCAATTTTAGATACTAGTCACCTGATCATGTCAGATGACCAAAAGATAACAAAAGACTAAGATTTAGAGTGCATTCTTCCTTTTAGTCCATTTAGTCCATAAAATAATTTAACACTAGTCTCTCATTCTCACTACTTGCACTTTAATCATGTTTAGAAAAAATGAACAGCTTACCTCTTTCTGAATTGTCAATTTAACTTTAAGTCTCTTGGAATGGGGCTCAGTCCAAACAAAGCCTGCATCAACAAGCCGAACCTTTAATATCGAGGAAAAAAAGGAAATCTAAGTCCCCACCTCGGGGGGTGGAAAGATGACTGAATACCTCGTTAATAAACAGGCTCACATCAGAGAGGCTTAGACCAGCAGCTAATGGGAATAGATGCAGAGACCCACAGCCAAACATTAAGCAGAAAGCAAGCCAAAATTGGAGCTCTACTGGATCCCTCCCACGCAGCTCAGGGAACCCCTTGGAAAGGGGGCGGGGGGGGGGGGCGCGCAGTATTGTAGGAGCCAGACGTATGGAAGACACCAGGAGAACATGGCCTGTAGAATCAACTGAGCAGGTTCACAGGAGCTCACAGACTGAAGCAGCAATTATGGAGCCTGCATGGGTCTGCACTAGGTCCTCTGCATATATCTTATGGTTGTTTGCTTGGTGTTTCTCTGGGACTTCTAACAGTGGGAGTGGGAGTGTCTCTGACTTTTTCATCTGTTCTTAGGACCCTTCTCATCTTACTGGGTTACTATGCCCAGCCTTGATGGAGATATGTGCCTAGCATTACTGTATTTTGTTATTCTACTCCATGTTCAGCTGGCATCCATGGGAAGCCTGCTCTGTTCTGAAAGGAAATGGGGGAAGAGTGGATCTGGGTAAATGGGGAGGTGGTAGGGGAATTGGGAGAAATGGAAGGAGAAAATTTTTCATGATATATTGTATAAAAGAATAAAAAAAGGAAAAAAAAATACAGACTCATAAGATCTTTAAAGGGACATGTGATTAACATCATTACAATCTATCACTATAAAAAAGAAAAAAGAGTTATCACTAAAACCATGACAATAGCAGCAAATGAAAGGGCAACCCAATGACTATACTAGTGAATCGATCAAGAATTAAAAATAGTTTTTACAGAGGGGAAAAAATTTATTTAAAGAAAAAAAAAAGTACTGTTCTTCAAACAGAAATTTACTTTTTTTTTTTTTTTTTTTTTGGTTTTTCGAGACAGGGTTTTCTGTATAGCCTGGCTGTCCTGGAACTCACTTGGTAGACCAGGCTGGCCTCAAACTCAGAAATCCGCTTGCCTCTGCCTCCCAAGTGCTGGGATTAAAGGCGTGCGCCACCACCGCCCGGCTTAGAAATTTACTTTTTCATAAGAAATTCATTTTTTCATAAAATGAACTGGTGTCTTTATTACCCAAAAGCAACCACACAAACACAGGCTTCTACTCAAGTTAATATCTTTCTACATTAGTATGTGGCTTCTTTATTTTTTCCTTTAAAGAATGGACATTTAGGGGAGAGATGGCTCAGTGGTTACAAGCACTGGCTGTTCTTTCAGAGGACCTGGGTTCAATTCCCAATACCCACATGGCAGCTCACATCTGTCTGTAAATCTAGTTCCAGGGGATCTGACACTTTCACACAGACATACATGCAGCCAAAACATCAATGACCATAAAAAAAAAAAAAAAAAAAAAAATTACAGAATGAGTTTCAGAGCTACACAGAGAAACCCTGTCTGTGGGCAGGGGAATGGACATTCTTTAAGGAAATGTTCACGTACTGACTGACTATGTAACTGTAATACTGCTAGATCAGGAGCTAAAACTGAACACAATGCAGTAAGGCTAGAATGAGAGCTTTAGAACAAAGAGACAGAGAGAACAAGTATGGAGGCTTTGTAATAATCTAAGTAGGAATTTGAACTAAGAGGAACCAGAAATAAGCAAAGCAAAAGCTACTTAAAAGATAATTCTATAGAATTTAATACTTATATATTAGAAAGAAGAAGAGAACATGCACTAGTACAATACCCAAGTATGATACTTAAACAGCTAGGTATTACAATTTTTTTGACATAAACAACAGATATAATGGAAAAAGATCCCCTCCTGGCATCTATGGCATACCTAAGTAGACAGATGATACTGGTCTGGAGGTACATAGAAAAATCTGTTAAATTTTTAGACTGAAAGTGTGAACAGGCAGATTATAATTGTATCAAATACTGTCTGGTAAGAACAAGACTAGCCAAGGCAGATGCAGTACTCAAGAATAAAGCCCATCTAATATGACCGAGTGAGCTATAGCAAATCCCAGTAGTCAAAAGAGATTAAGTCAGAATAATAAGCAGTTCCTAGCCACCTCTCTCCCCTAACCCCCTCCCCGCTGCCCCCGCTGCCCCGCCGCCGCCGCCGCCGCCGCCGCCGCCGCCGCCACCACCACCACACCACCACCACCACCACACCACCACCACCCCTAACCCCCTCCCCCGCTGCCCCGCTGCCCCCGCCGCCGCCGCCGCCCACCACCACCACCACCAGTTAGTATCTGCAGGAGTTAGGTGGAAATACATAGCACTAAATAAGTCTGCCTACTCTTCCTAAAGCCTCGAACCCCATCTACAGGAACGTCGAGACCTTGACATCCACTTCAGCATTCCCTAACATGCTCCGCATACTTGTTCTTAGAGAAGCAATTGCCAACGTTATTGAGTCCTTTGTCCTTTTCCATAATTCCGGATACTTCAGTCTCCCTCTCATTTCCTACAATCCAATTTCCAAATGGTTCTTCAGTCTCTTCTGTACCCATTTAACATTCTGAAATCCTAAAATCCTTTTACTATGCTTTATACTTACAAATAAATAAATAAAACAATAAAATAAAAAAATCAATAGAGCATTCTTTTCCCTTTCTAGTCATCCTGACTGTACTGCTTCACTCCAGACAATTAAAAGTCCAAGGCCAAGATGAATCAATAACTTGAAAGATTTCAGAACTTAAAAATAATACTGCTAGGGCTGGAAAGAAGGCTCAACAGGTAAGAGCACTTGCTGTTCTTCTAGGGAACCCGAGTTTGACTCCCAGCATCCACAAATCAGATCACAACTATCTGTAACTCCAGTTCCAGGGGACCCAACTCTCTCTTCTGACTTCCAAAGGTACTGCACATACAAAATATACAGACATATATGCAGGCAAAGCATCCACAGAAATAAAATTTTAAAATCTCAACAAATTTTTCTAATAAAATAAAAATACTACTGCCTCTCAAAGATCAATATAAACAGTAAAAGAGAGCATATGTGTATGTTTGTATACTAAAATACTGTATGAGACTAGCAAAATGGTTCGGTGGTACAGTACCTGACAATTTATGGCAAAGACCCTCGGTTCAATTTCTAGCCCCCAAAAGCAAAAGGAAAAAAAATAAGAGAAAAAAAAAACAAAACAACAGCCACCATAATAAAGCAAACCCCACAGCAAAGGATTTTCTGAAAATGTGTGTTCCTGTGAAAAAGTACAGCAATTTTAACTATTGACCTACCTTACTCAGAGGAGCTTTAATTTTTTTCAAACACAAAGCAAGAAGTTCCCTGGATTCTAAAGCACACTGTACCCATGATGCTGGTGGCTGAAAATACCTGAAATAATATAACATTCTAAAGTTTGCCACTTTTCAGAAAAAAAAAAAAAAAAAAAAAAAACAGCAATTTCCATTTAATAGACAGACATGATACTGAGTATTAAACAGGAGCAATATTCAAAGCTATTCTACCTTTTTTTTAAAGATTTATTTATTATATACAGTGTTCTGTTTGTTTGCGTGCGTGAGTGCGTGCGTGCGTGCATGGGTGTCAGAAGAGGGCACCAGATCTCATTATAGATGGTTGTGAGCCACCATGTGGTTGCTGGGAATTGAACTCAGAACCTCTGGAAGAGCAGTCAGTGCTCTCAACCTCTGAGCTATATCTCCAGCCCCTCAAAGCTACTCTAAAGCTTCAACCCAAAGAGATTAAAAACCCATGAGACCAGTGTCTTTAGTTCAAAACTAATATTCTAATATTTGGAGAAAGCCAATCTGAGATATCTGCTATATATTTTGTCATTTCAATTAGTAAAAATTTAAGTTAAGAGACCACTGAAGATGGCTCAGGACTGACAACCTGAGTTCACACAGTGAAAGGAGAGAACCAACCCTATAAATAATCCTGACTGTCATATGCATAGTGTGACAAAGTGCAAATACATACAAAATAAATACATAAGTGTTAAAAATAATAAAATATTCCAGTAAGGAGGGCTGGAGAGATGGCTCAGTAGTTAAGAGGACTCACTGTTGGGCAGCCCACAAATGCCTGTGACTCTAGCTCTACAGGGATTCAATGCCCCTGGCCTTTAGACACACCACATAGCTATACATACTTAAAAAAGACTTTTTTTTTTTTAAAAATCCAGTAAAGATGGCAGTATTTCCAAAATTTCTTTGACGGTATACTGATCAACAGCTAAGAATGATCTCAAATGAGACTAAATTATTTATTTTATACTTCTAAAATGTTTGAGAAACACTTTTTCACACAAAAACAGAAAAATTAGTATACATTGAATTGCATATCAAAAGTTCAGTCATCAAGCTTCATTTCAATTTTTAAGCTGAAAAACACAAGTTTTCAGAACAAGCCTCAGTAAGCCAAGCATGGCGGTGCACACCTTTTATCTCAGCACTTAGGAAGCAGAGACAGACAAACTCTGAGTTCCAGGCCAGCCTGGTCTACAGAGCAAGATCCAGGATAGTCAGAGCTACAGAGAAATTTTGTCTTGAAAAAACAAAATTAATTAAACCTCATTAAAGTAAAATACAAATCCTTTCTGTAAATTAAGAATTTTTTAACCCAATCTTTCAAGGTCTAGTACACAGTCATTATTAATAATGTTTGTTAAATACTTTCACATGAGTTATGTAAATACTTTCTTGCCATAGTTACTAAATGGTTAAACACTTTGATTTTCCTTTTTCAAGGTTTAATAAAAACAATTTGTTTATAAGTATTTTCAAAAGGTGTTTCAAATACCACTTATAATCTAATAACAACCCTTCATTCTCATGAGAAAATTGAGACTCAGAGAAACTGTATCTAAGCATGACAGAAAACTAGCTATAGAAAATTCAAAAAAATACTAGGAGGCCTGACTCTTTTCTTAGTACTTTTAAAACTCCACTATGTATTTAATAATAAATATTTATAACAGACCAAAAGCCTCATACTTATCAGGTTCACACACTGTAAACTCCCTAAAATAGTACACTAAATTCACAGGCTTATATATGTGCACAGAGATTTGTGGAAATACATTTTGAATTCTTACAGAGGTATACAGACAACCTCCACATACACAAAGTAAGTGCTAAATCTATTTAGGAAGTCACAGGCATATAACTTTAATATTCACTGGCAAGGTTTATGTCTCTCACTAGACATACTGATAGATGTAAATGGCTTGTGCCAACAACTAAAGGAACAAACTGAAGAAGGAATGAAACATCAGCTCTCAGAAGGCATCTTCTACTAGCAGATTCACTATCTACACTTTTACTTTTAAACAAATACTTTTACTATCCTTACCAGATTAGTAGGATAGTAGAAAGCACAGTATAAAATTGTAAATTATTAAATCCTTGGTAACATCAACTAGGTAAAAATTAAATCTCAACAGCACATGCTTCATTGTGTGTACTTTAGTGTAATCTCAGCATGCCACAGTGGCTCTCTGTATGAAGACCAACTTAAGGAAGCTAAACAAGTAATGTACAGTACCTTTGACATTGTTTGCAGAAAGAAATGGAGACCTGCTTTGGAACACCTTGGCTGATGTCAACTTTACTTCGTAAACAGGCCACACAAATGTTGGCAGGATTTGGACTAATTGGGACACCACACTCACAGCACAAGCTTGAGAAAATAAAGCATAAATTAGATTTTATAAATTTACCAATCAAAAAAAACCAAAAAACAAAAAACAAAACCAATCCCTACCAAACCAAAGCCTTCAAGATTCTACTGTTTAAAGGAGCAGGGGACTCAATGGGTCAACGGGCTTCAGGCCCTTGTAGCAAACAGGGATCAATTTCCAGCACACAGAGGCAGCACACAACCATCCTTACGTAACTCCAGTTCTGAGAGAGTCTACCCCTCTTCTGATCTCCAGGGCCTTCTGCATGCACTTGTTACACACACACACTCAAGCATACACTCATAAAATAATAAAATAAGTTTGTTTGTTTGTTTGCTTGCTTGCTTGTTTTTAAAAGACAAGCTGAGTGTGGTGGGAAATCTCTTTCATCTTAATAATCAGGAAGCATGGCACACAGATCTGTGAGTCCCAAGCCAGCCAGAGCTTCATAATGAGAGCCTGTCTCAAAGAGGGGGAAAAAGGCAGAAAAAAGACAATCTTATATTTTTGGTTGTGAGCCTAGCCTTTAACGGCTGAGCCATCTCTCCAGCCTGAAAAAAGACAATCTTAAAGACAGAGTGAAGAAGAACCCTGGAACATTGGCAAAAATCAAAGGGCTACAATTCTGAAAATGTCTAAACATTCATTGCACTGTGCAACTTTGCCATGCAAATGAAGTTCATGCAATGATAGAAATGTTCTAGACCCTCGTCATCTCTTCTTTAAAATTGGAAAACTAAGAAAAAAAGAAATGAACAATCCTAACATCAAGACCCAAAACTAAAGTGCACTCCATTTCAACAATCTGTAAGACAGCCAAGTGTGATGGTGCAGACCTTTGCCCAGCACTTGGGAGAGCGGGACTTAACATGGTAAAGACTGTCCCAAAAGCAAAACTAACAACCAAAAGAAACAAACAAGATAATTAAGATCAGTTTCTCTTCAGTCTTAAGACACACCTGACTAGACTAGTTGGTGCTCTCTGTTTTGAGCACTAGCTCTACAATGTGTAGGTCCCCTTTACAATGAACAGTAAAGGAAAATGTACCGATAACATGAAACCAGAAAGGAGATTATTAAGGAAAGGAAAGGGACCCATGAAGAAGTAGGGGAAATAGTGGGAGGGGAAATACGAACACTGTACAATGTTAAATATATATACATGAAAACATAATGAAACCCCAGTTTTTTTTTTCAAAGATTTATTATTATATGAGTACACTGTCACTGTCTTCAGACACAACAGAAGGCGTCAGATCCCATTACAGATGGTTGTGAGCCATCATGTGTTTGCTGGGAATTGAACTCAGGACCTCTGGAAGAGCAGTAGTCGGTGCTGAGCCATCTCTCCAAGCCCCGAAACCTAGTATGTTATGTTAAAAATTACTTTTAAAAGGAAGAACAGACTAAATACAGGAAAAGAAGAGCATCTATGCCTACTGATGCTCTAAACGACTGGAGTATACCTCTATCGTCCTGGAAGCAAAACATTTTTTGAAGCAGGCTTGACATAATCTCAGCAGTTGAGAGGCTAAGGCTGCAGGAACAGGCCCTCAAGGTCAGCCTTGGTTACAGAGTGAATTCCAGCCCAACTGGGGCTATGTAACAGGACTCCATCGAGAGGAGATTTCAACAAAACGACACAAAGTTTGTGAACCTGTCACTGTGGCTCACAGTTGCCCAAAGAAAACTCTCATCATCTTCCAGTGGCAGCCACTAGGTGCATGTGAGCACTGAGCTCCGTGTGGCTGGTATGACAGGAGCCGAGTGACAAACTCCCATGTCCACTTGTGGCGAGTGACGACACACCGCCGTGCCTCTCTAGAAGGACGTATTGTCTACATCGAACTGAATACCAATTAGACATCCTATGGGATCAAGACCTAACCGTTTTCCCCAATCGAGAAATGGACCTCTCCTACCGTTAAAAGTTTTCTCAGTAAGTGTGTTTCGATCTGGAAACATTAAGGGATGAAGGAGGGCTCGCAACTCACATGTGTCCCGGGCTGCGGTCAATGGATTCTGTCATGTACTCCATGGTTCCGGACCTATTAAGGAAAGGGAAGGACCAGTGAGACTTAGATCAGGACGAGTCTCCTGAGCTTCAGGGGCTGGCGTCCGACACGCAAGGCCCGGGGCCGCGAGCCGCCGCCCCGCACGGCCCTTCCGCCTTCTCAGCACCGCGGCCCCGCATGCGGCCGGCCTCTGGCCCGCACCCACGCCCGAGCGACCACGCGGGCCGGGTGCGGCCCGCTCCCTCCTCTGGCTGCAGCTGTCGCTGGAGCCGCAGCTCCCCGAGAACCTACCAGCACTTCCTTAGGACAGGCCAAATCACACGAACAGCCGGCACCCCACCGGCTGGGACGCACTATGAGTTACCTCAGCCGCCCAACGACACTAGGAAGATCTCGCGATAGGAAAACCGGAAACCCGGCGTGCTGAAGGAGCGGTGGGCGGAGTCAAAATACACGTGTAGGAAAGGGCGGGGCCTATGGACGGAATGGGATGGGGCGAGCAAGATCGGAACAGCGATTACTTACAGCAGCTTGGTTTCTGTTATCAGCTTGCCCGTTCCACCCGCCCTTTTAAAATGCTCGGCTCAGCTCCAGAAGAGATGGCTCATTGGTTAAAAGCAGTTGTTCTTACAAAGGACCTGGGTTCAATTTCCAGCATTCACGTCGTGGGCTCATAGCCGGCTAGAGTTCCAATTGGAGAGGATCTGCGGCTCTCTTAACACCTAGGGCACCAGCCAGCCACAAACTTGATGCATATATATTCATGCAGGCAAAACATTCAAATACATAAAATACATGGACCTTTCGAAAAAAAGCCACTATAAATATCACCATGGATAACCTAAGAATATCAAATCATTGTTTACTGAACAATTGATATAAAAAGAAGAAAGAAAAACTGAAAGCTTTATATTGCAATCATTGTACTTTTAATGGTAAGCAGAAAAAAAAAAAAAAGACGTTTTTTCATTAAAGAAAATTAGTATTCTTAAAGAAATAACCCGGACATATTTTTCTCAGAAGTGGACTCACAAAATAGATGAAAACAGATAGATATCCGCAACTGTTACAGAAACTGGTGTCAAAAGGAAGACTCTAACATTTCTTTTTTTTTTTTTTTTTTTTTGGTTTTTCGAGACAGGGTTTCTCTGTGTAGCCCTGGCTGTCCTGGAACTCACTCTGTAGACCAGGCTGACCTCGAACTCAGAAATCCGCCTGCCTCTGCCTCCCAAGTGCTGGGATTAAAGGCGTGTGCCACCACCACCCGGCAATAAAGAATGTTTACATTTATGTATCTGTACTAAATGCATGCTGGATGCCAGAGGAGATCAGAAGGCAACTACTGATTATGAGCCGCCTTGTGGGTGCTGGGAACTGAAGCCATGTCTTGCAAGAACAAATGTTCTTAACCTCTGACCAACTCTCAAGCCCCAATATAGACATGTTTATCTATGGAGTCATCAGAGAGGAAGGAACCTCAGTTAAGAAAATGCCTCCATAAGATGGAGCTGTAGGCAAACTTACAGGGCATTTGCTTAATTAGTAATTGATGGAGGATGGCCCAGCTGATATTATCAGTATTAAAGAATCAACACATTAACTCCATTAATGAACTTAAGAGGCTAAAATAGCACTCAATCATACCAACTAACACAGAAGAAGCATTTGACAAAACATAAAACTAAGATACATATATATATTTACATATAACTATAAAAATTTAAAAAAAATAAGAACAGAAGAAAGTGTCCCTAATTTAATAAATAGTTACAACCTATACTGCCTTCTAAGATTAGAAGTAAAAATAAGTATTTCTACCACTCTTAGTCAGCATGGTAGGAGTCCAACACACTGCAATAAGGCAAGAAAAAGAAATTAAAAGTATATACATAAAAATGTAAATGAGAAAAAAATGATGCTGCCTCCAAAGGCAAATGGCATTATTGTTTATTGGAAATGCCAAGAACAGTTTCTAGAAGTAATATATGACCTCAACAGGGTCTCAAGATACAAGAAAAATATACAAAAATTGCTTAGATATATTTATATTTATTTATATTATGTGTGTCTTTGTGAGTCTATGCCATATGTGTGCAGGTGCACGAGGAGGCCAGAAGAGGGTATCAGATGCCCTGGAGTTGGAGTTACAGGTGGTTTTAAGCTGCCCAACATGGAGGCTGAGAATCAATCTCTGGTCCTGTGAAAGAGTAGCAGATGTTCTTCACTACTGAACCGCCTTTCCAGCTCCATAAAATCATAAGTGTTTTATAAAACATTTATAATAAACATTGAAATGTAACTACAATACAAATTATAGTTACTTATTTTAAAGATATGCCTAATTTCTACTCAAACAGACAAGGGTATTTATGTTCTCCACTTTTAGTCTAAGGACTCTAATTGGATTCCATGACAGTAGAGGTTCTGTGTTCCCCAATGGAGAGGGTTTAAATTTGAATTCATCTTATCAAATAGAAGTGGAAGGAGTTCCTTTTTGGATTGGGCATGAAGTTCATATTTGAAAGTTATATCTCAGGGATAGTTATCTGTTATTCATAATTGAACAAAAATGGAGGATACATTTTAATAGGTGAGGGGGTTAAAGGAAATATTACCAATGATCTTTGCATTCCACCTCATTTTCCCTGTTGCCATACTCTCAGAGTTCAATGAATGGATGCACTGGGGACAACATAGAGGACCAGAGCTGTGAGCTTGCTGTGGTAATGTCATAGATTGGCACATACAGGCTCTGCTTGCACCAAAAGTGCAGAAAGACACAGAATTAAGATAGTTCTATAATAATAATACCATCACCACCCATAGCAATGAATCTGAGGGGTTAGTCTGACATGGGAGAGGATGGTACCTTCTCTCTTCATATGGAGAGAGGAGCTACTCATAACCATCTTTGGAAATTAATATCAGCACTATGGAACATTTGGGCCTGGAAAAGGAATATATAGAAAAATACTTCTAACAATGAGACTATGTTCTCTTTTATTTAAAAAAAAAAAAAAAATGTATCTTATCTTGTGGCTGTTGGCAGGCGGGTGAGCAGGTCCCACACCTGCCTGCCTAGACAGCACAATAGAGCTGGCCCTGGTAGTACGGGCGTTGGAGGGTTGTCCTGAGAGTAGGAGAGCTGGTCCCACCCTTTGCCAACTGCTATAAACAGGAGACCTGGCCCTGTCCCTTGCCTGGACACCATGAGAAAGCTGGCCCCAAGGACATGAGAGCGGATGAGCTGGCTCCACCCCTTCCCATCTACAGCACTTGGGATAGTGGCCCCACCCCTGCCTAGGCAGCAGAGTAGACATGGGTATGGAAGAATGAACTGGTGGGTGGGAGAGCTGGCCCCACCTCTTGCCCACTATCACAAGCAGGAGAAGTGGCCCTGTCCCTCACCTGGGCAAAGCAAGAGAGCTGGCCCTAGTGGCATGGGTGCAGGAGAACTGGAGGGCTGACCAATTCAGCTTCTACCTAGACCTAGATGCAAGGCTTTTGTTGGCCCACCCCAACATCTACCCCGTGTATGAAGAGGTTTAGTCCTAATGATCCAAATCTGTAGGAAGTCCATGACTCATGGCAACAATGGGATAGCCAAAAGGAGTCCCAGTGAGAAGCCAGAATCAATAGTCACAGAAGTCAGAGGCCTTCAACTAGACCAGTGACTCATTGCAAAGAACATTTGCAAACAAACAAGTGTGGACAAAAGGGCATGCTGTGTGACACACTGCAGTTTCCACAGGGAGATGCTTTTTACTTTATTTCATTTTGTGTTTTTCTATTTTATTTGGTTGATTGGTTGGGTTGGGTTGGGTTGGGTTGGGTTGGGTTGGGTTGGGTTGGGTTGGGTTGGTTTGGTTTGGTTTGGTTTGGTTTGGTTTGGTTTGGTTTCTCTTGGCGGGGGGAGGGTGATGCAAGGATTGAGGGCAGATATGAAGGGGACAGGGACATGAGTGTGATTGGAGTGCATGATATGAGATTCACAAAGAATCATCAAAAGTTTTAAAAACATGTATCTCATAATATGGTATCCCTTTGCCTTCCTTATTTGTTTATGATTGGCAAACCTACTCAAAATCAATTTGAAGGATATGTGTGTTAGTATTCTGTCTAAACTCCACCTCCACAGTTACCTGGCAACAGCCAGGTAGGCCTGCCCACTATAAAAGGGGCTGCTTGCCCCCTCACCTCTCTCTTGCTCTCTTACCCTCTTACTCTCTCTCGATCTTTTGTCTGTAGCTTCTCTCTGCCCCTCCCCCTTCCCTTCCCCCTCTCTCCACATGGTCATGGCTAGCCTCTACTTCTCTGCTTTCTCTCTCTCTCTCTCTTCTCTCTGCCTCTACTACCCTCCTGGCTCCCCTCCCCATGCCCTAAATGAACTCTATTCTAGGCTAGTCTCTCAGGGGGAAGAGATGCCTTGCTGAGACATCCATCATTCCATTATTGGTCCCCTTCCATCATTTCAATGTGTCTTATTCCAAGTGTTCTTTATTCCTGTTACTTTGAGCTTCAGAGCACTTATGTACTTTAAGTCCAGACTGGTGTTTGGATGCCTATCGCGTGCCTGCGAAGAATCTCCTTTCATGCCTATGCTTTATTGTATGTTGGATCAAATGAAGAAAAGGATTAAGGAATGGTTGAACTAATTGTTGCCATTGTGTTGGGAGTTGTTGCCTTACTACCACTGCTGAAACTGCTGGAGTAGCCCTGGGTCGACACATCCAAAGTGTACCTTATATTTTAGACTGGCATTCTGATTCAGAAAAACTGTGAAACATTCAAAGACATATAGATAGTATGTTCCATGCTGAAATCACTGATTTAGAATCAGCTGTGGTTATGGTAGGTGATCAAGTCATTAGCTTACAAAGACAGTTCTCATTAAGATGTGATTGGAATGTGACTCACTTCTGTGCATTGCAATGAGGCCTTGTTCCCTTGGGATTAGCTGAGAAAACATCTATTAACACATAGTAACTCAGGAAATATTGAAATTATAGGCAGATATTAATGGCATGTTTGCAGAACAAGTGCATGGACGATATGGCAATGGATTATTGGAGAGTATTGCTGATGGATTGGGGGAGTTAATGATGTAATGTTTATATTGATTGTTTGCTTGTTTTTGTAATTTTTTAATGGCCTGGAGGAAAAACTCCTGACATTAAGAAATGACTCAACATCAAGTAGCTGTATTCAACATTATGTTACAAAAACATGGTTAAACAAAAAGGGAAGATGAAGGAGATCTGCTGAACTGATGCCAGACATCCCTTCAAAACAAGAGGACATTGCAGAATTTCGGCAGAATGCTGCCATCACAGTCCAGCAAGTATCTCCTTGGCCAGACCTAACGTTCTTCACATTTATCTTCTAGGGAAAAAATATTTCAATTAATAATATATAAAACGGTGCTCTTTGTCCAGGAAAAAAAAAAAGAAGCAAACATTATAGATTTAATCTTGCGTACTATGTATTTTGTATCAGAGTTGCAACAATATAATGTGATTAAGAATAAAGACTCTGAATTCTTCATCCCAAGTAAGCTGAACCCTTTGCTGTTCCTCGTTTTATGGCCTTGGTCTGCTCAACCCAGCTTTTACAAGAAGATTCAGATTTAAACCTACACAACTGCAGCCCAAATACATGTTTTTACAGAGATGCCCAAAATACACATTGATAAAAAGGCAAACTCTTTGAAGATGGTGCTGGATAAATTGACTATCGCATGTAGAAGAATGAAGCTAGATTCCTATCTTGCATCCAGCACAAAAATCAATCCTATATGGATCAAAAACCTTAAAAGGTAAACGCTGACACAATGAAACTGTTAGAGGAAAACGTGGTGAGCACACCAGGAGACACAGGCATGGGTAAGGACTTTAGGGATAAAAACCAACTGCTCAAAATGTAAGCAATCAACAAATAAGACTGCATATAATTTAAAAGCTTCCATACTGCAAGGGAGACAGTTGACCAAGTGAAGAAGCAGCAAACAGCATGGAAGAAAAATCTTTGCCAGCTATGAATCTGACAGAAGATTAATAGCTAGAACACCCAAGAAATGAAAACAAGAAAACAGAAACTCAGTAAATAATCTAATGAAATAAACAGTTAACAAACGATGAATACAAATAGCCAATATAAAAAAATGTTCAGTCTCATTAGCAACTGAAGAAGTGTGAATCAAAATTACATTAAAATTCCATTTCATTCTACTAGTCCAGTGGTTCTCAACCTTCCTGATGTTGTGTGATCCTTTAATATAGTTCCTCATATTAGAGTGACCCCAAGAATAAAAGTATATCGTTGCTACTTCACAACTATAATTTTACTACTGTTATGAATTGTAATATAAATATCTAACACACAGGATATCTGATATGTGACCCCTTGGGATTCATGACCCACAGGTTGAAACCTACTGCCTCAGTCAGAATGTCAGTCATTCAGAAAGCCAGTGCTGGCTAGGACCTAGACAAAATGGAACATAATATTCTTCTGGTGAGCGTGTGAACTCTTCCAACTTTTATGGAAATCAGTAGGAATCCTTCTCAAAAAACTCGATCTGCCAAGTGACCCAGCCATGCAACCCATTTGCTCAAAGTCAACACACCATGTAGCATACCACTGTTTTCTGCAGGTCTCGAGACAATAGAACCAATCCAAGTGTCCAACAACAGAGAAGTAGACAAGGAAGTGTGGTTTATATGCACAATGGAATTTTTTTTTTTTCAGAAGTAAAGAAGAATGGAGTCATTTGTAGCAAAATGTATGTGCCTCCACGCAATCAAATGGGAAGTGTCTTCTTTCACTGTGACATGGTGACCAGTAGAAAATGTCTGGAGAAAATCTTTGTGTCAGTCTTCCGGGGCACTTTAATGGTCTCAGTAAAAAGCACTTAGAATCACTGAGTATTGCATGGACTACTCCATGCCCGTCTGTCTCTTTTGAAGTCTGAAATACAAATGTGGTATGGGGCAGCAGCCATGAGACATTCATAATGCAAAAAGCCATCAGGATGGATGCCAGCACAATAAGGCACAGCCCGAGACTGGCATCTTGGCAGTGTCATTATTTCCAGGCACAGATATGGGGCTCCCCACATTACATACATATCCCCTCTATGTCAGGGGATAAAAGACTTTATTTTTCTTAAGCCTACTATGACCAGCCTTTCTATTTTTTTTCCCAAACATTTTTCTAACAAATATCTGACACTCCCAGGAGCTTCTCAGAAAGAAGGACTGTGTTTTGTCTATATTACAGCTGTCATGAGAATAAATCACATTGTACCTGTTCAATATTCTTTTTGTGTTTCAGAAACCTAATTTCAAATAGTACCCTTCCCTTTAGGCTCTCTTGAGTGAGTGTTTTGTGTTTTCCTTTCATTTTATAAATGTACTTGTTTTTATTGTATGTGTATAAGCATTTTGTCTATGTGTGTGTGTGCACCACGTACATACCTATGGCCCTCAGAAGTCGGAAGGTGATGGCTTCAGGTCCCCTGGAATTGGAGTTACTGGTAGTTGTGAATCACCATGTGGTTACTGGGAACCAGACCCAGGACTTCTACAGAAACAGAAAGTGTTCTTAACCGTTGAATCATCTCTGCAGATCCTGTAATAAAACTTCAAAACACTAGAGGAGAATAAGAAACACACAATGTAGGCAAAACTTTCTATTTTAACTTTTTTTAAAAACTGAAAAAAAATGGATTTATGTTATAATCAGACATGTCAGTCACTCTCTGCCCTAGCTAGCTTTATGTCAACTTGACTCAAGCTAGAGTTATCTGAAAGGAGGAAACCTAAATTGAGGAAATGCCTCCATAAGATCCACTGAAAGACATTTCATTTTTCTTTTGTTTTTCTTTTTTCTTTTCTTTCTTCTATTTCTTTTTTTAAAGATTTATTTATTTATTTTATGTGAGTACACTGTTGCTCTCTTCAGACACACCAGAAGAGGGCATCAGATCTCATTACAGATGGTTGTGAGACACCATGTGGTTGCTGGGGATTGAACTCCTCTAGAAGAGCAGACAGTGCTCTTAACCGCTGAGCCATCTCTCCAGCCCAAGACATTTTTAAATAAATGATCAATGCAGAACGAGCCAGCCTATTGTGCGTGGTGCCATCCTTGGGCTGGTGATTCTGGATTCTATTAGAAAGGAAGCTGAGCAAGCCAATAAGAGTAAGCAGCACTCCTCCATGGCCTCTGTATCAGCTCCTGCCTCTCGGTCCCCTCTCTGCTTGAGTTCCCGTCCTGATTTCCTTTAATGATGAACAGTGATGTGGAAGTATAAGCTGAATAACCTTTTCCTCCCTAAGTTGTTTTGGTCATGGCATTTCATCATAGCAATAGAATTTCCAACTATGACACTTTCTTAATTAGTTCAGGATTTGGTTGTAGCTCAAACAGCTCACAATCGTTTTTAAATGACCTTAACCATTGTAGCCCAAGGCAGCCACACCTCTTCACCTCTGTAATACTTACTGTCTGCATGTACCCATTGCCAGCTCATCAAATGCTGGCCTGTGACGCTTCTCACATGGAATAACTAACATTCAGAGCTGAAATAACTCAGACATCCTCTTCTCCAGCTATCTCAGTGGACATGAAATGTGAGTTAATTTTTGGATTTCTCTTTGCCTCTTTGTAGGTTTACAGCTTTATTTTCCTAACGGGATCTTAAGCACCTACGGGGGGGGGGGGGGGGGAAGATAAGAAGAAATATTGAGTTGCCTAGTACATGTTAGATACCTTCCATATAACATTTATTTTCATTTTGTAACTGTTTTAGAAGAGGCTATTAATCAGATGAAATCTGTTGCTTGAAGAAGTTGTTACTTAGCAAAGATAAGAAGGTATCTAAAGAGATAGGTCCAGCTCCAGACTTGGGGCTTAGGTGCTTTTTTTATTTTTATTTATTTATTTATTTTTGGTATTTTGAGACAGGGTTTCTCTATATAGTGAAGACTGATCTGGAATTTATTCTGTCACCAGGCTGGCCTCTAACTCATAGAGATTCCCCCCTGCCTCTGCTTCCTGAGTGCTGGAAGTCAAGGTATGTGCCGCCACCACCCAGCTACTTAAGTGCTTTTAACTCTCCCCCAGGGTTGATAAATTACAAATATTTTGTTTTAGGAGTTCATACATACATATACACATGCATATATATTATAGAGTATATATGTTACGTATAATATATGTTATACTGCAGGGCAGCCTGCCTGCAGAGGCTGGAAAAGGGTGTCAAATGTCCCTGGAACTGAAGTTAGAGACAGTTGTGAGCCCCCCTCCCATGGGAGCTGGTAATCAAATTTGGGTCCCCTGGAAGGGAGGCAAGCACTCTTAATACAGAGTCATTTCTTCAGCCAAACATTCCATATTTTAATCTGAACCTAGCAGATTTTTAATCTGAAGTTTGATAGTTTTCAGCTGGGTTATATTTTGCATCATGTCCTTAATATCAGATGGGTGATTAAGTTGCAAGTTATAATATTATCTTTTCTGTTGTTTAAGTGATGGAAAAAATACAAAGATAATTACTTATAGGCTTCATATTTTCCCCAATTTCTTTTTATTTTCAATATTGGGGAGCAGATTTTTATCTTTTTATTTATTTTGTGACAATCCCATATATACGGGCTTACTTTTTTAGATTTATTTTTATTTTATGTAGATGAGTTTCTATGTATGTCTACACCAGGTGCATGCCTGGTACCTGTGGAGGCCAGAAGAGGGTGCCAGGTCACTTGGAAACGGAGCTACAGATAGTTGAGAGCTGCCATGTGGATACTGAGAATGGAACTCAGGCCCCCGGGGGAATAGCAGCCACCATTCTTTATTGCTATGATATTGCTCCAATCCCTTCCTTAAATTTTTACTACAGTGTTTTCACATTCTTGCAGTTAATACGTTTCAGATGACAGTTTTTTAATTTTTTTTATTTCTAGAAATTCTATTATCTGTAAGCATAGAATCTTGGCAATGACCATTCAACTCCAATAGATCATGTTTTAGTTTTATTAATGTGTATTTTTCTACAATGTCTTGGTTATTTTTCTATTGCTGTGATAAGGCACCTTGATCAAAGCAAATTAAAGAAGAAAGAGTACATTTGGGACTTATAGTTTCAGAGAGGGTGTCTGTGACCATCCTGGCAAGAAGGAGACGTGGCATCAGGTAGGCATAGCACTGAGCAGTAGGTGAGGGCTCAGATCTTAATCCACAAATACGAGGCAGAGGGAGCTAAATGAGAATGTGGCAGTAACACTTCCTCCAACAAGACCACACCTCTTAATTTTTCCCAAATAGTTTCACCAATTGGGAACCAAACATTTAAGTATATGTGCCTATGGAGATTATTCTCATTTAAACCACTACCTACAAAATTATGGGTTTTATTATGACACTTTCATTCATGTGTATAATGTGTTTAGACCATATCTGCTGCCCATTATACACTCTTCCTCTTCCTGCTGGAAAAATATTATGTACTTGTCATTATAGGTCTAGTTCAGTTTACTTAACTTGATAATCTTTAGTTTTTTACCCATTTTCTTGCAAATAACATGATTTTATTTCAAGTGGCTAAATAATAGTCTGGTGTGTGTGTGTGTGTGTGTGTGTGTGTGTGTGTGTATTCTCTATCCATTAAATGGGCACCTAGACATTTTCTCTATCCATAGATGGGCATCTAGAATGATTTGTAAAAATTTCTTTTATCTGCTTGATGAAATTGTCCTCTAAGAGGCTTACTGATGAATAAACTCACCCTTTCTAGTTCTTTCTGAACTCTGGCTGGCTGGTTCAACTCAGCTGTTCTGGCTCAAACTCCTCTCCAATCTGACTGATTCAATCTGGCTTCTCTCAGCTTCTCACTGAGTTGCTCTGCTTGGCCTCAAACTAACTCTGGCAATTTGTTCTAATCTTTTGGCTCCTTCTTATTCTCTGGCTTCAACTGTCTCTGCTGACCTGCACTGCACAGTATGAACTCAGGAACAAACAACTCCACTATACTGCACTCACTGTACTGACTTCCAACTGACTCAACTCGTAACTCACTCTCTCTCATCCTGCTCTGCCTTAAATAGCTTCTCGAGAGAGTCTGACTGATGGTGTGAAATCTTTCTCTGATCTATCACTTTGCCCTCCAATTAGACATCCTTGTTTGGGATTAAAGGTATGTACTAAGGGTATGTTTGTATTTCAGCCAGATCATATAGACCTAGAATGTCTTTAGATATGATCCCATTGCCAGAGCAGACAAATTGCTGGATTAAAATTCCTCTAAACTGAGTGTATCACTTGATCTGTGGCTAGTGAGTACTACAATAAACATGAGAATGCAGGTATCAAAAAGGTATGCCAACTTCGATTCCTGTATGTCCATACTCTGGGTGATACAGCTGTGTGATAGATCATTTTTTATTTTTAAAGGAGCATCCAAGTGATCTCCACAGCAGCCATACTTGTTTATATTCCCAGGAGTGTTTGGGGTTCACCCTTTATTTTTTCATATTCATGCCAGCAATTGCATTTTGTTTTGACTTTGATGAAAGACATTCTGATTAGGAGATTATATTTTGTCTCGGGAAATATAAATAATCTCTTCATTCTTAAAGGCATAGTTTCACAATCTTCATTTTAAAAATAACTTGGTCATTCTTCTAATTAATATACCTGTCACCCTGGAAAGTATATTTTTTCCTATATAATCTGAGTTTATAACAACCTGATTATATACTGCTTATTTCTCTAGACTCAAGATAGAAAAGCAAATCCTGATAAATATCAACTCCAAGGGTGAGGTAACTAGGAATAAGTAGATAAACTAAGGCATAACCAAATCTCCTGGACAGCATGAAGCTGCACAGGGTGTTAGCCAAATGAAAGGTGGATGAGGGCCGTACAGTGCAGGGGATAAGAGCTCCGCCTCCAACATCTGCACATGTAAAAGGCCCAGTGAAGTCTCCTTGTCAGTGAATGAATCAGTGAAGGAATGCATCTCTTTTAAGGGTCGGCCTATGACTCATGCTTTGAGTGTCTCTAGGTTGTTGTGAACGTATGCTGCTCTGTAAGAGTATTAAAGGAGAAAGGAGAAAAGGTTCCTTTGTCTTCCCTCAAGCATTTCCTTCTCCCAGGTTGCACTATTATTCTCAGCACTATGGAATAACTATTTTCCTGCCAGCTTGTCACAGGTACTGTATTGTGAAAGTCACAAGATTTTAAAATAAAATTTGGAGTAGACCATATGCCTATAAGAAAGGCACTTAAGAAAAGGAAGTAAGAGAATCAGAAATTCAGGAGGGCATCCTTGGCTACATAATAGGGTTGAAGCCAACCTGGTCTACATGGAACTCTGTCTCAAAAAATAAAAAATAAAATCTGGGGAAAAAACCTTAAACTAGATGTATTCTATGGAGTGGCTTTTTTCCCCATCCCAATCCCTGCTTTTCCCTCAAACTATATAGCATTTGTAAAAAATAATAACAACAAAATGCCATTTCAAAAAGACATTGTTTCAATACTTAGGAGAGATGGGGAAAGAAAATATAACTTGAATGGGCTCCGTTTGTATTTTTTCTCCCCCAACTTTAATAATTTAACACACAGTTTTTGAATTGGTACACAACACACCAAATCTAATTCATGAGATTTTTTTTTTAGTTGGGCCTAACATAGGCTTCTTAAAACTTCAATTAGTTATTCCATCATCTGATGTTCTTATTTCTAAGCAGTAGAAATAGACTCCAGATTATTTAGCAGAAAAAAAATTTGTGAATATAATTTCAGTAGATCCCAGAATCCAAAGGAGTGGGAATGGCAGACCAGACTTAGAGTTCTACAACCAGAAACACAAGCCAAAATCATGCAGCTAGGCAGCTCACAGGTCCAGTGCACACAGGTACCATGCTTGTGTAATACATGAGCAATGGAGCTCACTATAGAAAATAGCCAGCGCTGTAACCCTACTCATTGCCCATGCCACTCAGCTATGGAGCCGTCTGAGGGTTCTTTGTAGTCCTTGATTCTCTGCATAATGTTTCCCAATAGTTCAGGGGAGACAAATCTAATCTGCAGAGAGGAGATGATGATGATGACGTCAGCAGAGGGGAGATGATGATCTGAGCAGAGAAAGGTGGTTGGCCAGAAGAGGGAGAGTTGAGTCACCACTTCCTTCAAGCCTGTTCTTTTCTTGTTAATTTTTAAATAACTTCCTGCTACTCTGGCACTTCTTTCCCTTTCAAGTTCAGAGTCCCTAAGCAAGCATAGTAATTGGCACATTCAGGGCCAAAATTAACACAGTCGGAAGCACTAAGTTAAGAAGTCTAATAGCCGGCTGTTCTTGGTAAATATTTATTAGGCTGCTTTTTAGAGCCCAGTAATGTACCTAATAAATATTTATGAATGTAAAATAGAGAACAGTAAATGGCCATGACTACACTCATCAAATATTTCTTTAAAATTCAAAATTAGCTCCTGAATAGAGTCTGCAAGTGCCTTGAGAAAACCAATTAGAACCTTAATCCCTTCTGTGGAGTGATTTTCCTTCCCTCCTTCATTATGAGACCTCTGTGTTTGCTGGTCCATCAGCTGCACTGCCAACTGTGACTCCTCTCAATAACCTATAATCCATACACCAGCAAGCCATCAAACAGCTCAGGGAAAATTTGCTTCATTCAACCAGTTCTTAGATAAACTCATTAACGTTCTCACTTCCAAGAGGATAAGCAGCAGCCGAGAATTTGAGGTTTATTTGTCAGTGGCTTGGCATGTACTCACAGCTTTAATTTCACACACAAAGAAATGCTTTTAGCTGCAAGATTCTTTTTTTGCACCTATTCATGGCATAACAGACTTGATTTATTCTACAGTCTTAGCAATTCATTTATCACTGAGATTCAGTTTTCTGCTTCCTTTAAAATAAGACCCATCCCTGGAAGGGAAGATTGCAGATCATAAATAATTTTTGCACATACCGTATTCCAAAAGATTAAACCCACCAACTTCATACTCTGTGGATGTCTATCAAACATTAAGATGCTTTAGGCACTGAAAACACAAATCTGTTTTCTCTGTGAAGTCCTATCCACTTAAAGCTTTGTCTTCCTCATCAATAAAATGGGATTGAACGACACAGATGTTTGTGACATTGGTAATGGCTGGTAAGAAAATATTTGTAGCTGCAACTGCTAAGATAATGTTTGTAAACTTGCCTGGAACAGTGCTTAACACAGGTCAGTAGTCAATAAGTAACTCATCTTTTGGAATGTAGTATAGAGCTAGGACGACTTGTTACTATACAGTTAGATAATCAATGACCAGGGAAGATATTTTTCATTCTTTCTACAAGCACTTTTTTTTTACTATAGTATACAGGGATTCAGGTTGATTGGTGTGCTGTAATATTGAGTTGCTCATGCCTCATAACACCTCTGGGTGACCTTGGTCTGTCCCCCAATCCCCTAATAGTGTTCCCATCACACCCATGAACAACCCTTACAGTGGTACAGAGCCGTATAAATAGACTTTTACCGTCAGCATTGGTAATTTACCTTCATCCTCGATGCAGTTTCAGATCAACCAAGTGAAGCAACTTAAATGAAATCAAATCATTATATGATAGCATTCTCCTTCCGACTCACATCGCGGTAATCCGGCTGTATTGCCGCTGAGAAGACCCTCCCCCAGGAAGTTGCACTGTGACTTACTGGCTCCATCTGTTTTCTCCTCTCCTTTTCTTTTTCATTTCTTTCTTTTTCTTTTCTTTTTTTTTATCTTTAATTATATTCTCATATGGGGAGTAGATTATCCCCAAACTATAAGTCTGGACCTGTGAATTAAATTTACAGCAGTTCCAAGAATGATCTCCAGAGCCATTGACGACAAACTCTTGAATCAGCTCCACAAGCATGAAATTCAAGATTATATCTGATCCAAGCTCTGGCTCTTAACCTTGGAGAGGTTAAGAATAACAAATAAGGGACCCTTGAGTGGGTAAAGGCACGTGTTATTAAGCTGACAACCTGAGGACAGTCCCCAGGGACCACATGAGAGAAAAAGGGACCGTTTCTTGAAGGTTTCTTCTGACCTCCTCCATAAGCATGCCATGGAATGTACAAGCCATACATACATATATGTGGGTATTATACACATATGTGTGTGTAATAAAAAAATTTAAGAGGAATTAACAAAAGGCTGAGAAGCTGGCTCAGTCAGTAAGATGTCGTTGTACAAGTACAAGGACCTGAGCTCCATCTCCAACTCCCATGTAAAAGCCGGATGCATGCATTCCTGATGTCCTGCTGCTGAGGCTGCTGAGGCTGCTGAGGCTGCTGAGGCTGCTGAGGCTGCTGAGGCTGCTGAGGCTGCTGAGGCTGCTGAGGCTGCTGAGGCTGCTGAGGCTGCTGAGGCTGCTGAGGCTGCTGAGGCTGCTGAGGCTGCAGAGACAGGAGGGTCATTGGAGCTCCCTAGCCAACCAGTTTAGCCAAATTGGTGGGCTGATTCAGTGAGTGACTGTCTAAAAAAATAAGGTGTCAAGGGACTGAAGAAGCCACCTGACTTTGACTTCTGGTCTGCATACTCATGTGTACACCATACATGCATATGCGTTCACACACACACACACATGCACCCACCATGACACCATGCACATACATGAATAGTTATGCACATGAGCAAGAACATTGAAGAAGTTTATTTAGACATGTAGTCATGCACTCTACTCCTACAAATGTAATATGTATTATGGGTAAATACTCTAAAAGAGTACACCTGTCAAGGAGGGGTTGTCTCCAACATACATACAGCCAAGCAGCCAAGCAAGGCTTATGTCCTGGGCAGCTTCAGCACTGTGTTTGCAAGGTTAGGTCATTGAACTGTCAGTGAAGCGAGGAAGAGCTTCTTTGCTCAACATTCCCAGTTGTGTGCCTGCTGTCACAGCCACTTGAGGAGCCCTGGAGTGTGGCACCTGAATGGGAGATGAGCTCCACTACACAGTCTGGCATCTCCAACTCCCCTGCGCCTTTAGATCCACACCATTTTGTTTTACAGCCAGGTGTGGTGGCACAGGCCTTTAATTCTAGAGGACAGAGGCAGGTGGAACTTTGTGGTTTCAAGGTCAGCTTGCTATACATAGTGAGTTCCAGAACAACCAGGGCTACATAAAGAGACCCTGTCTCAAAACCAACAAACAGATACACAAACAAATTTCTTCTTTATTTTATTCACTCAAATGATGGTTTTGTCTCCATACTCATTTAATCCAGGCCCGTTGTTCACTTTGCCAAAGAAGTATATACGCAGAGTAAAGGTCTACATAAGTCCTGAGACCTTCAGTTATTGATTAAGGTCCGGCCCTCTTTCTCTTTGCACTGACGATTGAGTCTAAGTCCTGTGAATGCCAGGCAAATGCTCTGCGTCCTGAGCCAGGGTTTGTCTGTTTGTTTTTGAAACAGTATCTCAATTCTTTAATCTACTTTAGATTTCCATAATTTTTATAACATTTTATTTATCCTTTGAAAATTTCATACATGTATATTATGTGCTTTTAGCATATCTATCTCCCACTATCTCAACACCTCACCAACACATGCCAATTTCATCTTCATGCCTTCTTTTTCATTTTTTTTTAAATTTTTACTATCATTACCTCTCATTGAGTTCAATTAGTGCTGCCCACCTAGGCATGCATGTGACATTATCCACTGGGGCACTCACTCGATTCCACCCCAAAGAAAAGTAACTACCTCTCCCTCAGCGACCATCAACTGTCAATAGCTCTTTAGCTAGGAGTAGGGTCTTGGTAGCCCCTTCTGTATCCACACTGGGAGTTTTAACTGGCTAGACCTTGTGAAGGTTTCTGTGAGTACAACATGAATCAGCTAGGCCATGTCCAGAAGACAGCATCCCACAGTGCTTCTTCCCAGCCTCTGGAATGTTCTCTAAGCCTTAGGTTTGGAGGAGGCAGATGGACATGAATGTCCTGTGTCGGGATGAGCATTCACGGTTGCCATCCTCAGCACCTTAAACAGTGCATGAGTTTACATCACTACTACCCACTGCAAAAAGTAGCTTCTCTAACCAAGGATGAGAACAGCACAACTGTATAAGGACAGACATGTAAATGAACTCAAACTTCATTTTGACTGTCTTTTGTGATTGTTTGGTTTTGAGACAAGGCTTCTCTGTGTAGCCTAGCTCTACTGGAACTTGCTCTGTAAATCAGGCTGGCCTCGGACTCATGAAGGTCCACGTGCCTCTGCCTCCTGAGTGCTGGGATTTAAAGCAATGTGCCACCACTGCCCAGCCACATATTCTATACTTAAAAATTGTGTGTTTATGTGTATGTCTGAATGTCATGTGTATATAGGTGTTCATGAAGACAGAAGTGTTGGATTGCCTGGAGCTGGTGCTGCAGTGTGCTAATTGGTGTGGGTAGCTAGAAGAGTAAAAGCAACTCTTAACTGCTGAGCAGTCTCTCCAGCCTCATTTTCACATAGCATTAAACTAAGTTCTATGAAGCAGCTCACATGGATGGGAAAGTCTAGGGCAAAACGGGCACTAAAATTTATGACATGGAAAATGTGCTGCAGAAGTAAACCTTCTAGAGGGAATCATTGTGTAGCCATAGCATCTAATGTCCTTTGGATGAAATAGTTTAATAGGATGTCTACATAAGGAGAATCTGTTTGAAACTACAGTCCCTGGAATTAATAATCCCTGGGAAATATTTTTATCTGCAGGGTATAATGTCCAATTAACTACTCCTTGGCAGAAAGCCTTCGTTCCTTTCTGTCCAGTAGACACGTACACAGTTGATGGACCCTTCACTTTTTCAGCCTCTCACTCAACCATTGATCCAGATCTTTCTACTGAGACTCTCTTCTGTACTCTCTTACATTAGCTTACACCAGATTTCTCTTCATTCCAAGACTGCAGGTCAAAAGATAAAAATGGACAAGGTTAGTTCATCTTAGTTTTTTTTTTTTTTAATGTATCCCATTTTCATTTTGTGTATGTGAGTGAGTGCATTACCTACATGTATGTAAGTGCACCACATATGTGATTGGTACTCTTGGAGGCCAGCACAGGGTTCAGATACACTGAACTAAAGTCACAGATGAGTGTAAACAACCACATGGTCCTGGGAAGTAACCAGGTCCTCTGTAAGAGCAGCAGGTGTCTTAACCTCTGAGTCTTCTTCCTAGTCCCTGTCAATAACACATATTAAACTCAAACAATGTGTGAATAAGAAAAATTAGACAAAACATGTTTTAATTCCCACTTTATATATGGACACCTAAGTTTAACAAAATCAATACAAATATAATATTATTATAAATAGAACAGTCAGCCGGGCAGTGGTGGCACACGCCTTTAATCCCAGCACTTGGGAGGCAGAGGCAGGCGGATTTCTGAGTTCAAGGCCAGCCTGGTCTACAGAGTGAGTTCCAGGGCAGCCCGGGCTACACAGAGAAACCCTGTCTCGAAAAACAAAATAAATAAATAAATAAATAAATAAATAAATAAATGAACAGTCAAGGAGCTATTGAAATTCACAATAAGAGTACTGAGTATTAAAATAATATAGAATATTACCATTTACAACTTGTGCTTCACACCTGTGCCTGCATGGTCCTTTATACACACTCTTCGTTTGCGTCTGGTAAGTCTAATTACCAACATGTCTAGTCGCAGTGACATAGTGTTCTCTGTAACAGCACTGTATTGGGTGGATGGGTTGTGTGGTTGGGTCTCATAACTGTGACTGGGGACATCAAGGTAGTGGAGAAAGAACAGACACAGAGAGTAGGCCAGAGTTCCCCACAACCTGGAACCTCAGCAAGTTCATTGGGTACAGCACCGTGGAAGGGGACTCAGGAGGAATAGGACTTTCAGTCTATGAACATTCCAGAAAAGGAAGCAACAGCAGATAGTCTTTGCACACCGTAGTCAGTCATTCATAAACACATACTCAGACTTCAGAGGGGAGCTTTGCCATCTCTCTTGAGCCTGCCCTGCAAGAGCAATCAGATTTGTCAATGTCTGTGAGTCTGTGGCCTTGAAGTCCTCACATGGCTGTGCCCATGTGAACAATACACATTCACTTTTGGGATTTCAGTCTCTCAGGGTTTCTTCCACTGGCGAGGTGGGGGTTAGGGGTAACGCGCTGGTGGAAGAGGAGACGGAAGTGGTCTCAGAGGACAACTTCTGGGAGTTGAATTTAGGTTGTCAGGCTTGCTTGTCAGCCTAATGAGCAGCCTTACTAGCTCTGTAGAGAAGCTCCTAGTTTTTCTTTAGTCCTGTCTTTTCCGTGGTTCTCAGTGCTCTCTGTCTCCTATTTGAAAAACATTTGCTGACCTCTGGAATGCTGCTTTCTTCTAAAAAGCTTGCTATTTTATGTTTCTGAAAATATTAAGCTCAGATCGACAAAACCAATAAGTAAATTTGGTACCCAAGTGGCTTGAGCACAATGTTCAAGGTTTGCTCGGGCATACTTAACTCCATTGCAATGCTCTCCCCAAGCATCAGAAGCTTACTCTTCAGAGAACCTCTCCAAACAAGACCCCAGACGTCTGAGAGCATGTGCCACACTCTTGCCCCATCAACTACAGTGTTTCTTGAACATATTGAGTTATAAACATTTCTATCAGCCAGGCAGTGGTGGCACATGCCTTTAATCCCAGCACTTGGGAGGCAGAGGCAGGCGGATTTCTAAGTTCGAGGCCAGTCTGGTCTACAGAGTGAGTTCCAGGACAGTCAGGGCTATACAGAGAAACCCTGTCTCGAAAAACAAAACAAAGTTTGAAAAAAAAAATTTCTATCTTCCTTTTATAGACACATACCATTAGATTTTCTGAGGCTTTGCAAAGTATTTTCTTTCTTAACATTAAAACAATTTCTTTCATAAAAGTAGATCTAGGGGCTAGTTACTGGGATAAGTGATAAGAACACTTGCTACTCTTTCAGGGACCTGGGTCTGATTCTCAGCGCCCACCTCACAACTGTCTGCAACTCCAGTCTAAGGGGACCTGATAATGTCTTCAAGCCGCCATGGGCACCAAGCATGCACATGGTACACATGGTAGACATATATACACTAAGGTAAAGCACTTAGGCACATAAAACAATAAATAAATCTAGAAATAATAGAAAAACATGTTTAAAGAAAATTCTGATAATACTAGATTCTGATTGTCTATAGGATATCAATATTTATTTATATAAGCTTACCAGAAAAGGTAGACTGAGACAGATACTATTTTTAAAATTCAATATTCTTTTTTTTTTTTTTTAATGTATCTATTTGTGTGGCTTTCTGGAATTGAACTCAGTTCCTCAATCTTGGCAGTAAGTGCATTTACCCCCTGAGCCGTCACACTAACCCAGCAAATACCATTTTGAATAGAGAAAACCACAGATTTTGGTAGCAGGACAACTTATGAGATGTTCTTTTTATAGGGTAATGCATCTTGAAGCAGTTAAAATAAACAAAATTCTTTCAAGAATAGATAATTTTGGGTCCAGGAGAGTTGCCTCAGCAGTTAAGAGACCTTGGTACTTTTACACAGGACCCAGGTTTGATTCCCAGTACGCATATGGTAGATCATAACCTTTGTAACTCCAGTCCCAGGGGATTTTAACACCCATTTCTACACATTCCCTATGGATCATTCTGCTCATATATACACACACATATATATATTAGGATATTTTAAGAAAAAATAATCTGCAAGGAACTTAATTCCTCCTTTTATTATTGGTTGTGTTGTTCATAGCAAAGTCAACAGCTTCTCATCACAAGTGAACATACGCAGCTCTTTATAGAACAAAGAACTTTAAAAAACAGATTCTCACTCTTTTAATTTGCTTGTAAAGAGACCCTAACCTTCCACAAGGGGGCATCTTTACACTGTTTGATCTCTGGAGAAAAACAAAACCCACTTTTTTCTTTAATGTTATTTTACGGTCTAACTACACTTGGATAGAACTCAGAAATATATGAAGTGAAATAAGTGACCCAGAAAAACAAATAACACATAGTCTCTGACACATGCACAACCTAGTTTCTAATTTTTATGCATGTGTGTTTCTGTGAGAGTGAGTTAGGTCATGGAACTAGAAAGGGGCTGGCCCAGAAGAGGGAAGGAGTTTTAAGGAGTAAGGGTAAGAGAATAATGCAGTGCATACGGCTTTAAAGTAAAGGATAATACTGGAGGTGGAAGGATTTAAAGAGGGTTGAGAGTCAGGGAGATGATGGGTGGTCAAACAAAGCAAGTATATATGAAAATTCCACATGGAAGCCTATCACTCTGTATGCTAATTAGAAACAAACCCCTAGCAACTACAGTGTAAACAATTCAGACAACACATTGACCACGAAAATAAGATTAAATCGACAACTGAGAAAGAGATGGCACCAGTTGCCGGTCAATAGGTGTGATGCCCACAGGCTACGCATTCCCTATGGATCATTCTGCTCAGGATAAATGCTCTAAATGCAATCAGGAGAAGATATCAGACAGATGCATAATAAGAACAGTTCTAACTTTGTTTTTAGAAAAGTTAATTTCTTGAAAATCTGTCATCATAGTCAATAAACTGCCCCCCCCAAAAAATTTCACATTCAGACAAAAGAAACCCATGATAACTAAAGATAACATACGTTGTAGTAATAGTTTTTAAAATGCCACTGTTCGGGCCACTGTCTAAGCTCTCCGTCCAGAAGTATCAGCCCTGGGACCCATGAGATGCCATCATGGTGGCTAGATCAGCCAATCCACCACGCTGTCTCCACAAAGCTTGGCTGAACCCCAGACAATACCCACTATCCATGTGTAACCCAGTGGAAATGAGACTCTAAAGCTTAATTATTATTCAAAGGCTTTATATATTTAGAAATACTCAATTAACAATTTGCCCACACAATTAAAGTTGTTTCCCAATATCTAACCTTAAGATATAAATTGCTATCCAGGACTGTTCTGGACACATGTATGGTTCTCCACAGCTCCTACATATTTCTCCTCCCTCCTTTGTCTCTTCACTCCTCCTCTTCCTCTCTTTGATCCTCCCACATTAGCTTCTCCCAAATTACCGAGTGTTATTGTAAAATGTATCGGGGGAAATATCCTGCCACAAATATACTACTTGATCCTAGTAGAGATCTTGTGTTGGGAAGCGGAGGAGGGCAGAGCTATAGAAAGCATCACTGGACCAATTAGCAAGGTTGGAAAACAGATAGTAGAGTAGAAAAGAATAGGATCGATGGGAAGTCTAATGAAGTGTTTGTCTGAAAGACTCAACCCTGTTCTTAGTAAATACCAACTAAAATTACTAGACTAAAAGTATTACATATGATAGGGGTAGAAAACATTTCACAAACTACATATGCATTCTTCATATATATAAAAAGTTAACTTGTACCCCCTGATCATGCCCTGTCTCATCTAATCTTGGGTCTGAATTGAAAGCTGATAGGAGTGGGGTGCGGGGAGCAGGAGAAAGTAACAGCTATTGGGGCTCAGAAAATGGTGCCTGACAGAACAGTACTTGCCACTGTGAACGCTCGGAACCAGGGTCTATCTGACCTTCCCCCATCCTGCCCGCATCTCTTGCATCTTTTCCTTTCCCCAAGCATAAGCGCGTGCTTCCCTGATGTTTCCACAGCTACTTAAATGGTGTATCTCCTACAAGAGTAATTTACAATGAGACTGGAACTGACAACACAGTGCCTCGGACGTAGGTGACCTTTGTCTAGGACCATTGCCTAGTCTTCGGTTCTATTTGCCTCCTCTACAATTGCTTACAAACCTCCCTGCTCTGTTCCCTGTATGTTTAAGCTTCAACCACCTGGGCCATCTTTGAGTTTGCACAGTTTGACTATTGTCCAATTGCAGAGAAATGTACCTTTTCTCCCGTTAAGCTGTGTATTGTACATTTGTTCTATGGGCTCAAGTCGCTAAGTCCCAGAGACTAGATTACTTTAAACTGAAAGCTTTTGAATTACAGAGACGCAGAAAGAAGTCTAACCTGAAGTTTTCTGGAGCTTTCACTAAAACCAAATGTCCTGTAACACAAGCTTTCCCTCAACTTCCTTGAAGGGCATTTCCTGATTTCTTCGGGGAAGCACACATTCAGCAGCTGTAAATCTCTCTCTAGGGGAGTTTCCAAACAGGAAGGGAAACTGTGCATTTGCATCAGGCTGCTAGAACTGTGCAGACCTGCCCTCTGAAGCCCAATTAAGGCCAGCCTTGTTCCGACTGTCAGCTGTGTATTTCCAGGCATATAGATAAAAACCTATCTTTGCTTCTGTTTAATCACCTGTCAGGTATGCTCCAGGCCCAATCACTTACGTTAAATTCTTGTGTGTTGTAGGTGTGAAAATGATCACATTTCTCCTTTTCTGTGGAAAGTTGAAAGTTGCAGGCTATACTTACCTAAGATGGCTACTGCATTATTAGGTGACTAAATATTGAGAGACCACTGTTAGACACATAGTCTATTGTCGACTGCAACATCATTGTGTGGGTGCATTACTGGACTCACAGCCCAAGCTAGAAATGTTTATTGGTATTTTAAGGAAGAAGAAGAAGAAAGAATGGGTCTTATCTGGCCCCTGGTGAGATTCACTTATATTCCAAGAATCTAGAGCAGGAGCTATAGTCATTTCCGTTTCCTAGGACTCTTCAAAGAAAAAAGGACAGACATTTTGTAGCAGCTGAGGACTTCATCTTAGGGCTGAGGCCAGCTCTTTCAGCAACCTGAGGCTGGTAATACAATATCAGAAAATGCAGAAATTTGAAAGACACCTTGTGATTCTACCACACCTTCAGAGGCCCATTCTCTCAAGAGTAAATTCTGGCCTTTGTCTTTAAGAGCACCCCTCCATTTTTAGCCAGGCTTGCAGCTTAAAATAAAAACTACACCTTCCTACAGTTCTGATTGTCTCTTGGCGTTTTCTAACAATTTCCCTCTATTGGTGGTATGCACCTCAGTTTTCCTCGCTTTGTATGTATGATGTATATAAAGGGCTGACGTGTATGAAGGACAGGAATATATGATAACATGACCTGGCAAACAACCAATCCTCGAGCTAGCAATTGTTAAGTTTGAACCCTGGAACAAGCGGCTGTGGTGCCTATTTAACATGTCAAAGCCTCCCTCAGTCCCTACCTGTTATTAGGTGTGGCTGGCATGCTTCACCCTCTACCCTGAACACTCCAGCCCAGGGGCTGGGCTGCCTCTCCCCCAGATGCTCCTCCCTGTACAAACCAGACATTTTGGTTACTTGTCCTTTTTTGTGCCTTTGGCCTCCTGGCTCCTGCAACTTCTATGCCCCTCTGACCCTTCCCTTCCCACATGGCCCAGTTCAGTCTGGCCATATCCATTCTGGATTCTCCCAGATATGTCTACCTCTGGCTAGCTCCTTTTATCTAGAACAAACTTTTCTCCACAATACTTAGGAGCAGCCATGTCCTTTCCATCCTTTCCTTTTTATTTCTCCTTCTTCTTCTTCTTCTTCTTCTTCTTCTTTTCTCTTCTTCTTTCTTCTCTTCTTTCTTCTTCTTCTTCTCTTCTCTTCTCCTTCTCCTCCCTCTTCCTCCTCCTCCTCCTCTCTTCTTCTTCTCCTCTTCCTCCTCCTCCTCCCTTTTATTTTCATTCAGCAATAGCCTTATTGCTAAAAATCTTTCAATGACTCCATGGGATAGATTTCCCACAGAACACCTCTCTCTGATCAGGCTCTGGCTTCTGCTGTGGTGTCTTGCCCCCTTTCTGACTCCATATACCCAACTTTTCCCCCCTTGAACTACTTACTGTTCAGAGCAGTTCAGTCCCCAGACTCAGGGACAGCAGACACAGTCCCGGCGCCCAGCAGTCCTGCTCTACAGCTGTGGGCATGACTCTTCCCCAGCACTGCATGCAGGGAAGGTTAAGACAGAGGTATTCACATCACTAGTAAGAACTGGACCATCCTCACCTCTTCATCCCCCTTAGGAAGCAGAATGGGCTTAGTCAGCTTGGGGATTATCTTGGGATTTTTCTTCTCCTTTCCTAAACCTTCTCAGATAACCCATTTTTCTTTATATTTTATCTAAAACTTAAAATATGAGCAAGTGGTAAGAACATTGCAACACTGGAGGTTAACATGGGATTCAGTGCTTTGTAGCCATGGGATTTAAAAATGCAGTTTGTACCTAGCTGAGTTTTAAATGGGCATTGGTAAACATAGTCAAGGTTGAGTTTTAACTTAAACACAGGGTTCTAATTTTCTTGTTATCTACAGAACTTATGTACACAGGAAGCACAGAGACAGAGTTGCAGAAAGCAAATGTGTGCTTCATGAAGTAGATATTAGCCACTGAAACCATAAACATAAAGCTGTCTTTCTTGCTGTCATTACTACAAGTATAAAATGACTGCCTGTCACCTACCGGAAAATGCTGCCAAAATACTACAGGAATTATTAGACTTTCTCGCCTCTCTGTAAAGATAGATCATAGAATTTCCAAAGCCAGGAGAGGTTGGCTCTGACTCATTCATGGCCCATGGAACACTATCACTAGACATTGATCATTCATCTATAGGATTTGAGGCAGGACCATGAGGAAGAGAAGAGAAGATGTCATGGGGTAAATGACTGTGAGAATTGGCCTTGAGGGCTGGCCAGTCTGAGTAAGAGCAGTCTAGATGGAGCATGGCAAGTCATATCTCGGGATTATTGGCAGAGAAGTAGACAAAATAGCATAGAGGGTAGATATCTGCCCAGCTCTAATGCTGATTAATCCTTATTATAAATATAAAAGTTTTGTGTCTTTTATCTGGGAACTGAATGGTCAAAGCTTGGGTAGAAGCCCGCAAATGAGATTTTAAAAAATCATTACAATATCCAACCTGTAGTGGGAGCCACTCAAATGTGCAACTCTGTGGTGGTCAAGTAGGAAGAAAGAGGAGTGGAGCAGCTTGCGCAGTATGAAGAGAGACGGAACTGGAAACCTGAGGGTAGAGAGAGGTAGCCTGTTGTGAGTGGTCAGCCTGGCCACCTGGGGCCATGGTAAGGTCCCAACCTGAGCTGACACACTGCGGCCAAGTCTGAGTTCATGGTTGTGCAGGGGTATGAGGTCAGTGTCGATGACCGTAGCTCATATTATCACTAGAGAACATGGGGATGTCCCTGGTCGCGGGGCAGCCACAGGGGAACATATGGATGTCCGGGAGCTGTGCATAACTCTCCCCACCCCGCACTGAACATGGTGCTATGGAGAACTTGCCCCACCTCTCACCAGTGGCAGCACTGGGGAGAGTGGGCCCTGTGCCTTACCCAGGCAGCACAGTGGAGCTGGTCATGGTGGTAGGGGTGGAGGTGAGCCAGCCCCGAGAGGGAGAGCATGGCAGAGCTGGCCTCATCAACTTGTGTGCTGTGAAGTGGCATGGGTGTAGAGGTGATGCCTTACTCTCTTTGCCCCCACTACCTGGCCCCAGGGTCATCAGAGTGAGAGAGCTGGCCCTATCCCTTCTCAGCTGTAGCATTTGGGAGGGGGCCCTGTACCTCATCTGGGCAGCACAGTAGTGCTGGCTCTGGTTGAGGGGAGCCAGGTAAGCCAGCACAGAGAACAGAGCGAAGTTGAGCTAGCTCCACCATTCGATTGCTGTGAGGTGGCTTGGGTGCGGGGGTGATGTCCTCCCCGCTTGCCCCTCACAAGGAGCAGCAGTCAAGAGAACTGGCCCTGGGATCATAAGAGCAGAGTGAGTTGGCCCTGCCCCTTGCCTGCAGTACTCAGGAGAGTGGGCTCGAACCTTGTCCCGGGCAGCACAGTGAAGCTGGCTCTGAAGCATAGGTGCTGGCAAGCTGGCCCCGAGGATATTCGAACAGGAGAGCTGCCCCTGCCTCCTGTTGACGGAGGCACTGTGTAGCCTAACCAGAGTAGTGCTGGAGTGCTCACCCTGGCAGTGCAGATAACGGGGAGTTGGCAGATTGACCAGCTCAGCTACCACCCAGGCCAGATCCAGGGCTCTGAACTGACTCACTGAAAATCTGTACCATTTTCGAATGGTCGCGGTGTGTGAAAGGGCCAGTGCTGCTGTTTTAAAACTGCAAGATCTTCTTGACACAGGACAACCACAGCATAACCAGGCGTCTCAGTAAGGATCCAATATTGATGGTGTCACAGAAGCCGAAAGATCTTGAACACCTTTGACACATTGCAATGAACATTTGCAATTGAAGATGTGTGGACAGAGGAATATACTATGGGACATACTGTGACATATTACAGCTTCCACGATGAGATGCTTTCTATGCCTTGGGGTTTTTGTTTTTGTTTGGGGTGTGTGTGTGTGTTTTATTTGGTGGGGAGTTACAAGGGCAAAGAGTAGATATGAGGGGACAGGGAGATGAGCAGAAATGAAGCTCACAAAGAATAAAAAGATTAAGTCACAATAAAGACTGAACATCTAAAAAAAAAAAAAAAAAAAACCAGTAGTACCAATAAATAAATGAATAAATAAAAATAAATTAAAAAAAATCTTATCCGACAAACCTATTTAAAACAAATAGTCCTACAGTTTGTTCTTTTCAAATGGCCAGAAATTAATGGGGTCCAAAACACGTAGCAGTATGGTGAAGCTAAATGTACCATTTCTCACATTTCCTACCAATTAAAAAAAAAAAAAAAAAGGTATTTCCTGTTTTGTTAATTCCGCATTTACAACTTTCCTGAACTGTGATTAAAGAATAATAGGTTCAAATGTCCCATGAACATCCGTAGTGAATAAAGTAATAAACATTGCTAAAGTGAAAACTAGTTAGACTCAGAGCTTTGCTTCTAGACCCTCCAGTGGCTGACCGAGCTGCGGTGATGCTGACGGACCCACAGCTACCCTGCTGGCCCTTCTGGAAAATGAATCCTAGCCTACTGACAGAAGTCCTTCAACAAAGACTTCTGGTCATTGTTTCTCTCAGCTGGCTATGCACTAAGTCATCAAATAAGCCACTATGTTTCCAGGAAAAAAGTGATCACAACCCCAGCGGGAGTAGTTTTCTTGGAGAAATTAAACTATGGGGACTGGAAATGCAGTTGGGTGGTTGAGCACCTCCTTGAATGGGCATGGTCTTGGCTTCAACCACTATTTTCTCCACACCCAAAACAAACAAAGTATTTATGTAGCTTTGTCTGTATGACTGAAGCCAAATTATAAAATGTTAAGCATGTCAACATACAAAATTGTCTTAGATTTCAATTGTATAATCAGGAAACAATTCCATAAAATATAAGAAGTGTTCCAACAAGCTGAGGAGAAGTTGGTTTCACAAATGGAAAGAGACCAAAGAAACAAAAGCAGACAGATCTTTTCCTTGTAAGGCAAAAACAGGGAGTGAGAACAATAGGAAAAAATTGATTACCCTACAATAGGAAAATAATTGATTGGTTACCACACAATAGGAAACTAACTGATTGTTACCTTACAATAGGAAAATAACTGTTGGTTACCTTTTCTGTTAAAAGATAAAACAGAGGAAACTTGGTTATCTTGTCAAGAGAATGTGGCCTGTCATTGAAATCTGGCTGTTTTCCTGGAGGCCTATTTTCTCAGATGGCCAAGTAAACCACTTCATTGAAATTGGTGGTTTCCAACTTTATCATGAGTGACTCCACTTTTATATTTAGCCTCCTGGTCTAGTGGAGCCCTATGAAGCAACTTAACCCACAACAATGTCCTCCTGTAATTTTTATTTCACAAACACGACCTTTGTTTCACAATGCTGGTCTCTTTAGAGGTGCCATGCATTGGTTTATACAACAACCTCTGGCATGTGCAAAAGTGAGCTTCTTATACTTTCTTCTCATAGACACAGCTTTTCCTCACAAAATAATGCCGTTAGGTTAGGATAATCAGCTTCTCGTTATCTGTCGCAAAGTGGAAGATGACTGTAGTCCACACATGTAGTTTATTAGGTCTAAATACTTTAAAAACTGAAAGAGAACTGGGGGTACAGCCAAGCTGGTGGTGTGTGCCTAGTGCTCCTGAAGCCCAGGGTTGGATCCCAGTGCACATAAACCAGGCGTGCTCAGTCTCACTGGCCTCTGTCCCAACACATCACTCAGGAAGATCACAAGTTCAAGGTCAGGATCAGAAACTGTAGCTAACCTGGGATATATGAGATCCTGTCTCCAAAGAAATTAAAACATGGACAGTTCACTCAGATTTTAAAACATATAAACAAAAGTCAACATTTCTAGTCTTCTCTTAAACATTTGAAGACTCTATCAACCCAGGATTTAAATTTCTGTACGAGAAGCCTGGGCTGGGGTAAATGCATGCTTAAGGATCTGTTGCCTGCACAACTGGGTCTATTCATAGAGCTGGCTCGCCTGCCCTGCCCTAGAGTTGATAGTTTGAAGCCTAAGTCTTTTCTATGCTACTAGAGCTTTATTCAGCAAATACATGTCCAGATAAAGAATGAAGAAACTACAGAAAGAAGAAATGGTCTTGAGACAAGGCTCAAACATGAGAGATTATGAAAGCTACACCTTTATATCAAACCTTACATAGAATGCATATACTTCTGCTAAAGTAACTTTTTATCTATCACCACAAGCCATTTTTTTTTCTGTATTTATCATTTCTCCCATCCAAGTACTAATCAGGCCTGACCCTGCTTAGCTTCCAAGCTCAGACAAGATCTCAGTGGTATGGCTGTGGAGTATATTTGTCATTTCTTTACAATGTACTTTCATATTTTAAAAAACATTATTTTATTTTTACTATTATATCTAGGAATTTGCTATGTTTGTCAATCATGTTTCTAACATGAATAGGAAGTTGAAATGTAATTCCAAGTGAAAAATAATAGTAAAAATTGGAGAAACAAAGCAAGAGCTGAGAATTATCAAAACATCAAAACTTGAATTTGACAACAAATAAGTATAATCTGTATATTTTTTGATGAACATTCTGGTAGACAAAACTACCAGAAACTGTGATTGTTTTATTTAGCTGTCATTTGTACTCATTTAATCACAAAGCAATCACGTGATGTGGGTTATATTTTAGTTATCTTTTATTTCATAAGAAGTTGCCCCAAGTTTAATCACACAAAGCAATGAGCCTAGTATGTGATTACCTGTAAATAAGACATGAGGAATATGGCAGTCCAATATTAGAAAAATATCTCTTACATTCAGTAAATGTAGAAGACTGGACCTTTGGCTGGAACTCACAGTCCAAGTTAATAATACACTTTGAGGTCACTCACGATTACCATCCTACTGTGTACCCAGACTGGTTGTTTAACCTGCCTTTAAGGGATAATGCTACAATCAACCTTACTTGCCTAGGATTTCCCATGTAATCAACTTTTACAATCTAAGCTAATGAATAGCTATAATCTTAAATTCTATACTTCTTGATGCCCCTGACCCAAAAAATGGATGTATACCATTTGCTGAAGTCAGCAAATGCAGAGATTGAAAGTAACCTTATAAAATGAATATCTACTTAACGGATATTGGGTGATAAATGATGATGTTTGTAAAACTACTTGTTGTCTAGGTCAGTTGGAATCAGTGACTCAATCCCTTGTAAGACTCTGTTAAAGATTTCTGTCAAAGACTGTTCCATTCTTTCCCCGTGTGATGATTTCTATACAGTTCAATACAGGCAGAGAGAAGCCTTTTGTGAGGGACAGATACACAGGTATAAGTCACACAAGACATAAAGGGATATGGACAGATTCACAAGACAGCCTTCTGGTAGGGAGAGATTCAGATTCACATAACAGACAAAAAAGGAAAGACACTGGGAACATGAAGTAGAGAATTCAAATCTGTACTCACACTTGGTTAAATGATTCCTAAAGGAAATTTTTTGATATCTTTCCTTAATGTGACACCAATGCCCTATCAGTAACTCAGAGTTAGTCACTAATGCATTCACTCAGTGCAGGGAAAATCTTTGTGATGATTGTCAGTGTTTAAGAGACTCACTCCAACCCTCAGAAGCCCCGATGAGTTCCTTTCATTGTTTAGGGATCTTCTCTCAGGCCAGCTCAGGATTGATGGTTTCTATGCAACAAAGAACTTCAGGACTAGCCAGTATGAAGCAGAGCTGGGAAGTTATCAAAAATGGAAAGAAAGTTGCTTCAGAAGACAATAACGTATCTACTCACCTCTCTGAGCAAAATGGCAGCTTTTGTGTGCGTACACACACACACACACACACACACACAAATGCATTCATGCACTCATGTGTTTTCCTTTTCTTTTTTGATGGGTTATAGGATGACTCCTGGCAGAGATGCCTTGGGTGGAATTATAATACCATTAGGATTTCATGTGTGTCTTTTCCTGTAAATATGCTTTCTGGTGAAACTCTTAGGAAACTGTATGTTTACAGCCAGGAAGGGAGAAGACCTTAAACAGTTGTCAACTGTGCTGGGATTCTTATCAGGGCCGAGGATTGTTTCACTTCCCATGCCTCCATCATGTTTCTCATCAGGCCTGTCTTAGTCAGGGTCACCATGGTTGTGATGAAACACTATGATCAAAAGCAAGTTGGGAAGGAAATGGCTTATTTAATTTACACTTACACAGCCATCATCCATCACTAAAGGAAGTCAGGACAGGATCTCAAACATGGAGAAACCTGAAGGCAGGAGATGAACAGAGGCCATGAAGGGGTGCTGCTTACTGGCTTGCTCCTCATGGCTTGCTCATTGTGCTTTCTTATAGAATCCAGAACCACCAGTCCAGGGATGGCCCCACCCACAATGGACTGGGTCTTCCCACATCAATCACTAATTAGAAAATGCCCCACAGGCTTTCACAGTCCCATCTTATGGAGGTGCTTCTAATAAAGGTTCCTTCCTCTTAAATGACTTTATGTCCAATGACATGACACTAACTAGCAACACTGCCTCAATTACAAAATTTAAATACACCACATATCATTTATATATATATATGTATATATATATATATATGTATGTATGTAATATAATATATAGTTGTGTATATAATATGTGTGTAATATATACATTATGAAATATATATTATATATACCTGCTATTTATCCAAATATTCTAACATAGTCATGTGATTATATGCAGGAAAATATAATATAAATATATATGGTATGAATAACATATCAGAAAACAGAATGTTTTCCATAGAACTAGTTCTCTCTCCCATCCATCACACTTTCCTTACAGTATGCCATGGCCTTTGGCAAGCTGCAAGCTTCATCGCTCAATTTCTTCCTTCTTTCTTTACTTCCATTTTTTGTTTCCCTAGTTCTCCTTCAGGGGAAAAACTCATTTAAAAATAATAGCTGGGCTGGAGAGATGGCTCAGCGGTTAAGAGCACTGATTGCTCTTCTAGAGGTCCTGAGTTCAATTCTCAGCAACCACATGGAGGCTCACAACCATCTGTAATTGGATCCGATACCATCTTCTGGTGTTTCTGAAGACAGCAACATTGCATTCATATAAATAAAATAAAATAAATCTTAAAAAAAAATAATTAAATGTTATGAGCTTAATTGTGTTCTTGGGGTGCCCTATTTGAACTGGAAAATAAAAATGCATTCAATTTTTATACTAATATTTTGGAGGAAATTAAGGCCACAGTATAACAAAATATAAATTGCTATCATAGGCTTTGCCATATTACAAATTAAATAGTTGGCTTTAGTACACATAAAACATCTGCTTGCCCAAATTAAAACGAATGAGAAGCTAAAGCAGAATGGCTTTTCCCATCTAATCATATAGAAGACAAGATGTGTTAAGAAGGAATCATGTGTATTGTAAACTGTATTATGAAGGAGGCATGCACGGTGAAAACATACTATGGTGCAGGATATTTGATCACACTGTGAACCCCAAGATTGCGTTATTTACTGAAAAAACCTTGTTGTGGTGTGGCTCAGCCCTAGCACACACCTTTAATCCAAGAGCTAAATAAAGTCAACCCTGTATCCAGAGGTGGAGCAAGCATTCAAGCTGACATGGAGTGATCATAAGAAAACAGAGAGGAGGGCTTTGAGCTGCGGGAGAGGAGCTTTTCCCCTCTGGGGCATCTGTGGAATAGGAAGGTCAGCTAGGTGCTTTCTCTGCCTCTCTGAGCAGGCTTTCACCTTGGTGTCTGGCTCCTGAGCTCTCATTGGTAAAACCGAACAGCTGGGACTTTGTTTTTAAAACAACAGTACTATGAAGGAGGAATGCTTAGTGAAAACATGTTGTGAACAGAGACGTGTAGTAAAAACATGCTATGAAGGAGACTGTCGTGAAAGCATACTATGAAGGGGGTCCGCCTATTGTTTTCAGGGTATTGCCCTATTAGTGAGCTTAGTATAGTAAATTGAAACAACTAAATTAGTATCCTGGGAATTTGAAGGAATTGCTGACCATGGCTGCTTTGGTGCTTAATTAACAGCTGAATAAAAGCCACCAGAGAACACTAAGTCAATAAAGCAACAAAAGATGCAGGCTTGCTCTTAATCCCTGCCGCTGCAGGGGTCCTCTGACAGGAGCTGGACCACTTTCTGCTTTTTTCTCCACTCACCTCATCCACTCACTATCTCAACATACACCAAGCATAACAGGGCGACACAAATATCATTTTTGGGTTCTAGATTCTAGACTCCTTCCTTATAAAACAGGAAAGAACACAAGTAATTTTTTTTTTTTTTTTAAATAGCTCACCATCAAATATTTGAAAGCCAGAAAGGCAAAATAAAACACCAGGTCTTGTTGCTTGAGAGGAATTTAGCTAACCACTACCTCTTCCCCTGCCTCTAGTTCTCCACACGGACTTTTGAAATTATGACAAAAAAAAATCACTAAGGTGACAATATTTGCCAAGTCTTAATGTGATTTTGCTCTTTTTGAATCATTCTGATACACTATAGAAGAAAAAAATTCCTTCCTGCCCCTTCTGAAAGTCACTTCATCTCCCACTGGGGCCCGACAAGGAAGCCCAGTTAGGGGAACAAGATTCACAGGCAAGCATGCAGGCAACAGATTCATAGACAGCCCCTGCTCCAGTTGTTGGGGGATATGCATGAAGACCAAGCTCACATCTGCTACATCATGTGTGGGGGCCTGGGCCATCCCCATGCTTGATCTTTGGTTGGTTGTTCAGTCTTTGTGAGTCCTCAAGGGTCCAGGTTAGTTGACTCTGTTGGTCTCCCTGTGGAGTCCCTGCCCTCTTTGGGTCCCTCAATCCTTCCCCCAACTCTTCCACAAGACTCCTCAAGCCCCACCTCATGTTTGGCTGTGGGTCTCTGCATCTCTTGACATTGTTTTAATTTATTAATGTATTTTGACACAGTGAGAAAAGCCAAAAGTAGAATGAATCTCAAATAGTGGATTATCTTCCCCCTAAACCTAATGACATGAAAATCATCAAATTATTCCACATTTTTCATTCCTAAAGATAAAGGGGATGATATCCTAGCCTGAGCCAAGCTCACAGGTGCCAGTCAGGAGCTGTAGAAGCTGCCCAATCACTTAGCTTGAGCCAAGTATAGTTAATCAGCAAAAGTCCCCCAAATCCCCAGAGCCTTAGCCAATCCCAAAGGTACCTATAACCTTAGAGATACAGCCAACCAATAAAAATTGCTCACTTCTACCCTAACAGGCTTTAAATTGACCCTGCAAAGGCCACACCTCTGTCTTCCATACAGATTCTCTGCAGAATAAATGCTCTTTGCTCTTGCATACTATTTGAGTCTGGGGCATCATTACTCACGAATCACGGACCTTTACACTAGACACGATCCACAATATGTCACCCTTCAGCTTAACCAAGTCAGGTTTATAAGCTATACTTATTGCCATTAAATCCAAAATGAAATTCTATTAGGAAGAAAGACAAGAAATTTATATCAGGAAACCAACTACCACCATCTCCTAGCTTAGAGGGCAGAAAGACTTGAAGGTGTCATGATAAATGTAGAAAAGAAAAGCAGATAAAGTCACTTCAAAGAACTTGATAAAATGAAAGTAACAGATAAAGATAAACCAACAGAAGAATAGCTGATTCCCAGAGAAAAACCTCATGACCAAAATAGGAGATGCATTTTAAAAACTAAACAAAGGGCTTGAGAGATTGCTCAGTGGTTAGAACAATTGCTGAACAAGTGGGAGGATATGAATCTATATCCCCGTAAGCCATGTAAAACCAGGTGTGCAGCACATGTCTGAAAACTTGGTGCTCTGTAATGAAGATGAGAGATGGGGACAGAGATTCTTTGGAAAATTGTGGGCCAGCTAACCTGGCATATGTAGTAGCAAATAAAAAAAGACCTTGCCTCAAACAAGATAAAAGGCAAGGATTGACACCTGAAGCTGTCTTCTAACCTGGACATGTATATCATGGCTTCATCACACATAGAGATTAAAAAAAAAAAATTGCTGAGGTGTGATGGCTACAAGTCTAGTGGTGAAACACTATCTCAAAGGACTAAGTTTGAGAATGATGGGTTAGAACATATAACATCCTCTGGCACACACACAAGGACACACGCACCATCTATACACACGTATGCAAAGACCATATATGTATCTCTTTCTTTCCTTCTTTCTTTCTCTCTCTCTCTCTCCCTCCCTCCTTCCCCCCCCTCACTCTTTCTCTCTGTCACACACACACACACACACACACACACACACACACACACGAGCAGGAGATACTAAAACTTGCTTTCTGCACAGGCATAAAAGCAGGCTATGTGCCAGCAAAGCAAGACAATGGCCATTTGCAAAAGAAAAAAGGAAGAGAGCTCTCCCCAGAAATCTACCTTGATGGCATCTTGATCTTGAACTCTGATCTCCAGAACTACAAGAAGATAAATTTCTGTTTTAAAACTATCCAGTCCTCCCTGATTGTGTGTGTGTATGAGTGTGTGCCTGTATGTGAGTGTGTATATGTATGTGAATTTAGACTAACAGAAACACCTATAAGCTTTGTAAAAACCTTCTTGATCCTGAAACCAAGGCAAACAAAAAACAATTCAAGAGTTTAAGTCTCAGCATTGAAAAGGCCACAATAAAAGGCAAGTGGCAAGCACTGTCTCTATTTAACTCTAAGATGAAGGATGCTTGAGGGCTCAGCCCTATACAAGACTTACAACCTGTGAGGGTTAGGAAACAATAAGGAAGACGGGGCAGAAAGAACCAGGCATGGTGGTGCTCACCTTTAATCCCAGCACTTGATAGGCAGAGGCAGCCAGATCTCTGTAGGTTCAAAACCAGTTTGGTCTACATAGCAACTTCCAGGCCAGTCAAGGAAACATAGTGAGACTCGTGTTTTTGCTTTTAAAAGGTACGGTGGTGGGCAGCTTTCGTTACAGAGAGAGTGGATGGTTCAGGCCACCGTCAAGAGATTCGAAAGAAGTACAAAGTGAAAAAAAAAAACAAAAAAAAGCATAAACGGAGAAAGATGATCAAAGAGATGAGAGTGTCATCTTCCAGCCCTCACTCGGCCATGGCAATCCTGAATCACAGCTATGCCTGCAGCCACTGGATCCACACGAGTTAGGTCCACTCAATAGCCAGCTATAAATGGAGAACTTGGTGACAAGGCCCTACCACTTCCTGTTGACTTATCAGCAACTAACAGATTATGTTAGGAGAGCCTACTGTATAGTTGTGTACCCATTAGTGAACACACTAGCAAAGTACCAGACCCAAGGTAATATAGATGGCCCTAGTTAAACACTGTGGGGCACAAAACAAAAATTATGATTATGGGGAAGAGATTTGTAGAAAGAGGGTGAGCTGGTAGGGGTGGAAGGGGAGAGCAGGAGAAGGGTAGCCAGAATGAAGTATAAACCTGCATGAAATTGTCAGAAAATAAAATTTGTTAGTAAGAAGATGAAAAATCAAATTATAAAAATGAAAAAAAAAATGTAAGCCATGTGATCCACAAAAGAGAATTAGAGGCAGCAACACCAGTTGGTATAAATTTAACCTTACGTGATGTAATTCTTACTAGGATGATTTCAAATTCTTAATGGTTCTCATAAACTTTTGTCTTAATCTAAAGGGATCTAACAGATGTCTCTATAGTAAAGAAGGTTCATCCAAAATCAACTATTCTCTCATAGTTTTGCCTTTTAAAACTTTCTTCAACAAAAAAAAAAAAGCTGGCGGTGGTGGTGCATGCCTTTAATTCCAGCACTTGGGAGGCAGAGCAATGGATTCCGTTCAAGCAGTGGTTAAGAGTGAGTTCCAGGACAGCCCGAGCTACACAGAGAAACCCTGTCTCGAAAAACCAAAAAAAAAAAAAAAAAAAAAAAACTATTAAAAAAAAAAAAAACTTTCTTAAGTAGATGTAGGTTTATAGTCACATGAAAGTTAATTCAGAGATAGCTTTTACTTTAAAACCAATAATCAATAATAAAAGAAAGGAAAAAAATCAATAATCAATTGAACTATGTAGGGGACAGAGGTCTGTAAGCATCAGATTATGTGTACACTATATGGTGCTGACATAGTTCACCAACATGGGTCACGAGGCTAAGCTAGGCAGCTTGCAGGGCTCAGAGTAAGCACAAAATGGCTGACACTGGATGTCGGGGGACCCAAAAGTAAACAGTAATCAAGCTGCTATATAACTATTTGTGGAATGTCCTTAGGTGACTTATGTAAATATGGCCTTTGTCAAAGGTATGCATCTTTGCCTTTACCAGCACCCACTTCATGACCCATGTCCTAGTAACTAACATAATGTCAATAAATAATGTATGTTTTATTGCCCATGCTCCTCATGATCTTTCAAAGTCCTGGACCCTCCTCCTCTGGAATGAGAATTGAATACCACAATGTCTTGGTTCATATCATACATTCTGTTCCGTTCTTTGGACTCATTAACTCAGCTTACACATTTTAATTCTACCCTCATTGACATGGACACTGTTACAATCAAAAACAATCATACCCATGTCTATCTGATGAACAACTAGTTATTGGGGTTAACTTATAGAGTATAGATGACTGACGCAAAGGTAACTTTGACACTGAAAGCCCACCCAGCTTTAATGGATGAATCCTGAGGCTGGAGCCCTGAAGCTCCCACTCCTCCTTCAAATTCAGCAGCTCCAAGAAGACTTTCTCTTCTCCAGCAAATGGCTTCTGCTTTTAACCTTGGGAGGCTCACTGTGGCTTTAGGTTTTAAGCCTCCAGACCATGGAGCTTCTTACCAAGCTTCTGAGTCTTAGTGCCTTCCTCTCCCTGTAGCAGAATATTTAATTCAGGGAACGGACCATTTTAAACTTAGTAAATTTGAACTGTCACTTTTAATGACCTTCAATAATAGCCTTTCATTTCCAAACTAGTTAATTAAATGTAAATGTTTTAAACTGAATTCTGATGGCAATCTTTTCAAGTAATAACTAAATTATCTAAAAAATATGGTGAACCTTAAGGACTATTTAGGCTTCTAATACTTTATATAAACAATAAATTTTCTACTTAAATTTAAAAGTAGAAATTAATAACTTCATTTCTATATTCTAGATTAACTTAATTCAACAACCAAACTTGTTTATTTATCATATATGGTAACAAATATTATAGATATTTTTAGCAAGATAAAAATGGGATAAGACAAGCTTTGTCCTCTTAAGTACTAATTACTAATATTAATTCTATATTCTATGGCCAATAAATGATACTAAGCTGAATTTCAGGTATTGCTTTCTAAAAAGTTGTTATAACTTGTAAGTATTCTACTATTTCCCTTTTTCAAGTAATAAAGTACTTTTACAGGCTTTGATTTCTCTTGTTCTTCCTCTCATGAGAGTAAGAGTGTATGACGTATGTGGATGTGATTTTGCTTCATGTGTTAGAGGATGTCTGTCATATATACAGACTTGTGTGGTGTGTTGTGCACAAGTGAATGGAGTGTTTGTAGGAGAGACTGACTCCAAATATTCTCATATAACTATGGAAAATGTTCACCAATATATACAGATTATTCAAGATACCAGATTTGACATTGACTGCTTTACTTCAATATTTACCTGTTAGTAGAAAACACACATTTATTTTTAAGAGAAAAAAAATCTTAAATATCACTTTAATTGTCTATTTGTGTTTGTGTGAGAAAGAGAGGCATGCATATGTGTGCCACAGTGCGTGTGTAATGGTCACAGAGAACTTGCAGAAGTCCATTCTCTTCCTTCCACCATTTGGGCCCTGGGGATTGAAGGTGGGTCACGGAGCTTAGTATTAGGCACTCTTACTTGCTGAGCCTCTTGCTGACCCTAAAATGTTTAGAAAAAAAAATAATATGTTATAAATACAGATGAGTCTCAAAATATTCACACGATATTAAGAGTGTTGAATTAGGGCTGGAGAAATGGCCCAGTGGTTAAGAGCACTGACTACTCTTCCAGAGGTCCTGAGTTCAATTCCCAGCAACCACATGGTGGCTCACAACCATCTGTAAGGGATCGATGCCCTTCTGGTGTGTCTGAAGACAGTACAGCGTACTCATATACATAAAATAGATTAAAAAAAAAAAGAGCATTGAGTTAGAGTGTTAGCTCAACATTTCAGAGAACTGACTTTCAGTTCCTAGCCCTCGATGCTAGGTGGTTCACAACCTTCTGTAACCCCAGTTTCAAGGAATCTGATGCCCTCAGCTGATCCCTAGTGGCTCATGGTACACATACATGCAGACAAAATTTTCAATGCACATAAATAAATCTAAGAAATAATTTAGCTGAGCAGGTTGGTGTTCATCCCTTTAATCCCAATATTGAGGAGTAGAGGCAAGAGGTCCTCTATGAGTGCAAGGCTAGCCTGGTCAACATAGCAAGGTCAAGGCTAGCCTGGTCAACAAATCAAGTTCCAACACATCCGTTGTACATAGAGAAATCCTGTTTCAAAAAAGCCCAAAAAGACTGTTAACCTCTGGGAGGCCCGGGATGGGGTGGGAATCAGCACGTATACTTTATAAATGCCTAGAGAAGGAGCAGTAAAGGAAAGATACGCTCCCTCATATGTCAAGTCCAAAGGAAAGCTGTCTAGGTGGAAACCTCAGGGCTCTGCGTCCTTTCTAGCTTTGCTCTCCTTCTGGGTGTCTTCCTTACACGAAGTCACAAGGTTGCCTTTAGGAATTCTATCCAAATCCAACCATAAAAAAAGAAAGAAAGGAGCAGAGGAAAGAAGGAAAGAAGGAGGAAGGGAGGGAGGGGGACAAAGGGAGGGAAGGAATAAAAAGAAAATGATGTGTGTGTCTTTTTGTCAGGCAAGAACTGCTTTCCAGGGCCCCTCCCAGTTGACTTAAATTTGTACTTCTTGACCAGAATTGTCTTGTGCAACCATGCATGGTGCATGGACAAATGCCCCAAATGAGCAACACTATTTTATTTTGAAACCACATGTTGAATATTTATATATATATTCTTCTCTGTATTGTTTCAGTTTTCTTAAGAATATACACAGGTAATGAGTGCTGAAAAAAACCTTGTGTACAGAAGATAGCATTCCAGAGGGCAAATAGCTCAATTAATCTAAAACCTCTAAGTATGTGAGAGTAAATTCAAATACAATTGTCTATAATTATATATTTAGTTTAACTAAAAATCAATTGCTAAAGTGATATGAACTGTTCCATTTCCCACGTAGCATATTGTTTCTAAGAAGCAATGTTTCAATAAGCTCCAGGCTAGACCCCAGGCAAATCTTCACGCAGGAAACATGGGTTGGCTTTCTTATATAAGGCATGGCTCACCTCCAGGTAGATGGGCAACGAGCTGGACGAGTCTGGTATGATGAGTAGAAACAGTATAAGCTTTGTCTTAGTTACTTTTCTACTGCTGACACAAAACACCATGCCCAGAAATTATAGAAGAAAGGGTTTACTTGGCTTAAGGTTCCTGGGGATAATAGTCCATAATAGCAGAGCCAACAGGCGGCTGTGGAATAGCCTAGAGCTTAACAGCAAACCACAGGCAGGAATCAAACTAACTAACTCAGAAGTCTTTTGAAACCTCAAAGCTGAGCTCCCAACCCCTGTGCTACCAAGCTTCCTCCTAAAACCTACCCAACCACCTTCATCAACTGGGGACTAAGTAGTCAGAAGCCGAGAATGTGGGGATGCGTCTCATTCCCAACTGCTCCAGGCTATGCTTTATTCTCCTTTACACTTGCAATTTGGACTAGCTAATGTTGCAGGGGAAAGCTCCCGTCGATCACTCCACGACTATGTTTTATTTGAAAGGATGTCCCGTCATCTCCGCCCAGGTTTCTGCACAGGTTCCTTTACCTGTTTGTAATCACAAATGAGTTTCTACTTGTGAACTGGAAACCAAGCATGACTGAGGGGAAACTAACACAAAACATTTTCTTCTTTGCAAAATCAAATCAAAAGACCGAGCCTTGAGGTCCGAGAGAGTAAAATAGAACAATGTGTTATCTCAGTGTGCTGTTTGAAATTCTGGGTTTGAGACTAACAGATTTTCTAATTCTGCTTTTGACTTTCTATTTAAAATTAATTCTTATGTTATCTTCTCTCTCTCTCTCTCTCTCTCCTCTCTCTCGTCTCTTCTTCTCTGTGGTGTGTGTGTGTGTGTGGTGTGTGTGTGTGTGTCACAGTGCATAGTAAATTCCAGGCCAGTCTCTCACTGCAGAGTGAGACCATTTCAAAAAACAGCAACAAAAGGACATCTATTGCTTTCCAACTCCAATGAGGTCTGACCATCTTCCGGCCAGATGCTCTGTGAGACTTCTGTATACCAGTGTCCTTCACTTAAGTAAAACAGGATAGAATCATCATCATCTCCTGCACCTAAGAAATCTCTATGAATACACTTTGCATCATGAAATTGAACTATTAAAAAAATGACAACTTGAGGAGAATTTTCCTGAGCCAAGCTGAGGCCAAGCCCCTGGATATAGGACAGCAGTGCCCCTATATAACTGACAAGTTGTCCCAACGGAGCTCAACACATCTGCAAGAAGACAGTCTTTTTTTTTTTTTTTTTTTTTTTTTTGTACTATTCTGAAATCTTGATATATATTTTATTAAAAAAAAATCAAGAGTCATTTCTCCAGAGCAATAAACATGTATTGTATTGGCCTTTTAAAGATGACTAATTCAATATTTTATATTTTTTCCCAGATTTTCAGTAATCTTGGGGTCAACTTGCTATTGATTGATGAAATAAGTGGTATTACTAGAAAACTACATTAAAATATTTACCAGTCAAAACTTGTGGACCACAGTTGTTAGTATTCTGTCTAAACTCCACCTCTACAGTTACCTGGCAACAGCCAGGTATGCTCCTCCCCACAGTTATCTGGCAACAGCCAGGTAGGCCTGACTCACTATAAAAGGAGCTGCTTGCCCCCTCCTCTCTCTCTTAATCACTTGATCTCTTGCCTCTTGCTTCTTCCTGTCCCCTCACCCCTACCCCCCAAACATGTGCTCATGGCTGGCCTTTACTCCTCTACTTCTCTTCTCTGTCTCTCTGTCTCTTTGTCTCCCTCCCTCTTTCTCCCTCTACTACCCTCCTGCCTCCCCTCCCCATGCCCTGAATAAACTCTATTCTATACTATACCCGTGTGTGAGTGATCCTCAGGGGGAAGAGATGCCTCTGCATGGGCCCGCTGAGAAACCCCTCCCCCATACCGCTCCACACACTCACAGACATATCTCTTTATCCCTTTATCTTTTTATAAACACATCAACAGTAGTCACAGGGATTTGGTTAAGATGTATGGGATTGTGTAAAATGAATTATAGACTTAGCTAACCCGCATAAAAGGCACAAAATCCTGGTATTTTATTTGCAAGCTGTGAGCCTAGATTGGGCAGTGTTATAAACTATCTCTAACTTATACCCCAGCATGTGTCCCTTGCTTGCTGTTTGAGTCTCGCCCAGGTATATACTGTTCCATCAGCTGTCCTCAGTGTCCACTGTGCTCATGGCCATCTCCTCTCTCCACTTCCTTTCTTCCATTTTCTCCTGGTCTCTTCACACCCCTCACTCAATCTCAAGTCCTGCCTTTCTCCCTCTACTGCCCAATCACAGCCTCTAGCCTTTTATTAACCAATTAACTTTAAATTGGGGAGCAAAGTTTTCAAAACAAAGACTGGTGTACCTGAGAATTTGTTCATCCGGAGGCACCAATCTGGGGCAACTATTTAGCATTTGAATACATAGCAGCACCAGACCAACCTCAGCAGATTTTATATAGGGTGGATTTTATATAGGCCAGCGCAGAGCTCATGCTACAACCAGACTTGCATACCAGATGAGAATTGACTCATGAGAAAAGTTGGCCATGAAGGAGACAATCCATTTTGAAACCTTTTCTGGATTAGAGTAAATTACAAACTCATCAGTGCTGAAAGCAGGAAATATTCTTAAATATAAAGTTGAGTTTCCATACACCATAGAGGCTATTACCAGGCAAAACTTACGAATATATTGTTTCTTATAACGATTACCTTTTTGCATTCGAAGAGCACAAAAATGTGACATAATGCTTGGGCAATTTACCACAGTGAGAAAAGTTAGACAACCACTTTACTGCTTCTGTGAAAATATCATTTTTCTCTGTGTTCCATTCTTTCCTCTTTCGATTTTACTTATGTTTTCATCTCTCTCCCTTCCATAAGGCATTTGAGGCTCAAGCTCGGGTTGTCAGGCTTCCAGAATAAGCACTTCTGCTCCTCTGAGCCTTCTCACTGGCCCTCAGCTTTATTTTTCTCATGGGCATTTGCTCAATTAGTTGTGCACAGTATATTGAAATGCAGAATCCAGACTGTTTGAACCAATTAAGTAGAAAACGTTAAGCAAGATAACTCAGTAGGTAAAGGCACTTGAACTTAACAATTTTTTACTCTTCAAACTTCTTTGCCTATGATTCTCCAGAAGAACTTTCAAAATATATTATACAATTTTAGGTTAACTAAACTTTTCAGTATAATTTTAGCTGACTGTAATTTTTGATATGCAATAACTACTGAGACTTTAGAATAAGATGTCTTTGTTTTAGAGGAATTAAATACAAACAACACAATAGTTATTTGAAAGCCACCAGCACCCACCAAAAATACCAGCAGATGTTTAACATTTGAAAGTTATATATAGCCGGGCGGTGGTGGCGCACGCCTTTAATCCCAGCACTTGGGAGGCAGAGGCAGGCGGATTTCTGAGTTCGAGGCCAGCCTGGTCTACAGAGTGAGTTCCAGGACAGCCCGGGCTACACAGAGAAACCCTGTCTCGAAAAACCAAAAAAAAAAAAAAAAAAAAAAAAAAAAAAAAAAAGTTATATATAGCTTCTTTTTCCTTGAACTTATATTTATATTCTACTTCTACTGCTAATCTTAATTCTAGTATGTTTTATTATATAATTAAATGTCCATTATTGATCAATGTCTCACATTTCTGTGCAGCAATATTATGTATATTAAACTCTGCATATAGAAGACTTTAAGGTTTTATACATCTTCTTATTGATTAATATTAGAATTTCTACATAAGTGCAAATGGCTAAATTAACGTTAAAATATTTTTATAAATTTAAGAAATAAAATATTTAATGGAGATTTGTAGGAGGAGCTAAGGTGGGAGGAGTTAGGAGAGGAAGAAGAAAAGGAAGAGGAGAAGTTAGGAGAGGAGAGATAAAAGGAAGAGGAGGAGCGAGAGAGGGCAGAGATGTAGGAGGATGGAGAACCACACAGGTATGGAGAGCACTCGACTCGTGGAGAACAACTTATAAACTTATAATTAGGTTAGCTAATTGGGATACAACTCTCTTTGTATGGGCATCTTGTTATTAATCATTATCAAACATATAAAGCCTATAAGAATTAGAGTCTCATTCTCTTACTGGGCCCGCATCGATGGCGGAATGGTCTGGGCAATGCCCTGCCTTGCGGAGACAAAGTGGAAGATTGGCAGAGCCATCGCTCACGCTGGCATCTAGTGGGTGGCAGGGCTGGCGTTTCTGGCGGCCAGTTCTAGCTGTAGCACGCACTTGGCCTCAGGCCGAGAAACATGGAGGCTGGGCTAGGCAGATCGGCTGCAGCTTAGATAGTTGGCCTGAGCCAGAGGCCCATTTAAATAATTATTACAACAAAGATTTATCTCATATTAAACTTCATAGGACTTTTAAAACACCATATTCCAGGGGTAGTAGGTAGGCTTACCATCTAAAGGCATTTTGCAGCCAAGTCTGATGATGATGGTGGAGTTTAATCCCTGGAATGCACACAGTGGAAGGAGAGAAACATTTGAGCCTTCTAATATTCCCAATGCATCATCTACATCAAAAGTTAACTTAGAACAAATAAACCATTGGCAGTGTGTATGTGTGAGCTGCTAACAGTATTTATGTACAGATTGCTTTTCATATTTTGTCATACAGATGTGTCCTTTAGCGTGTAATACAGATATGTCCTCTAGCATGTAAAAATGACTTTATCTATCCCATCATCTTCTGATATACAAAATGACGTCAATGCAGAAACACAGTTCTGTCCTCAAAGGGAGAGAGAGAGAGAGAAGAGAGAAGAGAGAGAGAGAGAGAGAGAGAGGAGAGAGAGAGAGAGGGAGAGAGAGAGAGTGTGTGTGTTTATTCTGGAACCATAACCTGGGAAACACAGATTTAGTTTGCCCTTAATATACTATACTCCAATACAGCAAGAATTGCTTATGTTTTTCATACTAATAGAACAAAGTCACATTTAAACCAAGGCAAATTTAAAATTGGTCCAATTGCTGGACCTTGAATGCTACAATACTGACCTGTCAGACAAGATGTATCCACTGGTATAATAGTGGTAGTAAGGTTCTGAGGGTGACTGCGTCCTAACTGGATCTGATGCCTCCTCCATAGGAAAGAATTCCTACTGCATTGTAAGCCAGATTAAAAGCCCAAGGCTGGAGACGGTATAGGCCCTGAGGGCATGTTGGGCACGGGGGGATACTACTATCATTGTTTTGTTAAATGGTCATATTGTCAAATGCTTTCAAAATATTTTTGTTTATACACATAGATTAGAGCTTCCTTCAGCCTCAGCTAAAGAAGCCTCTCTCTGCAATGGCCAGCACTGCAGAAGACATAGAATGGGTTAAAGTGACTGTTGAGTGCTCTGCCCTCTTTCTATCCCTGTACCTAAGGGAACATTAAGGCAGGCGAACAGAAGGATTGTAAAAGCTAGAAGTTGAAGAAGCATCTTATGCTATCTTCTGGACATGGCACGACCTTTGTACTCATGAACTCACAGCAGGATGGTTACATGCCAAAGCCAAGCCGACAAGATCAGTCAACACTGCAGAGGGCAGCACTAACTGGACTCTGGGTTGCAAATGGAACAAAAGATGACATGAAGGTAGAAAATGGTCTTGGGCGGAGGTTCTGGGTGGCACATGAGGAAGACGTTGCTTGTATGATCAAGACACATTGTGTACATGTATGAAATAACCAAGTAATATATAAAAGATATTCTACACAAAAGAACACTGAAGTTGGTTGTTGGGAACATCTGGTATGCAGGTGTTTCTGTGAGGGCCTCAGATACTATCAGAATGATGAGAACAGAGACAGAAACTAGCCTGCACGTTTAGGGCAGAAACTTTGCTTCTTGACCTTGGTTCTCTTGCAGTTCTGTCCTAACCAGAGGTGGGAAATGCCAAAGTGATGAGGTAAACTTCTATGTTCTCTAGTCCCTTACTATCCTTCTTCTTTTATGCAATGTAAAAGAACGCAACTGCCCGGAAGCCACATGTCCAGGAAGCAGTCTCAATCTGGCACTGGAGGCCTGGATGATTTTTGGAGAGCTGACACCAGGTGGGGCTCAGATGGAGGGTGACTCTTTCTGCTTCATATACTCCTTCAGAGGAGTACTCATTGTCATTTTCACAATCACAGTAGTTCTAATTCTTAGTCAGCCTTATATATGCCCCTACAGACCCAGGTAGTTGTGGTCCTCCACTGAGCTCATGATCCCTCCTGCTGGCAAACCATCACATTTTGTGCATACAGAGACTAAATATTATTTTAAGCTCCATTGTGCTCGTTCTTATGATCTGGTAAAAGTGAGACACAGTGGGCAAGAAAGCAGTCTTCAGGAGGGGAAAAAGTAAGGAGTGAGTCTCTGGACCAGATCAAGTTCTAGTGGTCATTGTTATCCAGGCTTGGATTTTCAGTTTTCTATGCTCTATATCTGACAGAGCATTTATGTGTGATGTATAAATATAATAGGAGTATTATACTGAAAGTCAAAATAATCAAGAAAACAGTATGTCCTAAAGAATTATGGCAGCAGATGAAGGAAGTGGGCATTTTAACCAACAAAAAAAAAAAAAAAAAATCATTCTTTAACCAGGTTGGCTACAAGTTTCCCCTTGTGTTTATAAGTATCTGTACTGTATGAAAATGTTTATATGATGTTTATAATGTTTGAAATAATTTGTTATCTTTTATTTTTTTCTTTGACAAGTTTTATTTTATAGTTATAATCTTGTGTTGGTATAGTTTAAGTTATTACGGATAAAAACTTTTATTCTGTTATTTTGGTGTTCCATCAGTTTTTAGTTTAGAAAAATGAGTGAAAAGTTAAATTATGGAAGAAATCAGATAACAACAAAGCATCCATTTCAAATTTCATTCTAACAAAATTGTCTTTTTCAAATATTATTAATGGACAGAACAGAAACAAAAGGCCAGACATGAGAGAGAAGTCAGGTTCTATAGACTCTGTGGGTATAATCGTCTTATTCCTTTTTTCATGGTCAGAAAGGGAAGCATGAGTCTCTTTGTAATATTGCCCATTTACTTTTCATTGGTGAAATACATTTATCATAAAATTTTATTTTGCATTTATTTTAGAGTCAGAGTTTCATATAGTCCAAGTTGACCTCTAACTTACTATGTACTGGGAATGTCTTTTTTTCATTAATGAATTAATTAATTTGTTCACTTTATATCCTAATAACAGCACCCTCCCCCATCTCAGTCCCTTCCTCACACAACCCCTCCCCACATCCCCTTCTCCTTCACCTCTGAGAATGGGAAGGTCCCTCAGAGGAAATGAACCCACCCTGGTACCTCAAGTCACTGCAGGACTAGGCATATCCTTTTCCAACTGAGGCCAGGCAAGACAACCCTGTTAAGGGAGCAGGATCTGCAGGCAGACAATAGATTTGGGGACATCCCCTGCTCCAGTTATTGGGGATCCACATGAAGACCAAACTGCATATCTGCTACATATGTGCAGGGAGTCTACCTCTAGGCAGCGTATGCCCTTTGGTTGGTGGTTCAATCTCTAGGAGCCCCCAAGGGTCCAGGTTAGTTGACTCTGTTGGCTGCTGGTTTCTTGTGGAGTCCCTATTCCCTCTGGGTTCCTCAATCCTTCCCCTAACTCTTCTACAAGACTTTCCAAGCTTGGTCTAATGTTTGGCTGAGGGTCTCTGCATCTGTTTTGAACAGTTTCTAGGTAGATGTTATGATTTTGTATGTGTTTTGTAATGCTGAATACTGGTCCCCTTGATGTGTGGCTTGGTCTATGTATTTTAATGCTAAATACCAGCCCCCAAGATCTGGTTTGCCCCCCCCCATGAGATCCTCAAAGACAAGGAAACCCTCACATACACCAAATGATGCTATGTAAACTTGCCCCCCAAATTATCCCTGATTGGTCAATAAAGATGCCTACAGCCTGTAACTGGGCAGGAAGAGGTAGGCAGGGCTTCAGTTCCCAGGCTTTGAGTCTGAGGAGAGACCAGGAAAAGAGAAGAGAGAGGGAAGAAGGAAAAAGACACCATAGGGAGCTGGGTCATGAGAGCACAGCCATGTGGGTTGGCCAATTGGAGTAGGAGTGGTCCAGGCAAAACATGGCAAGTTGTATCTCAGGGTTATTGATAGAGGAGTAGACAAAAGAGCACAGAAGGTGGTTATTGTCTCCAACTTCTCCCAGCATCCCTCAGTCCCTACCTGGCATATCCTCCCCTCAACCTTAGGTTCAGACTTTCCAGCCCAGGGGTTGGACTGCCTTTCCCCAGAAGCTCTTCCCTATATAATCCAGACCCCCTCCTCCTCTTCTTTCTCTGTGCATGCTTGCCTGCCCTTTCTGCCCCACCCGTACCCTACCCCACCCCACCCTGCGCCCTTGTAGACAACTTCCTTGGCCTCAGTGCTTGGGGCCAGTGAACTAACCTGCTAGAGAGCAGTTTCTTGACAAACCTGCCTTTAATATAATCTAATCTGGTTTAAATGGGCACATTTCACCAAATAACCTATCACTGAATAACCAGAAAATTCTTGAAGGTGGTGGAAAGCTTGGACCTTTTTAAACACAAAAACCTGATTCGGATATAGTAATGTTACTGAAGTTATTAAGGTCAAAGCCAGGGCCCAGACAGCCCTAACAACTGGATAACAAATTAGGCAAGCCTTAACTAGGAGAAAAGAAACCATTTAGACGCCAACCACTCACAACAAGTTGCCCCTGAATAGAGAGGATGATCTAGCAGTACAACTATTAAAATTATTTGTTTCTGGGACTTTAAAGACAAGATTCAAAATGTTTTGTTTATAGCATATGCTAGGTGTGTACATATGCCCATGGATACCAAAAGAAGGTGCTAGATCCCCTAACCTAGAGTTACAGGTGGTTGTAAATCACCCAGTGTGGGAACTGGAAACCAAACGCAAGTCCTCTGGGAGAACAACCAAGTGCTCTTGACCCTGACCCCTGAGCCACTCTCCAGCCCCAAAGGACTCTTCTAATTTCCCCACTCAATGGGAATCTAATGCTTTGTAGCTCAGTTTGGTGAAGCAGCAAAACACATATTTGGAGTTTATTTTCGACCCTGAAAAATGCCTACCCTTTCTGTGAGTCTTTCCCTATGTTTCTTGGAGCTGTCTTCTTTGGCTTGGAGCTCATTAGAACTTCTTTAATTCTTTTCAACTATTTTGGTCAGTGTCATTTAGTAACTGGCTTTGTCTGTGGGAGTTCTTCTGAGTTATTTCCATTCAACTTGTTGGCATTTGATGCTATTTATAGGGCAGAATTTGCCAATTTGGAAGCCCTTCTAGGCAAATTGGGGGTTGTGTTGAACAATGTGGTAGTCTTCCTGAGGACAGAGAAGGGTGAAATGTGTGTATCTTTTGTTGTTGTGGAGATGTTGGGGTTCCATTGAGCCAATTGGGAAAAACAACCAAGGCATAAAGGATTTCTTTTGTGATTTGTATAACCATGGGAAATAGTAAGTTTCTTCTATCTTGTTGTTCTATGTGAATATTCTGTGAATTTATGATAAGTTCTAAGGCAGCATGAGGTAAAACTTAGAGTTCCTGAGAATAACTTAGTAACAACTTTGACTCCTACATTTTTGCATTTCTTTTTGAATTTACTATCCTAACTACTTTTTTTCCACTATGCCTAATTTAGTGTGTGTGTGTGTGTTGTGTGTGTGTGTGTGTGTGTGCAAGTTTAGGAATAATATTTTGGGCTACATTAATATATAGGAATTGATGCCTTCTTTTCTTTTGAAAAAAGTGATTAACTAAAATGCATATAGTTTAAGAATTTGAGAGTGAAGAAAAATAGCTATATGAGACTTTGACTAATTCAGACCTAAATAAAACATTAACTAATTGAAAATTTAATTTTGAGTTTCTTTCCTGGTGGAATAATGTGGGTCTGGGGCCTTCAACTATTTCTTTTAGAAACTGAGTCTGAAAAAGTTTTACAGTGTTTACAAGAGCTGCTGATCTTCTAAAAACAAGCATCTTAGAGGGACAGTATACATCTAAATACTTGTCTGTATTCAAAAAACTTCTAAGTGTTATCTGAGGTGGCTAGGCTGATTCCATGACAGGCTTTAAGCAGAATAGGCCTAAATTTGTTTCCAAGAAATGGGCAATTCCAGGCAAGTCCAGGCCTCAGAAGCTGCCCTGCTACCTGGCCTGAGGCAAGAACTATGGGTCAGCAGCAGTTTCCAGACCTCCCCCAGCAAGTTTCCAGCCCCCACATCCCAGTAATGGAATGTCCATAGAGATGAACCCAACAGATTAACATAGAGATCACTTACCCCAGAATTCCCTAATGTGCTTTAAATCAGGCCTTCGAGATCACTTGGGTGTCTCTGTATTCTGGTAATGGGAGACCCCAGCATGCTGGACTTCTGCAGAATAAAATACTCTTTGTGTTTGCATACTATTTGAGTCTGGGGTATCATTCTTCAGTGAATCAAGGACCCTTGCATATCAAGATAAAAGTAATGTGTGGTTCAAGGTCTCTGTACATTGAGTCAACATTTACATTTGTAAGAACAATAACAACAACAAAAATGCCCTTATTGTAAGGTCAAGGAGACCGAAAGGTAGACAAGGAAATGACTTCAGGACAGAACTGGGTTTTGTTTTTTGTTTTGTTTTTCAGAAGAACTTGTAAGGGGATTTTGATAAAAGAATCAGAGCCAGTTCTCTGCTTGTAGGCTGGCATACTCACAGAGCAGAAAGTGGGGTGGGAAGGAAAGATCAAAAAGTTCCCATTTTCAGACCATGATCGGTATCCCTAGAGGGTGTTGGGTAATAGCTTCAGATCTTGAGAAATCAAGTTCAGAGGTATCTAGCAATAATAGTCCCTAGCTATAAAGAATTGCTGGGCCCCAGCCTGACAGATCCAGTTACTTGCAGAAACGCCTGGGTATGGGTATCCAAAACAATCCACCCTGTTTCTAGTCAAACCAAAAAAAAAAAGCTGTAACTTTTTGGTAGCTACTCACATTTGTGTGCATATAAACTTTAAGACCCACCTCCCCAAGGACCAGGCAACTTTCTGGGATGCTGGGAGTTGTAGTTCTTATGAAATAAACACTATCCCATGAGAAAATATGGTGGCCTAATGGTTTATTCTTAGTGTCTCTAGGTCACTCTGCTGGAAATTCCAGGAGTGATCCTGACCAAAGCCCGCCCTGGTCAGTATTTAATAAAAACTTGCTTCAAATTTGGCTCAAATGGGGGAGCTTGTTTTTCTCAGGCAAATCTCAGGATTAACAATGCTAGTCCTCCAGCCCCTCTAAATGTGCCCATCCCTCACCTCACGGGAAGTTGGGGTCCCTTACTGATTCAATAAAGCAGTCTCGCCGGGCGGTGGTGTGCGCACGCCTTTAATCCCAGCACTTGGAGGCAGAGGCAGCGATTTCTGAGTTCGAGGCCAGCCTGGTCTACCGAGGAGTTCCAGGACAGCCCAGACTACACAGAGAAACCCTGTCTCGAAAAAACCAAAAAAAAAAAAAAAAAAAAAAAAACAATAAAGCAGTCTCATCTGATGAGATGAAGTCTGTCTGCCTCTCTGCCTCATATTTTCTTCCAGGGATAAATGGGGAGTGGTGTGTTAAAGAATGCCAGTTGATGATAAACATCTATTGTGATCCTTTACTGGGAGTCACCAGGGAGGGAAGGCAGGAATGTAGAAAAACAAGATGTTTTAGTTCTCAAAATCCAACTTTCACTCTTTCTTTTTCTGTTTTTGTCATCATCATCATTTCCCTCTCCCTCTGTCTTTCCCTCTCCTCCCTCACCCTCACCTCCCTCTCTCTTTCCCTCTCTCTCACTTTCTCTCCCTTTCTCAATGATCATCATTAACCAAAATGGAGAGATTTACTAACGTATGTGGCAGTGGCTAATTTCCTGGCTCCTTTTCCTATACATAAATGGAGAGAGTGGCACAGTGTATGGTTTTTTTAATTATTTTTTATTGGATATTTTATTTACATTTCAGATGTAAATTTCCCCATTCCCCCCACACCCAGGAACCCCCATCCCATTCCCCTTTTCCTGCTTCTATGAGGATGTGTCCCCACCCACCCAGTCCCACCTCCCCAGCCCTGAATTCCCCCACACTGGGGCATCCAGCCTTCACTGGACCAAGAACCAACTCTCCCACCTATGCCCTACAAGACAATCCTCCCTTACATATACAGCTGGAGCCATGGGTCCCTCCCTGTGTGCTCCCAGGCTGCTGGTGGTTTAGACTCTGGGAGCTCTGGTTGGTTGGTATTGTTGTTCTCCCCTTGGGCTGCAAACCCTTTCAGCTCCTTCAGTCTTCTCTCTCACTCCTCCATTGGGAACCCGTGATCAGTTCAATAGTTAGCTGTGAGCATCCAGCTCCGTATATGTCAGGATCTGGCAGACCTCTAAGGAGACAGCTATATCAGGCTCCTGTCAGCATGCACTTCCTGGCATTCACATCAGTGTCTGCCTTTAGTGACTGCACATGAGATGGATTCCCAGGTGGAGCAGTCTCCAGTTGGCCCTTCCTTCAGTTTCTGTCCCACACTTTGTCTCCATATTTGCCCCCTGAGTATTTTGTTACTCCTTCTAAGAAGGACTGAAACACCCACACTTTGGTCTTCCTTCTTCATGAGCTTCATGTGGTCTGTGAGTTGAATCTTGGGTATTTCGAGCTTTTGGGCTAATATCCAATTATCAGTGAATACATACCATGTGTGTTCTTTTGTAATTGGGTTACCTCACTCAGGATGATATTTTCTAGTTCCATCCATTTGCTTATGGTTTTTAATAGCAGAGTAATACTCCATTGTGTGAATGTACCACATTTTCTGTATTCATTCCTCTGTTGAGGGACATCAGGGTTCTTTCCAGCTTCTGGCTGTTTTAAATAAGGTTGCTTTGAACATAGTAGATCATGTGTCCTGGTTATATGTTGGAGAATCTTCTGAGTATATGCCCAGAAGTGGTATAGCTGGTCCTCAGGTAATGCTATGTCCAATTTTCTGAGGAACCGATTTCCATAGTGGTTGTATCAGCTTGCAATCCCATCAACAATGGAGGAGTGTGCCTCTTTCTCCACATCCTGGCCAGCATCTGCTATCACCTGAGTTTTTGATCTTAGCCATTCTGACTGGTGTGAGGTGGAATCTCAGGGTTGTTTTGATTTGTATTTCCTTGATGACTAAGGATGTTGAACATTTCTTAAATGCTTCTTGGCCATTTGCATTTTCTCAGTTGAGAATTCTTTGTTTAGCTCAGTACCCCCATTTTTTAATAGGGTTATTTGGTTGTCTGGAGTTGTCTAATTTCTTGAGTTCTTTGTATATATTGGATATTAGGCCTCTGTCGGATGTAGAATTGGTAAAGATCTTTTCCCTATCTGTTGGTTGCCGTTTTGTCCTATTGACACTATTCTTTGCCTTACAGAAGCTTTGCAATTTTATGAGGTCCCATTTTTCTTTCTTTTTTTTTTTTTTTTTTTTTTTGGTTTTTCAGACAGGGTTTCTCTGTGTAGCTCTGGCTATCCTGGAACTCATTCTGTAGATCAGGCTGGAATCGAACTCAGAAATCACCTGCCTCTGCCTCCCAAGTGCTGGGATTAAAGGCCTGCGCCACCACCGCCCGGCTGAGGTGCCATTTTTCAATTCTTGGTCTTAGAGCATAAGCCATTGGTGTTCTGTTCAGGAACTTTTCCCCTGTGCCCAGGTATTCAAGGCTCTTCCCACCTTCTCTTATATTAGTCAGTGTATCTGGTTTTACTGAAGGTTCTTTATCCACTTGGACTTGAGTTTTGTACAAGGAGATAAGAATGGATTAATTTGCATTCTTCTACATGCTACTGACCTTCAGTTGAACCAGCACCATTTGTTGAAAATGCTTTTTTTTCCACTGAATGGTTTTAGTTCCTTTGTCAAAGATCAAGTGACCATAGGTATGTGGGTTTGTTTCTGGGTCTTCAATTCTATTCCACTGATCTTCCTGTCTGTCTCTGTACCAATACCATGCAGTTTTTATCACTATTGCTCTGTAGTACAGCTTGAGGTCAGGGATGGTGATTCCTCTAGAAATTCTTTTATTGTTAAGAATATCTGCAAATAGTGATATTTTGACTTCTTCCTTTCCTATTTGTATCCCTTTGACTTCCTTTCATTGTCTAATTCCTCTGGCTAGGACTTCTAGTTCTATAGTGATTAGGTAGGGAGAGAGTGGGCAGCCTTGTCTAGTCCCTGATTTTAGTGGGATTGCTTCAAGTTTCTTTCCATTTAGTTTGATGTTGGCTACTGGCCTGCTGTATATTGCTTTTACTATGGTTAGGTATGGGCCTTGAGTTCCTGATCTTTCCAGGACTTTTACCATGAAGGGATGTTGAATTTTGTCAAATGCTTTCTCAGCATCTAGTAAGATGATCATGTGGGTTTTTTCTTTGAGTTTCTTTATATAGTAGATTACGTTGATGGATTTCCATATATTGAACCATCCCTGCTTTTCTGGGATAAACCTACTTGGTCATGATGGATGATTGTTTTGATGTGTTCTTGGATTCAGTTTTCAAGAATTTTATTGAATATTTTTGCATCGATACTCATAAGGCAGATTGGTTTGAAGTTCTTTTTTGTTGTGTCTTTGTGGGTTTAGGTATGAGCATAATTGTGGCTTCATAGAACAAATTGGGTAGTGTTCCTTCTGTTTCTATTTTGTGAAATAGTTTGAAGAGAATTGGTATTAGGTCTTCCTTGAAGGTCTGATTGAATTCTGCACTAAAACCATCTCCTGGACTTTTTTTTGGTGGGGAGGCTTTTAATGACTGCTGCTATTTCTTTAGGGTTATGGGACTGTTTAGATGGTTTATCTGCTCCTGATCTAACTTTGGTACCTGGTATCTATCTAGAAAATTGTCCATTTCATCCAAATTTTCCAGTTTTGTTGAGTATAGCCTTTATAGTAGGATTTGATGATTTTTTAAATTTCCTCATTTTCTGTTGTTATGTCTCCCTTTTCAGTTCTGATTTTATTAATTTAGATACTTTTGTCTCTGTGTCCTCTGGTTAATCTGGCTAAGGGTTTATCTATGCTTGTTGATTTTTCTCAAAGAACCAGCTCCTGGTTTTGTTGATACTTTGTATAGTTCTTTTTGTTTCTATTTGGTTGGTTTCAGCCCTGAGTTTGATTATTTCCTTCTGTCTACTCTTCTTGGGTGTATTTGCTTCTTTTTGTTCTAGAGCTTTCAGGTGTGCTGTCAAGTTGCTAGTGTATGCTCTCTCCAGTTTCTTTTTGTAGGCACTTAGACTATGAGTTTTCCTCTTAGCATTGCTTTCATTGTGTCCCATAAGTTTTGGTATGACGAGCCTTCATTTTCATTAAATTCTAAAAAGTCTTTAATTTCTTTATTTCTTCCCTGACAAAGTCATCATTGAATAGAGCATTGTTCAATTTTCACGTGTATGTGGGCTTTCTATTGTTTTTGTTATTATTGAAGACCAGCCTTAGTCCGTGGTGACCTGATAAGATACAAGGGATTATTTCAACCTTTTTGTATCTGTTGAGGCCTGTTTTGTGACCAGTTAGATGATCTATTTTGGAGAAGGTACCATGAGAAAAAGGTATATTCTTTTGTTTTTGGATGAAATAGTCTATAGATATCTGTTAAATCCATTTGGTTCATAACTTCTATTATTTTACTGTGTCTCTGTTTATTTTGTTTCCATGATCTGTCCACTGCTGAGAGTGCGGTAATGGGGGAGTGGTATTCGGGAGGGTGGGATTTTGGTGGTTGATGGGTCCTGAGTAAGCAGGGCTCCCAGCTGCAGTTCTGGGGCTTCTGGTTTAGGGGCAGCTTCTTATCCTATGCTCTGAGTGCAGAGGTTCCTTTAGGACGGGTCAGGATATGGTGTCTTCATGGGAGCAGACCAGCTAGGAGTCTGCCCCAGAAAAAGGACCAAGTGAGGACACAGTACGGTTCTTTTTTTTTTTTTTTTTTTTTTTTTTTTTGGTTTTTCGAGACAGGGTTTCTCTGTGTAGCCCGGGCTGTCCTGGAACTCACTCTGTGGCCTCGAACTCAGAAATCCGCCTGCCTCTGCCTCCCAAGTGCTGGGATTAAAGGCGTGCACCACCACCGCCCGGCACACAGTATGGTTCTTGTAGCTCTTTCCTGATGGACGTGTAGAATTCTCATTGGCAATGTCTTAGGGCAATCTCTTGATACTGAACATTTTGGAGGAGAAGGATGCTAATGAAATGTCTTGCTTGGTGTCTTGGTTCAAAGAGTTTAGCCTGTGTTATATACATAATGCATTAGGCAGTTAAAAGACCAAGCAAAAAGCCTTTAACTAAAACAACAACAACAAAAAAAAAAACAGTCTAAGGCGGGCAGTAGTGGCGCACACCTTTAATCCCAGCACTTGGGAGGCAGAGGCAGGTGGATTTCTTAATTCAAGGCTAGCCTGGTCTACAGAGTGAGTTCCAGGACAGCCAGGGCTACACAGAGAAACCCTGTCTCGAAAAACTTAAAAAAAAAAAAAAAAAAGCCTTTAACTTAGGGGCCAGAAAAGCACACCCTTCAACAGTGGAGGTCAGCAAGAAGCACACAGCTGATAGAAGTGGAGCTTCAGAGAATGAATGAGTTCAGTAGCTGATTCTAAATGTATTTAGGAGACAGTTACACGTTTCTATGGCTGTTTCCAGCTGAAGTGGGAGCATAGAAAGACTCAGGGTCCCCACTCTTGTTGACTTTTAAGCATTCAGATGAGATGCTCAAGGAATCAGTTGAGCAAAGATCAACAATTGTGACGTTTGGCATGGTCTTAGTCTGATTCTGTAGATCTTTTATAAAGCAAAAGAGACATCTGAAGAATTATCAGGCATACACAAACACTATTTCGTTTACAGTTAGGAAATGTTTTTTTTTTTTTTTTTTTTTTTGGTTTTTCGAGACAGGGTTTCTCTGTGTAGCCCTGGCTGTCCTGGAACTCACTCTGTAGACCAGGCTGGCCTCAAACTCAGAAATCACCTGCCTCTACCTCCCAAGTGCTGGGATTAAAGGTGTGCGCCACCACCGCCCAGCTTTGTTTTTGTTTTTTGTTTTTTGTATGGTTAGGAAATGTATGATGGTCCTTTAATCTGATTACAGTTGGAGAAGTTGTGATGTTACACCTGGCATGTCAGAAGCTCATACTTAAGGTTTATTTAATGGGAAGGCCTTTAAGGCCTGGAACATTTGTGAATTTTAAGTGTAGTTTATATTCTCTGTCTCTCTCCCCTCTCTCTCTTTCTGTCTCTCTCTCTACACACACACACACACACCTCTCAATTACCTTAATCTTTGGTTATACTTTCCTGCTGGGTGTTTAAAAGCATGTGGGTAACCACAGACCACAGTTGGGGATCCAATCTTTTGGAAGGGCTTGGACTTGGAGGAGCCTCAGCTATAGTTGTAGCATAGATGTATTGTATTTAATATTAAAATGACTTGAAATCATAGCGTGTTTTGAAAAAGCAAAGAGAGATGGAGTCTGGCCCTCTACTTTAGTCTAGAAGGGTTTAAATACAGGGGCTGGAGAGCTGGCTCAGCCATTGCTCTTGCAGGGGTGGTTTGGTTTTCAGAACCTGCGTGATAGGGCACAACCATCCATAACTCCTGTTCCAGGGATCTGAGTCTCTCTTTTAACCTCCAGAGGTGCCAGGCACACATGTGGTTCACATGCATATGCATAGGCAAAACACTCATACACATTAAAAAGTATAAATAATTCTTATTCAAGCCGGGCAGTGGTGGCGCATGCCTTTAATCCCAGCACTTGGGAGGCAGAGGCAGGCGGATTTCTGAGTTCGAGGCCAGCCTGGTCTACAGAGTGAGTTCCAGAACAGCCAGAGAAACCCTGTCTCGAAAAACAAAAACAAAATTCTTATTCAAAATGTTTCTAAAGGTAAGAGATAAATTACTCACCTTGTGCTCACTGTGCCTCTCTCTGGTTTCTAAGATGATTTACCCATCTCTCCTGCTGCTGCTAATTTGTTTCCACTGTCAGAACCAGCATGTCTAGTCTTTCATTGTGCAGTGGCTCTCCAGGTATCTTCAGGTTCTCACATAGGATTGGGGGAGCTGAGGCAGGTTGTCAGCCTCCTCAGTGAGAGACACACTGTGGGACACACACTGTGGGAGGACTCTGATTGCTGAGACAAGAGACTCAAACACTAAGCAGCTACCAAGTTTTCAGCCACATAGCCGCAAGACGAGTATAGCTAGTATTTTAACATATGCTGATGTAATATATTTATTCCTGATAGGTTCAGATCCTCTGAGAGAATGTTGCCCAATACAATAAGGTAGGGGGCCTGATTAAACAAACAGCCATATCAGAAGGGCTTAATATTGTCTTTGCCTGAGGTCCTAACACAATCAAGATTAGTATTCGCTTCTTTTCCTTTTAGCCGAGGAGGTCATCTAAATTAGTGAAATCATCTGGGTTGTGTTTACTTTGTGCGCCAGAACACAGTCCAGGAATGGAGTCATGTGAGCAGAATTCTGAGAGCTTGTGAGAAAACTCCAAGAGAACAAGACAAGAGTAGTATGACCTGAGCTTCTTCAAAACATTGGCATTGTACTTGGAATGTGTTTTCCTGTTCCTCGGAGGTGTAGCAGAGGGGTCTGAGTTTACTTTATATTTCTTATTACTGCTTGCTGTTCTTAGTCAAGAATTCCTCCATGGAAAAACATGGTGCCACATGTAGCTTGTCCTGTAATTGTATACTGCCTGAATTCATAAGAACTTTAGTCATGTGACCTTTTTTAAACCTCAGATTATAGATTAGTAAATCAGAGGAGAACCTGATGTCACAATTATATGGATTTTATCATTGCTGTATTACATTACCCTTATCTAACAATTAGTTTTTAAGAGTATCACAGACTCCATGAATTTTCAACTTTTATTTGCAGATTACTGAAAGGCTAGGAAATCATTATTTAGCTGGGAAGTTATGGGATTTTTTTCATATGAACTGACGTTGTGATGACAAAACTTGTCCAACCTTCTCCCATTCCACAGGGAGATACTTATTTTATTGATGGTTCATCTAAGGATATAACATGGATTCGTGATCTAGATATTCATCAATCTATTAGTACTTCTCAGCCCAAAACAGGTGGAATATGCTGTTTTTATTCATCTAGTATGATAAGTTCATAAACCCTTAAATTATTATTTCTGTTAACTGTTTCTAGTTAACAGTGTGAACCTGAGAGACTGGGGACCAAAAATGAGGTGAACTAAAGTCTCATGTGATAGCCATCTTTATTCAGGGCATCAGACAATTTATATTCTGAGTATTTTCAGGGTTAGGCAAAGTCACATGAGCAAAGTTCACTTGAGGTCAAACAGTATATAGTCACAAGGCCAAGGTCACATTCGTTTAGGCTGAATAAGGTCAGGAGGACAACTCATGCTTGGAAAAAATCATTCTGAATAAAAATGGGTAAACTGATGGGTAAAGTAAACCCACTCCTATTTGTTATACCTGGGAGAGGCACAAAAGCACATTCCAAGAATAACACATGCTATGGAGGGACAGAGATTACAAGACTTTTGCCTTGTTGCCTTTGCGTTATCTCACAAACTCTTAGAAATCTCATCAAACAGATTCACTCTTGGACTGTGTTCCAACCGTTTTAGAGTCTGCTTATGTTGTCAGATTACTTTTAGCAACAGAGACAGCTTTAATTTCATCATAATACTCTGCTATGTTTCCATTACTACAGGAACTACTACAACATCCCGCTAAAGGCCGCACACATCCTTTGTTTGTCACTGACACACGGGAACACCCTAACCTTCCTGGGTCTATTCCAAAAGGAAATAAACAAGCTGACGCATTAACCTGTCCTATTGTTACTTCTCCAGAAGGTGAACATCAACACCTATACACTGATGCTAACAGACTTCATATTGAAGACCACACCCCTCTTAGACATGCGCCTTTAATCCCAGCACTTGGGAGGCAGAAGCAGGCGGATTTCTGAGTTAGAGGCCAGCCTGGTCTAAAAGTGAGTTCCAGGACAGCCATGGATATACAGAGAAACCCTGTCTCGAAAACAAACAAAACAAAACAAAAAAACTTTAAAAAGAGCACATAGAACATTACAACAGCAATTATTTTTAAAACAATCTTAAAAATGGAAAGCACCAAAAAAGGGATACTTTTACACTTTCCTTGTTTACTCTTAATTTTTAAAAAATTTGCCCCAAGATGATACATGTTTTTTGTTTGGTTCGTTGGTTGGTTTTTTTAAGATATAATTTTTTATTTTAAAGCAGTCATTTTGGTTTCTATAAATCCAAGCATTATTAATGTACCTTCCATAGACATAAATAAATGGGCATAGGAGACCTCAAAGCCCACCCTCATAGTGACACACTTTCTCCAACAAGGCCACACCTCCTAATAGTGCCATTCCCTATGGGCCAAGCATTCAAACACATGAATCTTTGGGGGCCATTCCTATTTAAACCACCATACCAGTAGCACTGGGCCTAGTTTTGGTTCATATTCTTGGTGACAGAGTAGTACATATAACACTTTCACTGTTACTTCATTCATTATGTTTATGTTTTATGCTTATGGCTTGCTTATAGTCATGCATCTAATGGCAACTAAATCTATCTACAGCACCTCAAATCAAAAACACTTTGTGGCTGGGCAGTGGTGGCACACACCTTTAATCCTAGCACTTGGGAGGCAGAGGCAGGTGGATTTCTGAGTTCGAGGCCAGCCTGGTCTACAGAGTGAGTTCCAGGACAGCCAGGGCTACACAGAGAAACCCTGTCTCAAAAAACAAAAAACAAAACAAAACAAACAAAACCCCTACTTTGTATACTCTGTCTATGGGGAACTGTGGAAACACGGTTCAGAAATGGAGTCATACAAGGAGAATTCTGAATGCTGTTGTAACACTTCAAGAAAACAAGATGAGAGTCTTGTGACTTCAGTTTCTTCAAAATATGGTGAGGGGGTCCTTGCAGGCGTCATACAGGGAAGTGAACCACTCAGAGAGATAAGAATGCAAACCAGTGCACATTGGTTTAATCAGCCTGGATCAGACTTCAGGGAGTCGAATGCCAGGTAGTCTATTCCCGATGTATTTAAGGCCAATATAATTTGGACAAAAGGTTTCCTGGTGTAATATAATACAACCCCTGGTGTATAGGAAGCATAATTATATCAAACTCAAGTTAGGGTATGTCTCATTTATTCTGAGATGGGCTCTAGAGACAGGTTACCTGTACTAGCTTAAGGGCCTAATGTCTGGTCTGGATTGGGTCATACAAATAGTTTAGAAGCCATCTGGGCTATTAGCCACCTCTGGTCCTGGTTGTGGGAGCTTTGTATGGCCTGGCCCAACAGATAGTGCAGATTACCAGACTGTTAGACATTTCCAATTCTCAGCTTTCTGGATGGAAAAACATGGTTGGTTGGTTTGTCTGTTTGTTTTTTGACATCTTTCCGCTGGAAATACAATCTTGTATGCTTAATATTCCAGGTTTCTTTGGAGATCCCTGGGTACAAGAGTCTTTGTGCTCTGCTCCCACCAATGTGGAATTGCTTGGAATGAGTTTTGCTGCTCCTCCCAGGTGTTCTGGATAGAGTGAGTTTACTTCAGATTACTCACTATAAGAACCAAAGCCTGCTATCTGCTTACAGGTTTGGGTACTGTTACTGAAAATACTTAAAACGGCTTGCTGGATCTGGTAAGTTCTAATTGCCACCATCTTCCTGACTAGACAAGGCCTGTGGCCACGAGAGGCATGAGAGATGGCTCTGCCAATCTTCCACGCTATCTCTACAAGGCTGGGCTGAGCCCAGACCATCCCGCCATACACTGGTACCCAGTAGAAATGAGACTCTAATGGTTAAAGATTATCCAATAGCTTTATATATTTTGTAATGCTCAAATTACAAGATGCCCACACAATTAGAGGTGTGTCCCAATATCCAACCTTAGGTTATAAGTTGTTACCCAGAACTGCTCTCAATACATCTGTGGTCTTTCATGGTTCCTACATCTCTCCTCCCTTATCCTCTTCCTTCTCTTCCTCTCCTCTCCTCCCACATTAGCTCCTCCCAACTTGTGGGGAAAATATCCTGCTCAGAGTACTTACAGGGCAGAAAGAGCAGGGAGAAAAAGAAAATATTTCCTTTTTTAGCCCTTGGTTTGCCGTTGCTAGGGGTAACCAGGAAGTGGTGAGTAAAAGAACTTCAGATGGTGATAAAGATCTCCATGCTGTCCTTCACTGGGGGTCACCCCGACAGGGAAGGATGGAATTCAGGAAAACAAAGTGATTTTAATTGTATAAGTGCAAAAATTACTGTACTTTGGGAATTATGAAGATTAACAAAAATGGAGGAACTTTACAAAATGACGTGGCCTTTGTGATAGGTTTATTATAACAATGCTTGTATAACAGAACATTTGTAAGTGTCCTGGCTCTAAGGGGAAAAGGAAGCCTGGCAGTCAGGAATACCACCACCAAGTCACACAGTGCAACAAGCCTCACACAAGAGATCTATTGGGAAAAAACACAGGAGGGTGGCTGCCTCTGCTCCGGTGAGAAGCAGCAAAGAACTGAGCAGGAAGTAGGCTTTAACTAGGGCAGTGGTTTTCAACCTTTCCTAATGCTGCAACCCTTTAATACAGTCCTCAATCATAAAATTATCTTGTTGCTACTTCATAACTGTAGTTTTGCTTAAATATCTGTATATGTGCCGCGCGGTGGTGGCGCAGGCCTTTAATCACCTGAGCAGGCAGGCGGACGAGTTAGAGGCCAGCCTGGTCTACAGAGTGAGTTCCAGGACAGCCAGGGCTACACAGAGAAACCCTGTCTCGAAAAACTAGAAGAAAAAAAAAATCTGATATGCAGTTAGGCAACACTAGGGCAGTGGTTTTTAACCTTCCTAATGCTGCAACCCTTTAATACAGGCCTCGAATCATAAAATTATCTTGTTGCTACTTCATAACTGTAGTTTTGCTACCGTTATGAACTGTGACTTAACTATCTGATATGCAGTTAGGCAAAAGGCAGGGTTACTTCTAGCTGCACCTTTATACGAGCCCATCATAATTCATCTTGCTCTCAAATGAGTTTCACGTGACCCATACATGGTTAGAGAACCATTACTCCATCAGTGGACCAGTGAGATTTCGAGCTCAAGGATTGGCTTGGGCTTCTTACCTTACAACATTAAATGGAAAAGTGAAATGAAAAGGTGGACACGATTACTCCTAAAGTATGGACATTTATATTGTAGATATAAGAACGAAAGCAGGCAGAGGGAAGAGTCCAGGCTAAACATGGCCAGCAGACTAACCCAGACCATGAGAGGAGAGAGATGGGGAGGGAGAGCAAGAGTGGAGCCTCCAACCAAAGCGGTCCAGGCTAGGGGGCCAAGAGACTGGCATAGCCAAAATCGCTCTGTTGTACAGGGATCAGGCTTGGGTGAGGGAAGCAAGAGGAGGGAGGGGGAGGGGCTACAAGTTCTGGAGGAGCCAACTTTGATAAGTCCTCTGATAGAGAAAGGCACTCTCTCAGAAGCAAAGGGGAGAGGGGAGGGGGTGAAGAACTCTTGGAGGAACCGGGAGGGAAGGGGGCAATATTTGGAATGTAAAACAAATTTTAAAAGACTCAAAAATGTTATTTTTATAGATTTTTTTCTGAGATCAAATTTTAATATGCTAATGAAACACCAGAACCTAATTTGTGCATCTAAAGAAATAATGACAGTGCCTTTTCTTAGTAACAACAACAAAAGATTTGGCTTAGAACGAGAATTTATGTTAGTTAACATAATTCCTTATCATTTCTGCTAATTTGCCAAGCTCCTGACTAGATAGGAAATTATGTCTTACAAAGTCAAGGTTCATATGTATCTGTTTACATTAAAGTCTTTTAAATTAGTATTTTATAAGCAATTTATAAGCACTTTATGATTTTATAAGCAACCATCTTAAATTTATTTTAGTACACTTAATATCCTATGTATCAGTACCTATATATGTATAATGTGTGTCTAAACTTTACATACTATACGAAGTTTACAAGATAAAAGATGTAAATTTAATACATGCAAAATGACCAATAACTACTGTTTTAAACAACATGCCTTATAATTAACATATAAAATAAAATACCAGCAAAAATCTTGCTGGGCAGTGGTGGCATACACCTTTAATCCCAGAACTTGAGAGGCAGAGGTAGGTGGATTTCTGAGTTCGAGGCCAGCCTAGTCTATAGAGTGAGTTCCAGGACAGCCAGAGATACACAGAGAAACTCTGTCTCAAAAAACTAAAAAAAAAAAAAAAAAAATCTTATGACATTTTCTGTTTCTCTCTCTCTCTTGCCTGAAATTCTCTATGATTAGATTCTATTTTGTTTGTATATCTTTCTCTTCCGGAGCTCCTCATCTTCCTACATAGAAAAAAAATGTAGACCAGGCTAGGCTTGAACTCAGAGATCTGCCTTCTTAGTTCTGAGATTAAAGGCTGGGTCACCACAATTAGCCGTCTCTGATATTTTAAATAAGTGTCATGTGGATGAAAACCTGCCATGTTAGCATGTCATCTAAATGCACTTGTCTTAACTAAATAAGTCTTCATACTTGTGTACATAAGATGCATTGTCCACTAGAAAGTGAAACAGTGGCCATTAGCTTTGTTCTCCAAGTTGGAAGAAATCTAAAACTAGATTTCTGTCAGTGCTGTGGACTTTATTTTCTACTGAGCCATAGATTCTAAATTTTGTTTCCAAAATAGAAGCCGATTCATACATGAGTTCTGTGGGGTTCTTATCATTGTTGCTGGCTCCTTTCTTTGTGTGTTAAGTGCATATAAACCTAGGAGGCCAGTCTTCAGAAAACACTTTACCAAGTTGATATCTCCAAAGTACCCTGTTAATGTTGCTAACCTTTTCTGGTTGTACTGAATCTTGGCTATTCTCTTTAAGCAAAGATAATTAGACATGTTCTAACCCTTTACATTCCAAGTCAATGTCTCCTAATTAATAAAGATTACTGCTCGTGTTCACCCAAGACTTGGTGAATCTGTGAACAGGTAGTTATTTGCTCTTATTGATTGGTTTTGTGATGCTTTTTGGTTGATGTCTGTTAATGTCCACAGAAGTACAACTTTTGACAAAAAGAATCTGAGTAGTGTTTGTGAGATGATAGGACATCACCCATAGGAATACAGAACTCAAGTACGAGAGTGGCCTCCAGTGCCTTTAACCTAAGGACCATTGCTTCTATTACTTGCCATATTAGTCGTTCATATGTAAAGTTTTTTACAAAGTTTCTATGTGCCACCATTGCCCAGCATGTGTTATGTTCTTTGCTCTACATTTAAAAGTTGACAAGGAAAAACTCAATCACTTGATTTTTCAGGCTGCAGTAAATGAATATCATTTGGAATCATCTGTGTAGAGCCTCATTCTGATCCCTTTCAGATACTTCTACTGAATGTGAGTCAGAGTTTGAGACTCTTTTGAGCTTGAGGCCAGAACAAGTGGCCCTGACCTTTGCATTTGTGACACACTTAGTTTGCAGCTGGTTTATTACACACAAGCACATACATTAAAGGACAAGTTAGGGCTGGAGATTAGCCCACATCCACCAACCCAAATGGTACCCTGGTGCAGGGCTGTTTCTACCAGGAGCTAGACCCTTCTCTCATGTACACAATGTCATCATGTGACCTCTTTTTGAGCTCAGCGAATCATCAACATTCTGATTTTGTAAATGTATTGTTTGTAACACCTTTTAATTTTTCCCTAGGGTTCTTCATGTTTGTCCCATGAGACAATGGGGGTTTTTTGTTTGTTTGTTTGGTTGGTTGGTTGGTTGGTTGCTTTTGGTTTTGAGACAGGGTTTTTGCCTCCTATGCCCAAAACAGAACCTCTGCTTTCTGATTCAACTGTGTTATTTCAAAAAGCAATCTCTATTTTTCCAGTAACACATACACTTCATTTTTACAGTTTTTTTTCGTTTTTTTTGTTTTGTTTTTTTTTCATGCTAGAGAAGGGAACTGTGTTGAACAAAGCCATATAAAGATGACGTCATAGGTTCAGTCTTCTGGCTCTAAACAGGCAGTCCTAATTCCTGTAATTGTTTAGCCATTGTGGCGTTGAACACGTTTCAGTCTCTGCATAGCTATTCTCATTCTTTTGTTCTAGGACCCTTTCTGAGTGAGAACTGGGGAATCCAGGTATACGTTCTCTTCAATTCATCCTAGATCAAATCAAAGTGCACATGTGAAATCCCATCTTTAGACTGTGATTTCGTCTTTGTCAGTAGGCAGGAAAACATGCTTCTACTGTTTTCCTGAACATGATTTTAGAAGTCAGAATTGCATTAGGGCAGTTGTTACAAATACAGACGGAAACCAAAACGGGGAAGAGACTTTTCCCTTGCTGATGCAAAGAGGAAGTAAAGGACAGTGCAGTGAATTCATAGGAAGTTGACTCTCCGACTGGATTCTCCATTATCTGTGGTTGTCTTTATCAAATACAGGGTTTTGCTGTGTGGCTGGCTGTCCTGGACTCGAGACCCCCTCTCTCTGCTCTGCCTCCTGAGTGTTGGGACTAAAGGCATGCACCACAATACCTGACCTTGTGGTTGTCTTTAAAGTAGCCATGATTTTGTAGGATAACAAATGGTTTTCTTTGTTCTTTACTACGTTTTTTGACATCTTTCTTGACTTTTCTAAAGTCACAGGGATGGGAAGCACTATCTTGAGGTTTGTGCCACAGGACAAGCAAAATCCTCCAGGTGACAGACACGATTACTGTCCTCTTGTGATTCATAGCCAGGACTGGCTCAGCAGTTCTCAGTGTACGTGGAAATAGCTCATTTACTATAATGCTCTGGGCATTTATTTAAAGAATAAAGCACAGGACCAACCTTAATGCCTCTCAAAATTGAAATGGCTAAATAGACCATGGAAGTAGAGCTTCAGTGTTGCAGTTATAAATAATGAGGTTGATAGAATTTGGCAGGTAAAACTCTTCCTGGAAAGATTGTGTTGGTCACCTGGCAATGCAACAAATAAGATGGCCTACTAGGTTAGGGCCACAGATACTGTCTCCCAGCAGGAGCCAGGAGGTGGGTGCCTCTGAATCTCTTAAGAAACTTCTGTCTGAGATGCTGTACTAATTTATTTATACTCAGCCCAGGGAGTGGCACTATTAGAAGATGTGGCCATGTTGGAGTAGGTGTGTCACTGTGGGCTTGGGCTTTAAGATCCTCATCCTAGCTGCCTGGAAGCCAGTCTTCTGCTAGCAGCCTTCAGATGAAGATGTAGAACTCTCAGCTCCTCCTGAACTTTGCCGCCATGTTCCTGCCTTGATGATAATGGACTGAACCTCTGAACTGTAAGCCAGCCCCAATTAAATGTTTGTCCTTATAAGAATTACCTTGGTCATGGAGTCTGCTCACAGCAGTAAAACCCAAACTAAGATGCCATAGACAGTATCATCTCAAGGCTCTGGTGTGTGCATCAGCTTCAGGTCCTAACTGATGGCTGGCCAGTTACACATGTTCACAACCCAACACTTGAATTCACTAGAGGAAGAAGTAATAAAGGCCAAAGAAGGGGGAGGGGAAGAAGAGAAGGGAGAGAGGGAGGGAAAGAAAGAGCCTTTGAAAGAGCACAGCTTACCTCCGCTGCCACCAGCTGACCATCACTATGAATGCTCTGATCCAAAGCAGTATGATCCATTACCATTATGACTCTTTTTGAAGTTCAGCTTGTCCCAAATTTTCCCCAGAGAACAACTTCAAGGCAGCTCCTGCATTCTTTTGACACAACCCCACTGCTTTTACACAGCCTCTTGCTGCATATCAAATGATTCCAAATAACTCTGTGCCTTTCTTAGCTCAGACATGGATCTGCCATTTCTCCAAGGAACCTGGGGTTCCTTTCAGGAGGGAACAGATGTCATCTTGAAATCTGTTTCTGAGGACTGACTAGATGTGGTGGCTTTGGTCTCTAATTCTCTGTAGATGATGATGATGGTGGTGGTGTGATGATGATGATGGTCACTACCATCATGGTCTGGGCTACAACTGAGACCAATCTTATTGGTTACTGAATATTATTATTTCTAAGGTTTTTCAGAAGTCAGAGACAGACTATATAACTTTAAAGTTCATGGATTATCCTATCTCTAATCCAATCAAACCAAATTATACAAACCTTCTTAAGCTTCTCTTCAATTTGCATCCCTTTTCCCCACAATAAAGAAAGAAAAGCAAGAAAAAGAGAAATGCCTGGTTTTCTCTATTTCTCTAATGAATAAAACACATTTGTCACTAAGCCAGGCAAGCTGTTGTATTCACCTCCAAAGTGTCTTTTTGTTTTCAGCTAGCTTTAGGACACCAGCAGTGGAGAAACACCAGGGTAAGGACTGTGAACCCTGCAGCCATGATCACACTAAGCAATCCGTTCCTTGTAAGCTGCTGTTTCAGGTCAATTGTCAGAGCAACAGGAAAATGAAGGGATGTGTTTGCCATGCAGACAGCTGTAGTCACCATCAAACTTCACTATGGATCAGTCCCTTCAGGACAACTCACTCTACTTTGTTTGGGTGTGCTACCTTTTCTAAATGAAAAAGAAAAATCTCTCTTTACAGCCATGGTATGAAAATATGTGTTTAGGTTCATTTTGTAAGTATATAAAATATTCACATGGTTCCAAAGCCAAAACTGCTTAAGGAGAAGCATTCTTTTCACTGTTTACTTCATCTTTGTCTCTTAATCCTGAAGTCTCCATTCCAATATCAGAGATTTTATTAGTTTGGGGGGTAAGGTTTGTTTTAAAAAATATAAACACATAAAACTTATGTATTTATCTCTCAACATTTCTCATGAAAAGATAGCATACCATAAATATACTTTATTCACTTAAAAGTATAACCTACAATTGGTGGATACCTGTATTTAAAGATATTCTTCATTCTTTTTGATAGTTGCTATAATTTAGTTATTTTTTCATTGCTATGATAAAATACCCAACAGAATGGAAGACTAGTTTATTAATCCATCCTGGAGGGGAAGGCAGGGTGGCTGGGGTAGGTCTGTCCGAGGTCTTAGGAGCTCACAGAGTGGCTTATTCACACCTTAGTGCATCAGGAAGTAGAATCTAGAACCGTAAGTGGCTGTAACCTGCAAGGCCTTTCCCAACAATCCACTTCTGGAGCAAAGCTGGAGTCCAAAATGTTTCCACAACTTCCCCAAATAGGGTCATCCACTAAGGGCGGACTGAGTACTCATTCACACACATCTGTGGGAGACACTTCAATTAAGTGTGACTGTGTGACTCTCCATTCCCTGGAGGGGTCACAGCTCATCCAGTCCCTGCTGGACACTCAAGCTGTTCTGACATTTTTCTGCTGTGGCCTTTTCCTGTGTCTTCCTCTGGAAAACACACGACCTCAAATTCTTGGGGCCTATAGTTTCAACTTTTCTAAAATATATTGGGGAAGCATTCCTAAATTTGCATTTTCCTAAGGGTTAACAAGGAACATCTCTCCACGTTTTTTTATTGATTGGTGTATCATCTTCTTTGGAGAAATGTATATCTAAGTCTGAAGTGTTGTGGTGAGCTTTGTTTCTTCGTTTTTTTGTGGGTTTTATAATTTTTCATTGAGTTTTAGGAGTTTATATATTCTGGATATGCATTCATCATCAAATATATGATCTGAAAATATTTTCTCTCAATTTGGGTTACCCTTTTACTATTGGTAGCATTGTTAGATGCACAGTTTTTAATAAAAATAAAGTAGTATAATTTGTCTATTGTTTATGGTGCCAATAGCTTTGGAATATTCAAGAAATTATTGCCAAATCTGAGTCAGGAAGTTGCTACTCCTGCGTTTTCTTCTGTGTTTTATAACTTTAGGTCATAAGTGCAGGTCTTTGATCATTTTGAGTTAATTATTGTCATATATTGTTTTGCACTTGGATTGTCTGTTTTTCATCACTTTGGTTTTTACAATCTTTTAAAATTCAAACAAATGAATAATTTAGGAAACATATTCTTTTCTCATGATGCCGTTCACCCACCGTCTTGTCAGTATTGCACCATTTTGCTTATGTAGCTTTCTAATAGATTTTGAATCAGGTTGTATGAGAACATCAACTCTTTTCTTTCTCAAAATTGCTTTAGCTATTCAGAGTCATTTGAAAATTTGAGTGACATGAGGCTGGAGAGATGGCTCAGTGGTTAAAAGCACTGGCTGTTCTTCCAGAGGTCTTGAGTTCAACTTCCAGCAGTGACATTACAGCTCACAGCCATCTGTAATGAGATCTGAATAACTCTTCTGGTGTGCATGAAGACAGAGCACTCATATACATAAAACATATTAATAAATCTATCTTTTTTAAAAGAAAGAAATTCATGTGACTTTTAGGATTCATTTTTCTATCTCTAAAAAAGTCATCTTTGGGAGTGGGATAAGGATTTAATAGTACTACCATTAACTTCAAATCTTTTAATTTATGAACATGAGAGCTAAAATATTTTCATTTAAAAAAATTTTCTCAGAAAGTTTTCAAATTTCACATTAAGATTTAGTCTTCTTTCGTGCTCTCTGCTATTGTCCCAGATAATCCTCTCTGGAAATGTCCTCATAGACAAAGGTTCATTTCATCAGTCCTTCATCCAGTCAAATTGGCAACAAGACCACCTCTTATCAACCTGAAACCCAACCACATCTTCTTATGTCACACTTAATTGTCAAATAAAGAGATTAACAAGGTTGTAATCCCACCTAACATAGAACCCTTACCTACTATACAACAAAGAAATGCACAATCTTTCCTCGGAATATGTGGCAAAGTCACTTGAGAAATGCTTATAATTAATATCCTATGGCTTAGCATAATAATATAAATTTAATACTTAAAATTGATATTAACTCAATCATTGTTATATTAAATAGCACTGGGAAAGGAGACAGAAGAAAACAAGGATATCTACTTGATATATGTGTGCAAACAACTGGTCACTTGTGGTCACAATTGGTATTTTTGTCGTCTACTGTCTATTCTGTACTCCCTCTGTCTTTGGCAATTACCTTAGCAGGTCTTTGTTCTCTACCTGAGTGGGTTATATAAACCTCCATTCCTGAAGTGTCTGGACCACTTATTTACATGGCCCTCACCAGATCCCTATGGGATCTCCTATACTCCAGACATACTATTTCTTTCTTTTTTTAAAATATTTATATGAATACACTGCAGATGTCTTCAGACACATACTAGAAGAGTTCATCAAATCACATTACAGATGGTTGTGAGCCACCGTGTGGTTGCTGGGAATTGAACTCAGGACCTCTGGCAGAGCAGTCAGTGATCTTAACCACTGAGCCATCTCTCCAGCCCCAGACATACTCTTTCTTAACTCCACTGTGGAGTAATAGTCCTACCTGGTAGTTCGGCTCAAGCCCCACCACAAACAATGCAACTGTTGTTGGCCTGCCAACTCAAAGGAATGGAGAGCCCAACCTGGCTAGGGGATGTCTTAGCTTTTTGCTCAATGGAATGATTGCTGTGTCTTTTGTTAGAAGCACTCCTCCCTCTGGAACCAAGACCTCTAGGCTAACAGAGCAGAAGGCTGTGGGACAGGAAGCAAACATCACTAATGGATCGTTAGGAAGGAGGTATGTGGCATTACTCATTTCTGCACCATAATTCCTAGACCTTTAAACCTGGATTTAGTAATCCCAATAGATATACTCGGTAAAAGGAACGGCTATAACTAGGGTTTTGATAAAATAGTAATGAAGTGTACCAGATAAGAAACATTCTACAGCACCACAATAAGGTTTTAAGTCTTTTGATAAACTTGTGTCCACAGACTGTGTAGCCTTTGTAAACACTTCTTAGTTTCCACCTCAATACCTCTCTCCTCATGTATGTGTAGTGTCGAGGGACATGCAGGAAGAACAACAAACGCTTTAGAACTCATGGAATTCGATCTACCAGCTCACACAAGCACAATTGTATGTTCTGGAGAGGCAGAGCCCAGAGGAATACAAGTCCTGAGGACTTCATGCAGTTGTGGAATTGTTGCCTTCATAATCCGCTTAATCTAAGAATTGTAAGGAAACTCTAAGGGGGCTCCATGCCTCACTGGGCAGTGTTACTGCCACTCATAATAATAATGCTTGCTCTCTTTCAGGCATGCTGCTGGAGCAGATTAACGATTCAGTCACCACCCTTTTAAAGAACTTAAAAAATGTAGACGGTTAGCATTGACCACCACCCTTAGAAAGAATTTGGAGATACCGATTGCTAGTGAATTAGGTTAAGATGGTTTTGCTGGTGGCTCTGATGTAGAAAATCTTCAGGAACAATTTGAAGTTGAGACAGGCACACTCTTAATAGTAGAGGTAGAGAAACTTTTTGAAGTCAGAGAACAAGCACAGTGGCAGCCTAACTACTAGCATTAGCTGACATGGCTGAACTGGTGATTTAGGTGGTGATTAGTTTCTTGTATCTATTTTTGCCCTCAGCTTCCTGATATGATTTAATAAAAAATTGTTAAATGAGTAGATGTGCACCCTGAGGATTTAAAGTAGAAATGACTGATTTTTTGATATAAAAGTTTAAATTTGTGATTTTTAAAAATTTTTTACAAGATTACTTTTTAAGATAAATAAAATAATTGATTCTTTCTTTGTAACCACAAATTGCAGCCTGCCAGTAAAACAACTGGCTGAGAAAATTACCTTGCTTGCTCACATTTGTTAGTCTATAACAGGTTGCTTAGTTACGAATGTATATGGGTCCTTGGGAATAATTTGACTTCTTCACCTGTGATATGTAAAGTGTTTTTCGTGTAAATGTATTGGGAAACATAGGGTTTTTTGTTTGTTTTTATAATTATTCACTAAAAGAAAAATAGAATGTAGTTCACATTGTGACTTCTATACTGCTTGAAAGGTTTTGCTGAGATATATAAGCCGTGGGAGAAAAAATAAAATGGTTCGAAACCTGCTGGTTCGAGTTTGCTCCACCCATCAAATGTGTGTGTGTGTGTATATATTGGTGTGGTATGTATGTATGTATGTATGTTTATAAAGAGTTGGAGCTTGCTTCATCCACTAGTGTGTGCCTGCTTTACATTGTCACCAACCCTACATCTACTTCTTGGATGGCTGGACATACTGTCAGAGCTGCTATCAGAACAGTAAAAGATGGAGCAGGTTCTCTCGAAAAAGCAGGAATTGGATTTATTGTACATTGGCTGCCTTTCTTGTCTCTGTGACAGAATACCTGGGATAAACAGCTTCAAGTTTTATTTTGGTTCGAAGTTTCAAAGAGTTCACTCTATGGTCACGTAGCCACACGCACTTGGGCAGAACCTCATGACTCTAGGAGCATGTGATAGGGAACAGTGGTTCTTTCATTGTGAACACAAAACAGGAAAAGAGGGCCTAAAGAAGGAGCTGGAGATAGCCTCCATGGGCATTCTCATTGACCTACTTCTTCTAAACCCCTTTCTTACCTTTCTCCACCTTCCAATTATGAATGCCTCTATATGATGGATCCAGCAAGGAATTAATCCATTTATTAGGTCAGAACAACAATGTGGAAACTTCTGTGGAAAGTCAGTCCTGTCAAATGATGATTTACTGGGGAACACAGGTGAAAGAATGCTTTGCTGAAGCCAGGCAGTGGTGGCACACGCCTTTAATCCCAGCACTTGGGAGGCAGAGGCAGGCAGATTTCTGAGTTCAAAGCCAGCCTGGTCTACAGAGTGAGTTCCAGGACAGCCAGGGCTACACAGAGAAATCCTGTCTCGAGAAACAAAAACAAAAACAAAAAAACCCAACAACAACAAAAAAAAAACAAACAAACAAACAAAAAAGAATGCTTTGCTGAAGCAGACACAGGTGAAAGGCTGTTTTGATATAGCAGACACATGAAAGGACACGTGATAAGGTGTATAACTATGACCCGCAGACAGTGGGAGCTTGAGCATTGGTTTGTTCTGCTCCATCTTCTAATGGCATGCATGTTATGCTTCAGCTTATGTTGCATGCAGAACTCCATCTGTGGTGATATGACAGAGAAAAATCTCACCAGAGAACTTCTCCTGGGGCTTCCTCTGGCATCAGGCCAGTTGACAAGCTTTGCGGTTTCTTCCGGATTGAACTGCCCTTGCTGGTTCATGTGTGGTATCTGCCAAATAGACTGGGATGCAAATGCTGATTCCTGTGTGGTGTCTGCCCAGTGGACTGGTCTGCAGCTGCTTATTCATGTTTGTTGTTTGCTAATGGGCTGGACTGAGAACAATGAAGATTGGACCCATCTCCAAAGAACTATTTCTAAACAGGTCCACTTCCCCATGACCTAATAACTTTTCTTTTCCACTACCTCTGGTGGGTGGTGGGCTAGAGAAGTTGAACCTTATTAAAGTAGTTTGAGAAAAGGTATGCCCTTATGACCTAATCATCTCCAAGGATTTCATTGCCACAGAGGTGCTAACTATCTGCATGTGTCTGTCTGTCTGTCTGTGTCGGGGTATGTGCACACAGTGCTGCAGAGGCCAATGACTGCCCTGAAGCTGGAGTTACAGGAGGCTGTGAGTCATCCCAGTGTGGTTGCTGGGAACTGAACTTGGGTCCTCTGCAAGAGCATCAAGTACTCTTAACCACTGAGCCATCCTCCATAACAAGCAGAATTCACCATTAACCCCTCTTTTTCTCTTATGTTCAAAACTAAAGAAGCTAACTAAGGCCTAGAAGTTTGGTGTTTCCCTTCCCAACGTCTATTAGTTTCTCATGAAGTCCCTCTGCAGGTTAGATGTTCAATGTATGTTCAATGAGCTAGTCTGTCCTAAGAGCAGACCTGTTTTAGAAAACCTAGTGCTCCAGGGTATTTCAAATTGGTTCTTTTTCCTTTTCTACTACCAGATGCACCAGAGGAGTTTTCTCTGCCAAATACTATGAGGATGTAATAGAATTCCAGGAGCAACACCCACAAGTGTGGGATCTGCCTCGATGACTCTCAGACTTGCCCACAATGAGCATCCAGCAATTTACCAACCCCAGGTAGTCAGCCCTAAACACAACATGTAAGAGCAACAGTAAATGGGCACTGCAGGCTACAATTGGTTTTTTTAAGGATGGTCATTCTAATCGGGAAGAAATGGAATTGCAGTGCTTGTGCTGTCCTTCAAAGTTTGAATCTGCGTTTCCCTGGCGGCTCAAGGTGTTTTATAGGCCAGTTGTACTTCACTATTGTGAGAACTGTGCAATTACCCCATCCACTGGAGTCTTTCATTTTGTTTTCATTCTTAGTTTTCTGAGTTCTTTATATGATCTAGGATATAGCAGTCCCATCGGACATATAGATAGCAAATGCTTTCTTTCTGTGGCTCTTCTTCACTTGTTCCCTTGGCCCTGCAGGTGATCTTCAGTTTCAGGAAGTCCCATTTTCAATCCTCGGTTTTGTTTTTGGGTAAGTGTACTTAGTCCTTTCTCAGGAAGTCCTTGCTTTCCATATTTTGAAATGTTTTCCCCTAATACACTGAGAGTTTCAGGCCTCCCAGGAAGGCCTTTGCTCTATTTTGAATAGAGTTTTGTACAGGTGTGTGTGTGTGTGTGTGGTGTGTGTGTATGAGGGGGGGGGGGAGGGGGGAGAGATCCAGTCTCGTTCTTGTCCATGCAGATAGCCGTTGTTTGCAGCACTATTTGTAGAAGAGGTTATGTGTTCTCTGATGTTTAGGAATTTTATGTTTAGATCTTTGTCAAATAAAATTTAGGCAGCTGTAGCAGGTTATTTCTGAGTCCTCTATTCTATTCCACTGATGTCTGTCTCTGTGTCTGTACCACACTATTGGTGTTACTTTGGCCCTGTAATATAACTGAAAACCCGGCATAGTGATACCTCAAGAATTTTTCTTTTTGTTCAGAACTGTTTTGAATATTCAAGGTGTCAGATTTCAGCGGTAGCTTGGAACAGACCACAGCAGACCAGATGGTTCCATGGGAAGCGGGGAGGGGGGGTATTTAGGACAGAGGGCATAGGTGGGGGAAAGAGAGAAGAGAGACAGAGCAGAGAGGTAGAGGAGTAGAGACTGGCCATGACCATATGGAGAGGGGGAAGAGAAGAGGGGAGAGAGAAGCTACAGGTAAGAGATCATGAGGGTAAGAGGGTGAGAGAGCAAGAGAGAGAGGGAGGGGCAAGCAGCCCTACCTGGTTGTTGCCAGGTAACTGTGGGGAGGAGCATACCTGGGTGTTGCCAGATAATTGTGGAGGTAGAGTTTAGACAGAATACTAATATTCCCCCATTTTGGTTTAATTAAAAGAGAAAAATTAGAAAGAGGTGATGGGAAGCAGAATAGGGTCGTTGTGATATCTGGCTACTTCCTGCTGGCATGGGGGCAATATTCTTTAGGGGGAACCTAGAAGAATGGGTATGGAGGATGTTTTCGGTCTTAGGAGAGTTGGCTGTTTCCTGCTGTTCAGGGTCTATGGGGGAGTCATCTGAGAATAGGTCAGAAGGAACAGGTTCAGTAGAAGCAGCTATGTGTGTGACAGGAGATGGATCATCTGGAGGTTGCTTCTCTGGAGCTGTTTTGGATGTGCCTGGACTTGACAAGATCTGGATGGTGTCTATTTGGTTCCATGAGAGGTAGATCTGAGTGAGTTTCCTGTAGCTTATAAGTTTACAAAAGAGATAACAGCATGAGTTAGCAACACGAGCAGTCTTTAAGATGAGCCTTTGTTGGATCGTATAATGGAATGCTATATTAGAGTGAGGCAAGTTTATAGGATCTTAGATAATATTAGGACAGTGTCATAGCAAGAAGAGGAAATATGAAGCATTTAATTGATGGCAACTGAGTTTAGGTAATGAGGTAACAGATAATATCTGTGAAAACTTAGCTGTCAATGTAGTCAGAAGTCTGAGAAAGAGTAAACAACAATCTACCGTTATATATTATTTTAAAAATGACAGAGTCCACTAGCCAACAGTTCCCGTGGTCTCCCATACTCTCTTGGGTGAAGTCAGTTTGGCTTCCAAGCGCAGAAGATGCAGGGCTTTTTCTCTGCGGAATGGATATGCTGACATGAGAAATGACTTACCTTGGTTTGCCAAGTCATTTGACTCAGAGCACCAGTTTAGCCCACTGCATTTGTTTGCATACAACCCAGGCTGTATCTTCTAGGTGTCCAGTGTCCAAGTCTTCTGAAACCATCTTGGGTCAACTGTTAGAGGCTTTGGGAATTCTGTCAGCCATAAACTTAAGTATACTTTAGCAGACTTCTGACAAGATTGAGAGCCATAAGGATTGGTTGTAACTGAATAGAATTTAATAGCAGTAGTAAAAATCTATTAAGTCAGAGTCTTTCCTATCCTGTCTTAAGTAGCTTTGGGGGGTTGTGTGGTAGAGAAAAGCACATTTTTGTATTAGCAAAGAAACATTTGGTTGGCTAGGACCAGAATATGAAAGGTGGCAACAGTGGACACACGATCCATGGTAGCAGCAGGGCAAGACTTCCCACCAACGGCAGGAAGTCATGCCCAGTGTCTCGGCGGCCTGAGTCTGCAGTGGCAAGGAAAAGCAAGCATGTCCATATCACAGCAGCGTTCATGTTATTGTTCTTGTGCGGAAGGCACTGCTAACATCACTTACAGGTCCCGGGCAAAGGGAGAGAGAGTGAGTCTCCCTCGCATGCTGCGGGCGACAAGCCTTTGTGCAGGTGGTTGCACACGTGGGAATAAGTCACAGAGAGGGTCCGTGGCAGAATGTAAGGAGTAGACCCAGGCAGAGGTAAAAACAAGAGGGAAAGGGATCAAGCAGGGTCCGACCACTGCTTTCAGGCAAAACCAGCTGAACTAAGTGGGTGCAGCTGGCCGCAAATGACAGAGAGGTGAAGGGGGACGGGAGCAAGCAGGGTCTGCCCCTGCTGCTTCAGGCAAACCAGCTAAACTAGTGGGTGTAGCCAGCCGCAAATGACAGAGAAGGAGGGGGAGTCCTAGAATGAGGTCAGGAAAGCACAGGGTTAGCTCCGAGCTCAAGAATCTTTCCTGGGACCATGTGGATGGTTACTCTGACCAGTGGGAATGGGGAAACTTACCAGTTCTAGGCTAGGCTAGTGAGTGTGGATATCTTTTGGTAGCTCATCTGATGCAAACCTGCAGACATCCGCTAGGGTCACAGCAATTCCCCTGTTTTGGTTTAATTAAAAAGAAAGATTAGTAAGAGGTGTGGGTTGAGCAGGTTTCATGCTAGAGAACCTGGGTGTGGAACAGGCAGAACACAAGGAAGGAGTAAAATGAAGGTAGATAAATGGTCAAACATAGGGGATTTTTCCATTTACCAGACTGCAGGCGGTATGTATTAAGACCCCTTAAAATAATAGGGTCTAGTGTGCCATTAAATGGCTAGTTTAGTCCATTATCTAGAGGGTATTGAATTGCAAAGGAGTATCAATTTGGAAGGCCTCAACTCAGGTGTTAATCTTAGAGATCAATAGACAACCCAGTGGGGTGTCTGCGGGTACAAAGACAATGCATTGCCCATTGGGTGATGCGGCTGTTACCAAGTTATCAGTTGGCGTCCGAAAGAAAAACTGGTAAGGAAATCAAGCTCAGGCCAGATAATCAGGTCATCACGAGAATATCTGGGGGCCTTGGGAGCTCCTGGAGTCCACCAGAAAATAGTCCACCTGGTACCAGGACTTTCAGCAGCTTCAAAAGCTGGAGGGGGTCTGGGAGCTATTTCTGAGAGGGAAAAATTACCCAATGGGCCACTGTCCTAGTCATAGTTCAGCTAGAGGCCAGTCATAACCCCTTAGCCCAGAGAAGGCTGGCCAGGCCCTATCCGGGCATCCAGCGTCCCTCCCGCCAATTGAAAACTCCTTACCAATTAATATGCTAGTATGTTTGAGGTCTTGTGCAGTCTGATATCAGGAAAGGTGGAACCATGAGTTCTGTGTCTGTCTGGCTACCCAGCCAAGTGGCAGAGCACCACATGGGGGCCACAGAATCACAGCTCACGTGGTGGAATTTTGCAGCAGTAGTGGAAATCACGTGGTCAGTGAAGGCAGTAGCAGCAGATGAAATCTGCATGGAGTAGCAGTGGAGCAGCGGCGGTGAGGAGTTGCGGCAGGCCACATGGTGTTGGTCTCAAACGGTCACAGCAGCCGTCTAGGCTGTCAGCGGCTGCACAGGTCTCGTGATTCCCCAAGTCTTCGTATCCCGGGTTTCGGCACCATTGTTAGATTCAGCGGGTAGCTTGGAACAGACCACAGCAGGCCAGATGGTTCCATGGGAAGGGGGGGCATATTTAGGACAGAGGGCAAAGGTGGAGAGAAGATGGCGGGAGAAAGAGAGAAGAGAGAGAGAGAGCAGGAGAGGTAGAGGAGTAGAGGCCGGCCATGACCACGTGAGAGAGGGGAATGGGGAGGGGAGAGAGAAGCTACAGGCAAAGATCAAGAGATCATGAGGTAAGAGGGTGACAGAGCAAGAGAGATGGAAGGGGCAAGCAGCCTTTTATAGTGGGCAGGCCTACCTGGCTGTTGCCAGGTAACTTGGGGAGGAGCATACCTGGTGTGCCAGATAACTGTGAGGTGGAGTTTAGACAGAATACTAACAGTGACTTCCATCTTATCGTAGGGCCAGGCCAATCCTGACTCTTACCATTCTCCCTAGACTCTTCCCTTGAGCATTGTTTCTAACAATGATCAGCTTATAGATGTACCCAGTACTAACAAGTACCCAGCTCATAGATAAAGCTTTGTAAAGAGCTTCAATGTAAACATGTCTTAACCTTTGCTGTATTCACAGGGCTGAGTTAAAATTGTTATCAGACACCTTTCCCCAAAGTTGTGCTGGATTTAAATATGGCTAAAATAAATGAACTGGTATCAGACTCTTGAAGTCTTGGCCCAGCAGTGGGTACCTAAATCAGGCTGAACCAAGTTTCATTCTTCCCTCACCCAGACTGTTTCCCTGCCAGCTTTCAAGCCTGCGGGGATCCTGCACACTGCCATTTATAATGAGAATCTGTAAGTATGACGAAGCTTTCCATCTTTTAGAGTCTACTTCAATTTCTCTCTTCAGTGTTTTATGCTTTTACTGTAGAGGCATTTCGCTTTTTTTAGACTTTTCTCCCAAAGATCTTTCTTTCTTTCCTTTCCTTCCTTTCTAAAAATTACTTTAATTTTTAATGTATTTTACAAGCAAGTATGTCAGTGTACTATGTGTGTGTTTGGTATCCATGGAGGCCAGAAAAGGGTGTCAAGTCCTACAGAATTGGAGTTCAGGAAGCTATGAGCCATCATGTAGGTGCTGGGAATTGAGCCCAGGTCCTCTGAGGGGGCAGCCTGTGTTCATAACCAGAGTCGTCTCTTCAGATCTTGATATTTCTTTTTTTCAAAAGCTATTATGATTTTGTTCTCAGCGTGTTTATTACTGTTATATAGGAAAGCTGCTTTTTAAAAAAATTTTTTTTTTCTGTCCTGCCACTTTGCTGGATACTTATTTAGTTCTAAGAGTATTTTCGTGGAGTCTGCTGGGCCTTCCGTGCAAAGGACCAGGCCAGTCTACAAATGAGACTTTTTCTTATTTGTGTCCTTTTGTTTTTTATTTCTTTCCATTCTAATAATACTTGATGCAGGGAATTGTATATGAATGAAGGAGACAGGAACTCTTTTCTCACTGCTGACTTTAGTACAGTTTGAGGTTTTCCCACTTTTAGCATAAAGGGATGTTAAACTCTTTCAGAGGCTTTGTCTGCATCTTTTGGTAATTTAATTTCTATTCATGATGTATTACATTTGCTGAATTTTCTATCTTTGTAGCATCATTACACCCAAAGAATGAATATAATTTGATCATGGTGAATAATATTTTTTTAAAACAATATTGAAAATGCAGTGTATTCTAATTTTGGTTTTCCCTCCCTTGACCCATCATCCCACCTCCCCTCCCATCTGGATCCATCCCTTTACTGTCTCTTGTTAGGAAAAAAAGGCATCTAAGGCATCTAATAATAAGATAAAATAGAAAGGAACCAATCAGAAAAGGACAAAGGAGACAGGAAAACAGAAGGAAAGGGACCAAAGAAAAAGCACAAGAAACACATATAGAGGCAGAGGCACACATTCACACCCACAAGAATCCTATAAAATAGTAACACCTGAAGCTATAATATATTTGCTTTAAGGAAAGCTCTAAGGAGCTCTAAGAAAAAAGATATTGCCCTGATACATTATGAGAAAAAAACCTTCCAAATGTGCTGCTGAGTTGGTTTTCTGTTGACCGCCTACGGCTAAGCGTCAGGCCTACCTTTGAGAGTGGTTTGTTTCTCCAGTTAGAATCTCTCATAGAAAACTTTTATTTTTCATTTGCCAATTGTTATCAATTGAGGATAACTTCTGGGTTAGGGTTGTGTGCTATGTCCACTCTCCTTTCAGCGCCAGGATCCATCTGACTCAGGCCCATACAGGCTATGTGTACGCTGCCACAGTCTCTGTGAGTTCATAGGAGCATCAATCCAGTTGATTTAGACGTCTCATTTCCTTGGTGTCCTCCATCCCCTCTGGCTATTGTATTCTTTGTGCCTCTCTTCTACAAAATTCTCGAGCCCTGGGGGCAGGGATTTGATGGAGATAACCTGTTTAGGGTTGAGTGCTCCAAGGTCTCTCACTGCCTGAGGGTCTCTGTATTTATTCCCATCTGCTGCAGAAGGAAGCTTCTCTGAATGATACCTGAGCAAAGCACTGATCTATGAATATGGAAGAATGTCAGTAGGAGTCATTTTATTGCTACTTTTCTTTTTCTTTTTTAGAGTAGTAGTATTTGGTTTTACCCTTGTTCCCTGGGCTATCTAGTCTCAGGTTCTTGATCACATAAGTGTTAGGTATGGGTTCCATTTCATGAAATGGACCTTAAATCAAATTGGATGGTTACTCCTACAGGCTTTAGGCCACCACGGCATTAGCATATCTTGGAGGTGAGAAACCACTGTAGATCAAGGGTCTTCTTGCTGGGTTAGTGGTTACTTTTCTCTCTTCCTCTCCACCGGCATGTGGAAAACAGTCTGGTACCAAGAACACTAGCCTGTAGGAGTAATACTTACTGGAATCATTTAATCTGTGATAGGTGGGTCCAAGTTTCCCTGAAGCTTACATGGATTTGTAAGTTACAAACTGGAGACTACTACCATTGTTTGAAATCTGTATTGAAATCTTCATCATAGCAAAAGCAGTTATCAAGTGTCTAGACAACTGGAGAGGACTCACACCTTTGAGCCACAGCAAAAACTTGGAGACCCCAAAATGATTCTGGGTTAAAAGTATGAACACACATTCCTCTGTCCTCTGTCAAGAGAGCTGGATTTATAGATTAGACAGAGGTGTTTTTAGCACTATGAGACATATCTTTAAATCATTTTCTTAGATGGTTTGTCCTAGTTCAGGTTATTATTGCTGTGATGAAACACAATGACCAAGCAACTTGGGGAGGAAAGGGTTTATTTCAGCTCACACTTCCAGGTATCAGTCCATCACTGAGAAATGTCAGGCCAGGAGCATGGAGGCAGGAGCTGATGCAGAGGCAAGGAAGGATTTCTTACTGGCTTGCTCCTCGTGCCTTGTGAAGTCAGCTTTCTTATTAGAACCCAGAACCACCAGCACAGGGATGGTACCATCCCTAATGGACTAGTTCTTTTCTCTTCAATCACTTATTAAGAAAAATCAGAGCTTATGAAGGCATTTTCTCAATTGAGGTTTTTCTCCTTTTTAGATAACTCTAGTTTGTGTCAAGTTGATATAAAACTAGCTAGGATATTTTTATAATTTGCATTTGTATATTTTAAGCCTTTTTTTATTTAATCATTTATCTGGAGAGATTCATGGTTTGTTACTGAGAATAGTCATTGTAAAGCAAGTTGCTTTAAATAAAAGAATAGTGAAAAGTTACACTGAAACTTGTTCATCTTTTAATATGAAGCCTGTCAGCAAGGCAAACCTGGCTGTGAGTTTGCATTTTTCACTAGGTGACAAGGAGCTCTAAAAAAGCAAGGCCTGGTTTTCATATATGAAATGCACTGACCAAGTAGCTGCCATTAAACTTTTAATAAGGCTACACTTAGTCATCAACGCCATCAGAGAGCTGAGAAGGATGAATTAGAAGACAAAGTATAAATCCAATGACCTTTGTTCAACTAAATGACAGAGACTTACTTGTTGAAGATGTTTACTGGCCCTTTAAGTTGGGAATCTTCACTCTCATCTATCCCTATTATCCTTGGTTTGGTCTTCTCATTGTGTCTTGGATTTCCTGGATGTTTTGGGTTAGGAGCTTTTTGCATTTTCATTTTCTTTGACAGTTGTGTCAATGCTTTCCATGGTATCTTCTGCAATGAGATTCTCTCTTCTATCTCTTGTATTCTGTTGGTGATGCTTGTGTCTATGACTCCTGATCTCTTTCCTAGGTTTTCTATCTCCAGGGTAGTCTCCCTTTGAGATTTCTTATTGTTTCTACTTCCATTTTTAGATCCTGTATGGTTTTGTTTAATTCCTTTGCCTGTTTGGTTTGTTTTCTTGCAATTCTTTAAGGGATTTTTGTGTTTCCCTTAAGGGCTTCTATCCTGTTTATCTGTGTTCTCCTGTATTTCTTTAAGGGAATTGTTTATGTCTTCTTTTTTTTTTTTTTTTTTTTTTTTTTTTTTTTTTTTGAGACAGGGTTTCTCTGTATAGCCCAGGCTGTCCTGGAACTCACTCTGTAGACCAGGCTGGCCTGGAACTCAGAAATCGCCTGCCTCTGCCTCCCAAGTGCTGGGATTAAAGGTGTGCGCACACCACCCAGCAAGCCTGGTGTTTATATCCTTCTTAAAGTCCTCTATCATCTTCATGAGAAGTGATTTTTAAATCTGAATCCTGGTTTTCCGGTGTGATGGGGTGTCCAGGACTTGCTATGGTAAAAGAACTGGGTTCTGATGATGCCAGGTAACTTTGGTTTCTGTTGCTTATATTTTTTGCACTTGCCTTTCTCCATCTGGTTAACTCTAGTGCTACCTACACTCACTGTCTCTGACTGGAGACTGTCTTTCCAGATATCTTGCTTGTGTCAGAACTCCTCAGAGTCCAGATGTCTCTGTGATCCTGTGATCTTGTGATCCTGAGCTCCTGGGTGGAAGGGCTCCTGGGACTCAGGCTTCCTTTGGGATCCTGAAATCCTGCTTCTCTGAGTGCAGTGGTTCCTCTAGGATGGTTCAGGATATGGTGTCTTCATAGGAACAGACCAACTAGGTGTCTGCCCCAGCCAAAAGGACCAAGCAACGTGAAAGGAATGGTTTCCCAGAGGGGCAGGTGGGTGATGGGTCCAGAGTGCCCCAGGCTCCCAGTTGCAGTTCTGGGGCATAGGGTTGTTGGGGGAGGGTTCTTACCTGCTGCTATAGGAAGGTTCAGGATATGGTGTCTTCACGAGCAGATCATGGCCTTGAACTTATAAAGATCTGCTCTGCCTCTGCCTCCCAAGTGCTGGGATTAAAGGTGTGTGCCACCACTACCTGGCACCCAGCACATAAGTTATATTTTCAATCAGAAGACCCATCTAGGGATGCTGGTCCCTGATAGTGACTATCTGGAAAGATCAAAACCTGGCAGGAGGTGACCTAAGCTGATTTATTCCATGACATAGCTTCCTTTATCTCCTCTCTTACTTAATTATGCTTCTGGCAGTGTTTTCTTCCTGGGTCTTTTAAAATGGATTCCTCAGGCCTGATCATCTGGATCTTGAACTGATATAATCTCTTAGCTCAAGTGTATATCTGGCCATAGAACTAGAATGGCAAAATTACTAGAAGAATCTCTGCATATATCAAAGCAGTGATGTTTGCAGATAGTGAATTTTGAGGACATTCAAGGACAATCATTTTGGTTTGGTCTATGACATTGTTTTGAGATAAAGATGACATCCAGAAGAAACTGTTATCTAGTCTTTTTTTTAAAAAAAAAGAACAATGAAACATGACAATAAAATAGTCGTAATAAAAATCATCACATTGAAGGTAAGCAAAAGCCATGGTGGTGGTGGCGCACACCTAATCCCAGCACTTGGGAGGCAGAGGCAGGCAGATTTCTGAGTTCGAGGCCAGCCTGGTCTACAGGATGAGTTCCAGGACAGCCAGGGCTATACAGAGAAACCCTGTCTTGAAAAACCAAAAACAAAAAAAAAGAAGAAGGTGGTAAGCAAAGCAGTTACTGAACATAGTGATTCACATTTCTGTTGCCTCAGTTGAGGAATAAAAATTATTAAAAGCTCAATTTATGTCTCCCTCAGGTATTATATTAAAAGAACACTATTAAGGTAAATGAGAGAATTGCATGTATTCCCCTGTCTACAAGTTTATTTTTAATCCTTGAATTTAAATGCATGTAGGTGAAGCCTTAATATCTTATTTACCAAACATTTTATATTCTATTTTTCATTAATCTTGTTTTTATTTGGGGGATAAGAATTATTATACCAAAATCCAGCTTAATCCAAAATGTCTTGGAGACCTGTTATTGGCTCTTTCATTGATGGTCATCTTAACCAAGATGGTGGCGAAGTTACATAGCTCTTACTTAAAATCATCTACTTTTTAAAATCAATAAACAACTTTATTCAGAGTGTCAGACAACTGATACTCTGAGGGTTAGGAAGAATCACACGAGTAAAGTGTACAATGAAAGGACAAGCCATGGGTGGCAATGCTGTTTGTCCATAGAGGCATGCAAGCAAGTCACAATACCCAGTTGTAGTGAGTAATCCAAAGTCAACTCCATTCTATCTGCTACACCTGGGAATAGCAAGAAAACACTCCAAGGATATGTCCATGATTTGAAGAAACTGAGCCCTCAAAACTCTTTTCTTGTTTTCCTGAAGTTTTCTCAGAAGCTTCAGGATTTTCCTCATGACTCCATTCGTGGACTGTGTGCTGACATCTCCCCCTTTTTCATATTTTTATTTTATTGAACAGAGATTCTGTTTTCATACAATTAGCCTGATTACAGTTTCCCATCCTCCTACTCCTCCAAATTGCTCCCTGCTTTCTCTCCCCTCTAGAACTACTCTCTGTCTCTCATTAGAAAAGAAGAGGCTTCTAAGAGATAACCACCAAGCATGACAAAATAAAATATAGCCAGATAAAGATCAAAATATTGAAGGTAAGCAAAGCAACCCAACAGAAGGAAGAGAGTCCCAAGAGCATGTACAAGAATCAGAGACCCATACAAATGCTAAGACAAAAGCTATAATACTTATGCAAGGACCAAGTGCAGACCCCTGTTGGTCCTGTGCCTGCTGCTTCAGGCCCTGTGAGTTCAAATCCACCCTGCTTAGTTGATTCCAAGGCTTTGTTCTCCTGGTGTCCTCCATTCTGTCTGGTTCTTGGACTCTTTTCACCTCCTTTTTTGTGGGGTTCCCTCATCTCTGAGGGGAGGGATTTGACTCCTTCCCTGAGTCTAGATGTGGGTCTCTGCATGTTTCCTTTTGCTGCTGAAAGAAGCTTCTCTTATGATCACTGGATAAGGCACTGATCTATGAGCAGAAATGAATATCATTAGGAGTCATTTTATTAATATATATACTTTTAAGACCAGTAGTGGTTAGCTTCACCCTAGGTCTCTGGCCTATCTAGTCTCTGGTTCTTGGTTACCCAAGCAGTGTCAGGTAGGAGTTCTGTCTCGTGGAGTGGGCTTTATTTAAGTCAAACCAGACATTGGTTGACTACTCCACAAGTTCTGTGCTACCCTTGACCTAGCATATCTTGCAGGCAGGACAGATTGTAGGTCAAAGATTTTTGTAGCTGAGTTGGTGTTTATGTTTCTCTTTGGTAGCCTGCTGAGTACTTTGACACCAGTGACACTAGAATGCAGGAGTGAAGGCCTGACTTCTCCATGTTCAATTAGTTGTGTGGGTATTGTCGCAGTAATGGAGTCCCACTGTCAATTTGCAGACAGTAACCCATTGTCTTAGCAAAGCCTGGATAGTTTAGGGATCTTCATGGGACCCCTTTGGCCAACAATTCAGCTGAATGTAACTCAGTCCTGATACTAAAAGACTCATTTAGTAACAAGAGGTGGCCTGTTGAAACTCTGTACCCCACACTATTAGGGCCCCACTATACAGACCTCATCAGGATCTCCTTCATATAGTTTAGGATTTTGCACTGCACTAGATTTCCATATCACCTTCAAATGCTCAGTTCCTGCTGTCTCTCTCTGCATTTTCTCCCTCTACCTATCTCTCCTCCCTGTCCCCACCCGATCCTCCCATTCCTTTCCCTACCCAGTTCATCTGCAAATCTATTCCATTTCTTCCCAGGAGTATCCACGTGCTCCCTGGGCCCTTCTTTTATATCTAGACTCTCTTAGTCTATGGATTGTAAATTGGTTTTCATTTACTTTAACAGCTAATATCCACACATAAGGGAATACATACCATATTTATCTTTCTGGGTCAGGGTTACCTCACTTTTTTCTAGTTCTATCCATTTGCCTGCAGATTTCATGCTCTCTCTCTCTCTCTCTCTCTCTCTCTCTCTCTTTTTTAATAGCTGAGTTCACTGTATAAATGTATCACATTTTCTTTATCCATTCTTCAGGTGAGGGACATCTAGGTTGTTTCCAGTTTCTGGCTATTACAAATAAAGCAGCAACTCTAACATGTAAACCTCCAGCTTCCACAGGCTGTACCTTGTTAGCTTGCTTCCTCTTTTTTCCTAGACATTGAAGACTATTCTTAAATTGACTGATTTAGATAAATTTCTTGCAAGATAGTATAAGGTTATAAGACTAATTGCTATTTTCTTCTTCTTCTTCTTTTTTTTTTTTTTTTTTTTTTTTTTGAGACAGGGTTTCTCTGTGTAGCCCTGGCTGTCCTGGAACTCTACTCACTCTGCAGACCAGGCTGGCCTCGAACCCAGAAATCTGCCTGCCTCTGCTTCCCAAGCGTGGGATTAAAGGCATGTGCCACCACTGCCCAGCTCTATTTCTGCTTTTGTAGCCAAACTTATTTACCCTGCTCAAAAAGGCAAGACCCAAAATTGTAACTTTGTGGGGTTGTTGCCTTTATAAGCCCTGGGCTGATATGGCTAGATGCTGCATCTCAGGGGTGCTCTCAATCAGTCCTGATGCCAGTTGCCTGATGCTAGTATATAAATAAAAGCCTTTTTATTAAAATTTATTCATGGTCATGGTAAATCTCTGAATGACCCCCAGGCCCATATCAAAATGAAATTACAGAAGCAGAATGAGCATCTGGTTAATATTTTAGATAGCAATTACACAAGAAGGGGAAATGAGACAGGCGCCTCTGAGATTAGTCTCCTCTTTACATTGCTGTCAAGACTCTAGTGCTGATGGGGCTGACCTTAGGGTCATGGTCTAGACATTCCACAGTTAACAGTTTTTAGGCTAAGCATAAGGTCCCTTCTCGTATTTCTCCTTCCTCTCTCTTTTTCTCCTCTCCTTTTTCTGACTTTGTGTCTGTACTGTACTGTTCTTCCTTCCTTCCCCTCTCTGTTCTCCCCCCGTTCTTTTCTTTCTTTTTTTCTCTTTCCTCTTTCTTTCACAGTAATTAGTTGAATTGGAGCTAGTTTTTAATCATTACATTAATGGATTGTGAGGAGAGGAGTTCTTCATGCAACTGATTTAAGTCCAGTAGGGCTTCAGGGATCCGCTCCATGAGCTGTCACCTTGTTATGGAGACATTTTGAGTGTACAGGTTGCCTTTGAGTCACCACACCCTTCTATGTACCCCTCGACAATGTCCCTGTATGTACCCTATGAGCTCATTGGATGCAAGTTAAACTTCGTGCATCTTGGGGTGAGCTGTTCTTTAGGAATGCCCTGTCTGGTACACAGCGTTTGCTCTCATTTCCTCAGGAAACATGAGTGGGGTTTTGGTGTGTGTTGGGCAGGTGGAAAGAGATTTACTTTTTTTTTTTTTTAAGGCGGGCCTCATTTGTAGTCCAAGCTGGAGTTTTTGTACAGGAGGAAAAGAGTCTTAATTATCCTCCTGTCTTTACTTTTAAGTGCTGGGATACAGGTTTGTGTCGACACACCTGCATTTTTATGGTACTGGAGATGAAATCCAAGGCAAGTATTCTACCAAATGCATCTACAGTCCCAGCTCCGAGAATGCTCTCTGAAACCATCTCCAGAATGGTTTATTTCTGCTCTGTACCTGTTGCCTTTACGGATTTTGCAGTCTTACAGGACACACACACAACAATAATGATGGCAAGTGTCTTCATTTACCAAATGGCAAGGATGATATCTATGAAATCTGGTTGATTCATTAATAATCAACTGTTGTCATACATGTGAACATTTGGTAATGGTTCAATGTCAGGGACATGCTAGTATCATTCCTGCATATTTTGTAACCTAAAAGGAGATGGGGAGAAACTGAAGATGCTGTCTGCATTTGCATAGACGTTACCATCCATCAGTTCGGGGAGACAGGAGGCACTGGAGACAAATGCTCCGAGAGAATGAAAGATGTAGAAGTCAAGGAAGAAATATAACAAGCAAATCATCAATTAGGAGTGCATCCCAGCTGCTTCTAAGAATAATAAATTGTCATACTTTTCCATCAAGTGAAGCAAGACAGGGTTACAGTGAGATTTTTGGAAAAACATGTGTTGAATAATTCAACTAAGCAATTACAGCAGCACTCCCTGTAGATTGGAAACCCCCTCTCCAGAACCCATCCTGGCACGCAACATAAGCTACACAGATTAAAAACTGTTACATTTTTATTTTCATCTGCAGACAAACCTAAGGTCAAAATATAATACTTTCTATAAATTCAATGGATAGTTTAAGTTACAAAGAAGCACATGGCCATATAACTGTTCGTTTGCTTGAAAAACTGCTAGGATGTTTAACTATCCGACTGGTGCAATGATATTTGGGCAAGGCAATGTGACCTCTAAGTGCATGCTTTTCTTCTGGAGTCTGTAGGTAATGGTGGATTGTTTATTTGTTTTGCCTCTGTGAATTAAGCAAATAGCCTGTCTTTCAGGCTCATTAAGTCTCAGTAAAACCCTACATATCTATGATACATGTTCCAAGTTGTGGCAGAGTGGCAGGGCCCTGGTTTCTTTCCTATGATGGCTCATAGACTCATGACACACCCCTGTACTCAGAAAAGTGAGCACTCGCAGTTATGACAGGCCAATTCAGTATGGGGAAAGGCACTGGAAATAGCTAGCATTAGAATTAAATGTAAGATTTATGTGATAGTTTTAAGTTATTTAAATCTGGCAAATCTGATACGAAGTCTCTATCCCCTCTTCTAAGTCCCTTGGTTGAACACATGTAGAATTCTGCCCCTTGGTTGTGTTGCGGCCATGATACTGTAACTCCCCCTCCTGAGAGGATCTTTCTGCCTGTTTCTGGAGTGCAGAGAGAGAGTCTAACTTGTTGGATACATGAAATGTTGTATATATGACCTTGTGTGATTCCCATGGCTATGGCTTAAGAAGCCCAATTGTTCCTTGTCCTCTCCTGGGTGTGGCCCATAGTCAGGTAACTTAACCCACCGGAGGATGGAAGGCTAACATTGTTCACAGATAGGTGAGTGAGGCTACTTCAGCTCAGCTGATTCCCCAGTAGAGGGAATTACTACATGACACACTGCTGAGGCGAGCCAATGTTTAAAGGGAAACGCCTTCTTTAGCTCACACTTTTCAGATTCCCACGTATTGGTCCCATTTCTTTGGTGCCTGAGTCAGAGCAGTACATCACTGCAATGTGAAAGAAAAAATCATTCCCATCATGACCTGGAAAAAACCCACTATTGGCACAGGTGGGTACCAAGCCTGTAATATACATGAAAGATTCAAGCCACAGCAGAAACAAAACCTAAAACATTTACTATCTGCTCCCTTAGAATGTCATTTTGTTGAATGAGCCCAGGCAAACCCAGAGAAACCACCCAAACAACTCTCAGAATGGAAACATGTGTGTGGTGATGATGAGGATGAGTGATGGAGGAGGAGGAGGAGGAGGAGGAGGATGGGTGGTTTATAGTCCTAGGGACTGAATCTAGGACCTTATGCATGCCTGTTGTACAATGAAACTCTTCCTGGGGCAAAGCAGCACGTCTTCCCACCTCAGACAGCGATTGATTTCACGATAGACCAAAGCACACTCACCACCCAAATCTGACCTGGTGAGCCAATGAGTTTTATTGGGGTTACCTACAGTAGCAGAAACATTCAGACCTGCATCTCCTAGGTCCATCCCAGGATGGGTGACGGCTCTCAAAACCAGGAACCTGGAGTACACTGCACAGCCTACGCAACAGGTTGCAATGTCCTTTCCAAATGACTCTGGGCTAATCCTCTTCCAGACAGCTCAGCTGGTGTCTGCTTCTTCACAGGTCTTCTTCACAGGTCTGGTCTCAGGATTTCTTTGCAGCTTTTCTTCTCAGAGTCTTCCTTGCTGCTGGGGTTGTCTGAGAGTCTCCTTTGCAGTTCAGCTTTCTTTCTTCTGAGGAGACTCTCTCAGCTTTTGTAGATTACTCTGGCAAGGAGCAGCCTAGTGAATCTAGTCAGTTTCAGGGGCTGCCTGAAGATGTGCTGAGGTTGCTTACCTTCCTGCAGGATGGGATGTTTTCAACCTCCAAGGGAAACTGTTACAAAACCAACTGGCAAATACTCTACTGCTGAACTATATCATCAGATTAAATAAATATTTTTTTTTTCCCTGGTTTTTCAAGACAGGGTTTCTCTATGTAGCCCTGGCTGTCCTGGAACTCACTCTGTAGACCAGGCTGGCCTTGAATTCAGAAATCTGCCTGCCTTGCCTCCCAAGTGCTGAGGATTAAAGGAGTGTGCCACCACTGCCAGGTTAAATGGATATTTGTATAGGCAACTAAACTTTGGGATGGCTTGTTCTGCAGCATAGGTAGCTAGTCCCAGCTATTTGATGTTATAGGAACAACCACCACAAACACCACCGCCACCACAACAGCAAGAGATTACATCTTAAAAGCTTGTAAAGTAGTCCCACATGTTTCATTTGAGAACTTAATTCACCTGATCTTAAGTCCCTGACGTCTTTGCATTCTAGAGTGTTCTGGAAGTGAGCACATGTACTTGCTAGTTATCCAAAGATCATTAAGAAACGTTTTAGAAAGAGGTGGTATTGTAAGCTTCCTAAAATTAAAGAAGTGAAAACCTAACATTGATATCTTCAGGTCAGACACTGAGGTCTATTCTTCTTCTTCAGTTTATTAACATTTTACAGTGGAGCCTGCCCACTTTGTCATTAATAGATCACTCCTCCATGAAGTGAGCATTCCAACCCAGGTGGGTGAGGAATGCTGTGATAAATGTATATAGCAGGGTGGCAACCATTTTACCCTCTGCAATGGGCACTCCTAAGGCCAGAACCAAGAAAAGAATCATGGCTATGATTCAGATCTGAATATCTACACATTGCCAACCAAGCCCTGGATCCCACTACCAGGATGTAAACTCAGTTTCCTTGTATTCCCACTACAACGTTCAACTCACCTTGGTTTTCAGAAAACTTTTGTTTGTTTGTTTGTTTTTTGTTTTTTCGAGACAGGGTTTCTCTGTGTAGCCTGGGCTGTCCTGGAACTCACTCTGTGTAGACCAGGCTGGCCTCGAACTCAGAAATCCACCTGCCTCTGCCTCCTAAGTGCTGGATTAAAGGTGTGCGCCACCACCGCCCGGCTCAGAAAACTTTTTAATAGCCACAAATAATTTTAAAATGTGTTCACTCTTCCTTTTCTTTCACAGCAAAGAAAGAAGGAACTGGATAAGAAAGAGACTGTTGAGCCAAGGGATTAAACAAATGGACTGGGTCTTGATTTTGAACAAAGGATCAATATAATCAATTCTACATATCTGATTTTATTTTTGCCTAGGACTATGGTGTCTGCTTTCTGAATTGTGCCCCAATCCCTAGCCTCATCTTCTGGGGCTTATGTCCCTTCACTTTGGATGTGGACAGTCTTGTATTTGCTTCTGAATAACAGAATGTGCTAAAGCTTTTGCTACATGACTTGCATGAGCATGTGTGTTCGTGTACAGGTGTGTGTGTGTGTGTGTGTGTGTGGTGTGCATTCACAAAGCACTTGCACACATAGTGGTGTTACTCGGGCATTTCCACCTTGGGTTTTTTTGTTGTTTTGTTTTCCTTTTTTATATTTATTTATTTATTATTTTTAATTTAGAAGCAGGGTCACTTGCTGGCCTGGAACTCACCAATTAGGTTAAACTGTTTAGCCAGCAAGCCTCAGGTCCTGCCAGTCTCTGTTTCCCTAGTTTGGGGATTTAAAGCATTTTTTTTTTTTCAAATGTGGGATAGGGGATCCTCTTGCTGTGCAGTGCTTTTTCCAGTTGAGTCATATGACTCTTGGTAGCTTTTTCCTTTTATCTTGTCTTGGACTTGTAGAATCTTGGCTCTGAGGAGGTTCGGATCAACTGTCAAGGGTAAGTGTAGAATCTAATCTACTTGCACAAGAGAAAACCACCAATAACATCCACTGATTTGGACTGAAAACCTGTTTTCTTTTGGAGGAAGGTTTACAATGCTACCTTTGTTTGTGGAATCTTTTATGTGTTCCCTTGTAGGAGGGAGATGGTCATAGCAAACTTGGCAGAGCTCTTACCTAGCAGAATTTGAGATTTTTAACAAATGTGTTCACACCCATTTAACTATTTCTGACATAAGTCAGAGACCAGAAGATTGAAGTAAAAGATTACATAGTTTTGATTTCTTTCCACTATTGAAATGGATATGGGAAACTTGACCTTTTATATGCCTATGCTAACCTAAGAAACACCTAGATTTTGTCAAGATCTTAAAAAATGCATCATAAGACCCTGCAGAACATGACTGTTTTTAGTAGAAACATTCATACTCTCGGGAGACTCAAACTACACAAAACACAGAGCTCAGGACTTTCTGAGTAAAGCTTCAACTCAATTCTGCTGAATAGGTGCCAGGAAATCTAGAGGGTAATTATGCTACATATCTAGGTACACAGGCTTGTTTCCAAAGCCTCATGACTGATGTCACAATTCCTTGTACCAAAACCTCACAGCACCTGATGCAAAGGGACAACTGATCAAAAATTAGTTTGCTAATGAAGGCAGACTTCCAGTGGCGTGACACGGTTCTGCTTGTTGGGACACTCTTACCATATCCCTCTACCCTGACACTTCCACAGAAAGTCTGACCAAGAGAAATTACCCTGTGTGTGACTGAGTCTTAAAGGCTTTTGTCTTGTTCACTGATTTGGCTCCAGTGCTCTGACATTGTCTTGTATAGTTAAATGGCTCACGACGGCTGGTTTATCGTGTTAAAGGTTGGTCTTACGAGCTTATCTAAAGGACATGCCACCACTGGTTCCATCTGACAATCTTGGGAGTGACTGCCTTATCTACATAAATTTAAAATACACTCCAAAGAATTCTCAAAATCTTCATTTGACATACTGCCAATATTAACCACTGAGGAGAAACAGTCTCTGACTTGGTTTATAATGGAACAGTTTGGAGAATACCTCTCCTTGCTTCTGTGGTATTAGCTTTGAGACAACTGAGATTGTGTGTAAGGGTTCCTATTCTCCCCCATGGGAAACAACATGCAGAGTTTATGGAATGTGTGAAGGAGTCCTACCATCACATCAGGCTTCTGGTTCAAGAAGCTGCCACTTAAATTACAGAGCTAACGGCAAGTTCAATCATGCTGGGAGGACAAACATCAGACAAACAGAACTGAGCAACTTCTAAAAGTCCTGCTATGAAAACAGGTTGTGCAACATTTATATATTCTACAAGGACTCATAGAGGCACTATTCCAATCTTGATAAAATCATCTTACTAGGAAACCAGTGTGACCCTCTGATGTGAACATGGCATACATACTAGGTGATATTGTAGAATTCTAGTTTCTCAAAAAACGATAATGCTGATCCGGCTGTGTTGAAGTCATTAGTTTAGGAAACGCAATCTGAAGCGTCTAGGAATGGGTGGGAAAGCGATTCTTGTGAATTGCTCAGTTGTTGAATTTTGGATGTATGTATTTAGGTGTTCACTGAAAAATCGTTTCCTTTTCGCTGCAGTGAGGCCAATCTGTTCACAATCCCAAAGCCAAGAGACCAGAAAGAGTCTTGTTTTCGGATGACACTTTGTTTCCAGGGGCCTTTGGACCGAAAACAGGAAATTTTATTTTTGAATGGAACCACCTCCACCCAAGGTCCTGGGATAAACAGAGCCAGTGTACAACACCCAGCTCTGGACCAAAGGCCTCTTCCCTCCCCTACCGCAGAGAGGCACCATTTGGGTGGAGATGACTCAGAGTAGAGGTGACCAAGTGTTCATAGCAGTGGACTGTTTCTAGAGGCAGTTGGGGGCGTGGGGGTGGGGGTGGGGGCGGGGTGCCAGGACTCTGAGCCTCTGGTCCACATACACCAAAGCTTTCCTTCCCTGCACTCCTGAAAGGAGAACCAGCCTGGCTTCCTCCTTTCCCAGTCAGCCCCGGGGTGAAATCCGTTGGTTCTGCATTTAGGCAGATCGCCCGAAGACCACACGCGGCAAAGAGCCGGGGTGAGGGCTTGGGGGATCTTACGCAAAGCCTGCGGCGGTGATGCTGGCGCCCGCGGCAGAGGCCGGGAGCTGGGTGGTGATAACGGCGCAGCGCTGCGGGCGCGGGGACCCCGCGCGCGCGTGCTTGAAGGAAGCGCGCGCCCGGCCGGCGTGCGTGCGGCTGCGGGGAGCCCGTGTTCGCGCGCGCACTGCTGCGGGTGCCACTGGCGCGCGGGAGGTGAGTGCGGAGCGAGCGGTCGGGCGGGCGTGGCGGGGAGACGGTTGGGCGGCGGCCGAGCGCCCCTCTCTCGCTGGTCGCAGCCTTCTAGGTTCGTAGGTCAGGGCTCCGAGGCCCGGGGCGCCGCTCGCTCCTCTGTGGATCGCGACGCCGCGAGCTGCCACGCCCTGGGCTCTGGCCTCCGAGGCTGGTCTCGGCTGGCTCTCGAGGCTCTGGACAAGGGACCTGGTGGAGTCTGGGCCCACTTGGAGGGACAGCCAGTGCGCTTAGCGGGCCGGACCACCGCCGCCGCACCGATCCATCCTGCCCTTCCTCCGGGCGTTGTAAGCCTGCGGGGTGGCCTGGTTGTCACCGTGGCCAAGGAGAAGCGGAGCAACTCTCCGCACGCCGGTGGACCTGCAGCAGGCCCCGAGGGAGGAACGCACAATCCAGGCGGGAAAGGGCCTGTGGTGGTCAGGGTAGGAGAGTGCTTCATCGGGGAGGGATGGCGAGGAGGAGGAGGAAGGGAATGGAAGATTTGGAAAGAGGAAGGAGAAGACTCCTAAAGATTAAGGCTACAAAATTAATAAGAGGTCTGAGTGAACGTACAAAACATTGTAGAGGAAGTCTTAGATGGAAGGAGCCTCACTTTTTTAGGTTGTACAGGATGCGGCCAGCTGCAGCACGCATAGCTATATTTGGTGTTTGTGACTGCAGGACTGAAAGGCAAGAATTGATTTTTGACTTAAGTGGAATATCTATATCTATATAAATAAATTTTTTTTTCACATCCCCAGCCTTTAGGAGAAGCTGCTTGATTTGTTAGGAAACGTTACTGCCAAGGAAGGAATTACCCATGTTTGTTTTCGGAGGTAGGACGATTGGAGTTTGCAGTCTTCACCCAGAACAAATTTGTGGTTTTGCTCCCCGTGTTTGAGGCAGAAGCAGGGAGTTTGTGCTCTCTGAAGTGTTGACACCTCATATGGAACTATCACAACTCTAGGAAGGAACCTTTTACTGAGAGAAAAATGTGGCATTTTCTTCTTTCACATTGAAAGGTTTGTTTAATTAAAATGAATGGCCATTGGGAACTGCAGCATTAAAAATATTTCATTATCAAAACTGTTCAAATACAGTTCTTGGTTATCGAATGGGACAAGTAGAGAACAGAGATGAAGAAAGCATCCAGGCCTATCCAGAAACAAAGAGCCTGCGATGCATAACTTGTCTTAAAGCAATTTGTCAGGGAGAGACCATTGGCTTTAGCTCTGGTAGCATTAATGTTATGGTATAGTACTTCTTTTTAAAAACTATTTTCTAAAAAAAAAAAAAAAAAATCTATGTGTTGTGTCTGCATGTATGTATGTGTACCAGAGACATGCCTAGGGCCTGCTGAGGTCAGAAGTAGGGCATTGCATCCCCCAGAACTGGAGGAAGGAAGTGGATCCCCTCATGAGGACCAGGAACTGAACTCTAGTCTTTTGCAAGAGCAACAAGTGCTCTTAACCACTTGTCATCTCTCCAGCCCCAAGATAAATATTTTCTTAAATCCAGTTCTTTGTAGCAAATCTATTTTAACTAAAGCAGAAATATAGATCAACACAGACACACACACACATGCATTTATCTGTGATATAATCTCATCTGAAATTCTATAAGTGGATTTATCATGTCTTTCGTTTGAATTTAGTTTTGATTTATATTAGCTGAAAGTGCTCAGTATGGTACCATATCTGGGTTTTGGGTATCACAAGCTTTAGTATATCCTGATGTGTTTCTTTTCCCAGAAGGTTTGAAGAGGTGCAAGATTTAAGCTCTACTAAGTCATTTTGGATAATATATTTTCCCCCAAAGTTGAATTTTTATTAAGTACTGTGGTACTGCAGGAAAAGTTGATAACAGATTATATTCAAGTCTTGACTTTAGAGTAAATTCTTTATCTCCAGTAAAATGCTTCACTAGATGCCTAGCTTTTCCCTGAGGGGAGGGGTGATTTATCTCCTCAGCCTCCAGCTCTTCTCTGTCGAGGAAAAGCTAGAATGTCATTTCAGGAGATGCCTTTTTCCTGTTTATACCAATACACCGTCCATACAGTTTGCCGTGTGATAGGGACCTACTCCATGGTAAAGAGCCACATCTCACAGGTAAAGTCAAGTGGAGGTCAAGCAAGGTACCTGTAGTCCTACCCATAGATGCTTTCAGAGTTGCAACTCAGCAGGCTAATGGCAGACATCTCCCTAGGGACTGTGGAAAATGATTTTATTTTAATAAGAGTTGCATAAGCATTAATTTGTTTTTTTTTTTTTTTTTAAACAAGATTCTTGCCTTATTCTGAATTAGAGGAAAGGGAGGGAGGTGAAGGTGTGAACTAGGGTGAGGCCTAAGAACTGTAGAAGATTGATGCTCCTTGAAGCCCTGTGATATTAAGGAGAAGGCAAAACCAGATTATAAATATCTTCTGCCATGTGTCTCTGACCCTGAATATAATTAACTAGGAAATTAGGCCTTTTGCCTGCTTGTTCTTACACAGCTGAGGTAACAGTTCCCAGCTTGGTCTACTCTTCTTGAGCCAGGTTTAGCCTAGGAACTCTTTCAGTTGTATGCTTCCTTTGGGTCATGAGGGAAAAAAAGACAAGATAAATTGTGGTGGTTTGAATATGCTTGGCACAGGGAGTGGCACTATTAGGAGATGTGGCCTTGTTGATAGAAGTGTGTCACTTTGAGACCTTCCTCCTAGCTGTTTGGAAGCCAGTCTTCTTCTGTTTGTCTTTGAAACAAGATGTAGAACTCTCAGCTCCTCCAGCGCCTGCCTGGATGCTGCCATGCTTCCTGCCTTGCTGATAACGAGCTGAACCTCTGAACCTATAAGCCAGCCCCGATTAAATGTTCTCCCTTACAAGAGTTGCCTTGGTCATGCGGCTGTGCACAGCCTTGAAAGCACTAGAGAGTTAAGCGGATTCTGAATTCGGAGCTTTTATTAATGTTAGTACAGCGATCAGTGACCTTCATGGAAATCAAGAGCAAACAATTTCCAAAATAGCCGTTGCATAGTTCATAGTCGTCTCTTAGCATGGAATCCTAATTAAGAGCATAAACCTAGCTTTTATAATTCAAGGACTTTTGTCAAGCAATTTCCAGACAGCCTGTTTGATTCATAGTAGTCTTGGGTCCATAGGTCCTAGAATCATAGATTCCACAGCCATGAAGAGGATTAGAAGCTTCTAAAAATACACAGACATTCTTTTCTTGTCAGCATTTTCTAAACCATGTGTAGAACAGCTGTGTACATCATATTTGCATTGTAGACTGGTGGTTAAGTGCATCCAGTGCTCTTCCAGGAGATCTGGGGGTTGAAGTTCCAGCACCCCATGGCAGCTCACAGCTTCATTAATACCACTTCCAGGAAGGTCTGATGCATTCTTCTGGTTTCCATGGGCACCCTCTGTGTGGTACATGTACATACATACAGACAAGGCACTCATACATTATATATATTCATATATATATATATTATACATTATATATGAATGAATATATATAATAATAGTGATATATAATGAGTTATATATTATATATGATATGGTAAATATATATATATGTATATATATATATATCTTAAAAAAAGTATAGGGATCTATATGTTACGTATGCAGCGCGCAGACACATACACACAATACACATACATATCCAAGCATCATTCAGTTTTGTTGTCTGTGGGGAACCTAGCTGCACACATTTGCTTATAGTTGCCTGTTGTTCCATTGTTTTAACCCAAAGAAGAGTGAGGCAGCCAGATAGGACATATGAGCTGAAAAAAAAATTTTACTCTCTTGCCTTTTGTGGAAAACAAAATTTTTGCCCACCCTTGAGACGGAATATGGATAGGATTCTGAAAAATTCCTGAGCTGTGCACTTTGAATATACTTTGGGTGGATGTGCAGGTTCTCTTTAGGTAGTCTTGGCTGTCCTGGAGCTCAACATGTAGACCAGTCTGGCCTCAAACTCACAAAGATCCACCTGCCTCTGTGACTCAAGTGCTGGGATTAAAGGCATGCACCATCGTGTCCAACTTGCTGACTACACTCTTACAAGTTTGAATAGAGACATACCAGTGCCTTTTAAAGCATCTCATCAGTCTGCAGCCATCTGTCCTACCATGACAGTACAGCTTCAAGCAGTGTTCTTGTATCCGCAGCTGTATTTGGCTACTGCTTTAGTTACAGACTTTGGTTTTAAAATGCAGTTACCCAGTTTCTTTTTATTGTGTGTAGGTGTGAGTATAGGTGGATATCTTTATTCCTTGTTTGCTTGTCACCTTATTTTTTAGTTTTAATGAAAGATTTATTAGTGTGTGTGTGTGGAATGAAAGTTAGTGGTGGACAACTTGCAGTAGTCTCTTGTCTGTGCACCATGTGGCTTTAGTAGATTGAAATCAGGCCCTCATAGCTGGTTTGGTGGCAACCAGCTTTATCCAGTGGTCTGTCCCACTAGTCCTCACCTTATTTATTTGAGACGGGGTCTAACTGAATCTCAAGCACATTGGTTTGGTTAGGGTGATTGGCCAGCAAGCCCCAGAGTTCCTCTTGTATCTGCCTCCCCATGCTGGGATCACAGGTGCTGCTGGACCCAGATTTTTGCATGGGTGCATGGTCTTCATGTCTGCACAGCAAGTAATTTAGCGACTGACCCATCTTCCCAGCCTCCCACCTCCTGTTCTCCCTCCCCCCCCCCGAAAAAATTATGATAGTATTAAGAGAATATTAAGTAGTCCTTAATCTTAGTGTAAGCTGTGTAATTTTCACCTTTGTGAATCAGATATCAACACAAGCTTAGTTCCTATCCTGCACACTGAGTGCTGGTTTGGAGGCATTTGAACTGGCAACCTTTCCAACTTTCTCCTCATTGGTTTTAATCATGAGGCTCAGGTTAAATTTAGATTCAGGAGTCTTTGGCCTTACAGTATGTTGAAGTGACAGCAATTTGAGGACTGAGCTTGTCTTCCACACTGCTGTCCTAGCCTCTAACACAAGCTGCCATATGAGATGTGTGAATGGATTAGTGAATGAAAGATATACAGGTGACTAAGGGGCTGACAGTGACTTAGCCTGATGGAGAAGACAGATGAGAGATCTGGCTAGAACTGATGTAGGGCAAAGGTGGGCATGTTAGCTAGAGCAACTCTCCTGCTCCCGTCCCTGCCTTTTGCCTGATCGGCAAGGTCCTTGTTCCCTTTGCAGTCTCCCTGGCCTGGCACTTTGCTTCCTTCCCACGCCTGCTCTCAGCCTGTCTGCTGAAGGCAAGGGTCTACTCTTTCTGATTCCACTGGCCCCTCTCTATCCAGGGATCTGGAGACTCAATCACCTTGCTTGGGGAAGATGGGCACAACATTTGTATTGAAAAGGTTCAGGTTCTAGGTCCACCTCTTCCTGGGCTGCAGGTCTTTGAAATCTGGTTGAAGGACTGCATATTTTATAGTGTTGCAAAATGTTACTGTATAATTTGCCACAGCTATAGACTTTTCTGCAAAGCCCACTTTGCCTTAAAAAAAAGAGAAAGAGAAGAAAAAAAAATAAAGACTCCCCCACCCCCAACTTAAAGCCCTAACCTCACTACAAAGTATTGAGAGTGGATGGAGTGAAGGTAGGCAGAAGCAAAATGAGAACTGCTCGAGAATTTCTGTTCCGCTGCTTTCGGTCGTATCTGCTTAGTCCAGTCCTTGCATACCCCAACCCCCAAGTCTAGAATAAATCCCTATCTTCAAAATTGCTTTACCTACAAGAAAACTGTCCTGGTAAACAGTATATAAAGCTTGTAAATTTTTGTCTTTGAAAGCCCACTCATGCTTCTACGGAAGCAGCAGGCTTCATTACCATCAGGCTTGGATGAAAGTCCGGTTTCTCCCTGTTGTCTCCAACACAGAACTGTGGTGCTGCAGCACAGCTGGGACTTGAGGGGCGAGCTGGGAAAAGGCAGTGGAGTATTTAAACTTACTACCTATTGAGAGAGAATATGTAACAGTCTAGGGGAGTGGTGCTCAGTGTGGGCTTTTTTTTTAAAGCCAAGGAATAGTTCAGGTTCACTGTTAAAAAGTAAGCAACTGGGGCTGGAGATGGCTCACTGAGTATGTGTACTGTTCTTGTAGAGGATGTGGGTACCCAGCACCCACATCAGGTGGCTCATCCACGTGTGACTACAGTTCCAGGGAGTCCAGTGCCCTTGACATGTGCGGGTACCTGCACTTGTATGCACATGGATACACACATACATATAATTCAAAATAATGTTTATTTTTTTTTTTTAGCAATTGAGCAATCAGAACAAGAAGCCTAGGCATGATGGACTCACTTCGAAGCTGGCTAGCTGCTGTCCTTAGGTGTGCAATTTCCGTTTTGTTAATTTATTGAAGCACCTAGCACTCAGCGTAGCAGTCGATTTTTGTGTTCTCTTGGGTTTCTCTGGACCTTGTGTGAAGGAACCCCGAAAACAGTGGACTGGGTTAGTCAGATGGGATTCCAGTGTCTGCTTCTTCCTTGTGGTCACTAATCTTGTGCCTGTGTCCCTAAAGGCTGAAAAGTGATGTTGGGTGGGAAGGCTGTTGGAAACGGTCTGGGGAAGGATCTGGAAAGGCTGGGTGTGATGTGCATGGAAGAGTGCTGCCTGTGTCCACATTTCTGGTTTAACTCTGACCGATTTTCATCCCTGAGGAAAAACAACCGTGAGGGCCCATTTGAGGAAAGCGTGGAGACCCCAGGCCAGAAGATAAGACAAGTTACAAGGCTGTCACAGTGTAGTAGTTAGATTTCATCTGGACAGGAGAGGCCTAAAGCCCCAGAGCTGCACTAACAGCTCGAGTCCCTAAGTTACAGGGACTCCAGTCTCCTTGCGTGGAAGTGAACAGTTACAGCATTAGTGCTAAAGCAAAGGTTATCAAAGTCGGCACACAAATAGAACCGTGAAGAAAGCATGCCTTGCCTGCTACAGTGCCAGGACCACGCTGTTGGCAAAAAGATAAAGAGGGAAAAGTGTGAAGAAGTTAAATAGAAAAGAAAGGAAGTCTTTTTAATGTTAAGTTTCCATTTGCTCTGACAGAGTAAAGTGTAGTTCATTTTTAATGCTGTTAAATTAAGTAAATTTACCAATCTTGAGTAAATAAAATCTAGTTTCCCTTGAGTGTTCAGCAGTGCGTCAGCTACATAGCAGGCTGGAGAGATGGCTCAGTGGGTTTGACATTAGGACCCACATGATGAATAAGAGAACTGGTTCCCACAGGTTGCTCTCTGACATCTACCTGTGTGCACTGGCATGAGAGAGAGAGAGTGTGCACATGCATGCGCGGCGCGCGCGCACGCACACACACACACATACACACACACAATTGTAAAAACAATTTGAAATATGCATATCCATCAAATAAAGTAGCTCAGTGCTCACTACTTCCCCTGGGCTTCAGATGGAAAGGGTTATGTGTTCTGTGTTTGCTGTAAGTGCCTAAGGTAGGACTTGTAGCAGAATAAGTCATGTCCAGAAAGACAGGAAATTCAGTGCAAGATGACTGTGGGGGTGGAGACTTGTAGAGAGTAGAGCATATGGGAAAAGAAACCAGAGTCCACTTGCATCCATGTAGATGGCTTCCAGGAACGCCTGGGATACCACAGAGGACTCGAACAATGGGCACTTGACCTAGAGGAACCAGAAACCTCAGCTTCTAGCGGGCTTGATAATTGGAGGGAGAAGGTAGACCCCTTGGGTTTGTTTTATTTGCATGTTTAGCCATATTGTAGAGCATGTGGAGTCATATCACATTTGGGAGTAGCTACAGGTTTTGTAAACAAATACAGGCAAATAAGAGCTAGAAGCATGGGGTGTGGGTGTGAAGACCGCAGTTCACCTACTCAGCTCTGTGTGCCAGCTCCACCCTCAGTGTGGGTTGCGCTGTGTTCATGCGGGCTTCACAGAAGACCCATGCAGAAGGCATTGTTTTTCTACTTCATAGAAAAATTAACCAGTGCTTCCAAGGTGAAAAGATCAGTACAAGTTGGTAATGGAAGCTTCTCAAGTTCCCTAAGTCTATGAGTCACTGGGGGATATTGTTTAAAAGTACTGACTCAGGAACTCTGGGAAGAGGACTGGGGCTCTGTGGTTCTCACATCCCCGGTGTGTGCTGTGACTCACTGGAGTCATCTGGGGGTTAGAGCCAGTCTCCCTGCAGTCTCTCCACACTCAGAACCAATTTGGTTGCTGTATCCTGGCACCTGGGTTATACAGCAAAGTGAGCCCTAGGTTCAGGGAAGGGGAGAAGAGTGGGGGGTCACATGGCAGAGGTTGTTTATGTAAACAAAGGAGTCTATCAAAGACATAGTGCACTGTGAAGACAACTAATATTTAACTGAGGGTTCTAACTAAATAGTGTGGTTTTATATTGCTTTGTTTGTGAATTAGTGTATTTAACTTAAAACTGCTACTTCAGAATTTCCCTCAAAGATGTATTATTGCTATGTGGGGTTCCCCACCCCTATAATTAATAGACACGACTGATATGTACAATTATGACTGTTACCAAACCTAATATGCTTGGGATACTGCACAATTAAGATTTCTGTCCCCTTTGTAGATTGTGTGTCTGCACACACCAAATTGAGAAGCAGATCAGAAGTGCTTACTAATTATCTGTAAATGTCTACACCCTTTGGATGACCCTGACCATAGCATACTTAGGCTTAAAATTTAATGAACTTTAGGTGTTTGCTTTTTTGAGCTCTGTACCACACTTGTGTGGTGGGCTGACTCCACGCCCTGTCTGCGGCTCTCCTTGGCAGAGATCTCATTGCTCTGGTTCCTTAACCATCGTGGGGTCTCCAAGACAACCTAGATTTCATTTTCACAGCTGCCCTCAGTGGTCCCTCAGGGCCTCTTGGCTAATCTCAGCAGCTTCCCTTAGCCTTCGAGGAAGCCTGTACAGCCCTTTTCCTCCTATATCCTTCACAACTGCTAGCTTCTGCTGCTTGCTTGGGGGCCTCTGGAGTTACATTATTCAATTCGTCCTTGCTCTTTTTTTTTTTTTTCTTTACTCTTTCACAACAGATTTTATTGGAGCAGAGTACACAGACATTCCAATTCTTATCACACGTACCCCAAAAGAGCCATATATTGTGTTCATGTACTCAAACTCTGAAGAGTCATATAGTGTTCACATATGCAAATGAAGAGCTACACATTTTTTCTTTGAACTTATCCCAGTGATGTTCCAGCCTCATACTTGGCAAGTTTCCCTAAGACCTCTCATAACAACCAAATGCTCAGAATCCTCAGTTCCACCAAGTCACAATTTTATGCCACACACAGAACACACTCAAAATTTTCATCTTTCACAGCATATTATCACAACTGTTAGGAAAATGGACTGCCATGACCACAGACATCACAGTTCTGACAGGGCAAGGACCAAAGACTGGCTTTCTTATGAAATGGTTCTACTAGAAACACGGGACCAGATATAACTGAAAATATTCCAGACACCAATGCACGACTGAGACTCCAAATTGCCATTTAGTATGCTTTGTATTGTAGGATATAAAACTAGCCCCCTCTACGGAATGTTACTGGTGACCCCCGAGACAGTCACAGCCTCTCCTGATTCAGTATCCTGCTATTTTCTGGTTGTACCAAAAAATAAACAACCAGCAAATGATTTAACCTCTTTAAAAAAAACCATTTACACTTAAAAAATGGATGAGGTGGGATTCCCTCACCTTTTAAAAGTGTTTCTAGAGCTACTAAAAAACTGCATTTACAAAATAGTTGATAAAAATATTCCTCTGGATTGTACAAGAAGGGAGGCAGGGACCACTGACAGACATGATGGATGCTTAGTCGGACTTGGCTTCTTTTTCTTCTTCAGAGGTTGGACTCTGGTTTTCGTCTCTCCGTTTTCTGCAGGCAGATCTGTAGTTTGCTGGTCAGCCACTTCAGCCTGTTTGCCCTTTGCTCCCCTCTTCCCTTTTATCTGCACTTTTTTGTCTGCTGCTTTATCCTTTCCCGCGGCCTTTTTTGGCTTCGCATCCACCTTGGCAGGGGCGGGCTTGGCCGACAGCCTCGCGGAGCGGGCACTTGGGCTCCGCTTTCGCAGCTCCATCCGCGCTAACCTTCCTCTTGGGCATCGTGGCGGCGCCGGGTAGGAGACGCCTTGCGACGCCGGATGTGTCACGGAGCTGCACTGCCTAGCCGCCACCAGACAACTGCTGCGATGGGGCGGTGGACCTTGCTCTTTAAGAACAGATCATTCCTTAGGCCTTTTCTTTTCACAGGTTGTAGGACTGGCTGAGTGGGGTCTGCCCTAAGGGTACCTTCCCCTTCCCCCCCACCCCCGGAGAGACACAGCCCCATTCTCCTTATCTTTTTAGCACAAACCATGGCTCCAGCATTCCATTTCTTAGTGTTATTTTTCTTCTCAAACTGTATATTTTGTATTGCTTTTTGCCCCCTTGCTCCTTTTCATTGTAGATCAGCATAGCAGTGATAATAACAGCATGACAGAATTAATACCAGGCTGTCTTGAAATCTCCTTTGCCAATCAAAACTCTTCAGTTTAACCCCAGGCTGATTTTTTTTAATAAATATTTATTTTATGTATATGAGTACACCATTGCTCTCTTCAGACACACCAGAAGAGGGCATCAGACCCTATTTCAGATGGTTGTGAGCCACCATGTGGTTGCTGGGAATTGAACTCAGGACCTGTGGAAGAACAGTTGGTGCTCTTAACCGCTGAGCCATCTCTCCAGCCCACAGGCAGATTCTTAGGACAGGAGCAAAAAGCAGTCACATTCTTTGCTAAAAGCTCACAAGAATGGTCTTTAACACAGTTGCTGACACTGGTCCCTTCTGAACTTCCTGAGCTGGGCCTCCAGAGTTCACGTTGTTCTCGGTACTGCTGTCTTCCAAACTCCTACTAGAATGTCCCATTAAAGCCCTAAACATTTAACCACTTTTCTTTTTTTTTGTTTTTTTTTTGAGACAGGGTTTCTCTGTGTAGCTCGGGCTGTCCTGGAACTCACTCTGTAGACCAGGCTGGCCTCGAACTCAGAAATCCGCCTGCCTCTGCCTCCCAAGTGCTGGGATTAAAGGCTGCGCCACCACCGCCGGCTTAACCTCTTTTTCTAGTCCAAGGTCAAAAAATCTTCCACATTCCTCCAAAAGACATGGTCAGACCTGTCACAGCAGTAGCCCACTCCCTGACATGAGCTTCTGTCTTCGTTACTTCCTTCTTTTGTGAAGATACACCATGACGTAGGTAATCTGTAGAAACAGTAGTTATTGTAGGTTTTCTTACCTCAGAGCTCACCCTTAGTAACCTCCTCTAATAAGGCCACGCCTCTTAATCTGTTCCAAACAGTTCTGCCAACTGGGACCAAGCATTTAAATATATGAACCTGTGGGGATCATTCTCTTAATATTACCACCCGGCCCAATAATGATTCCCTCCTGTAAGGAGGTTGCAAACTCTGTTTCTAACACAAAGAACCGAAGTTTTCCTCCTGAATAAAAGCTGGTATTGCTGAGTTGCTCATTCCTTCTTGGCTTTTTGTTGATCTTATGGGGAGTCCAGTTGTGGGCTCTCCAAAGTGCTCCTTTTGTTCTTCTCTCTACCTGGTTTCCTGTTCCAGCTTGAATGACTCTGGCCGAGACCAGATGGTCTCTGCCATTGCTTTATTCCACACTGGATGAGTTTCCAGATGTTTCCCCCCCCTGAAGCTCTTCCTCCAGAACTCCATCTATGGCCAGACGTTTTCCTTGGGCAATTCAAACTCCTTCAAAGACCATGCAGATGTCTGCTCCTTGTGACAGGCCCCCTTACAAAATAGCCACTGAGTTGGAGATGCATTATATATATGGGAAAAATCTCCATGGGCCAATAATTCTCTTAGACAGACAGACAGACAACAAACTAAGGCTCCACTGAGTCAAAAATGTCTCATGCTCTACAGAATATGCTCTGGCCAAAGTACCACCTCTAATATGGCCAATATTGGCCAGAGGGTGGATTGTTTGACTTCCAAATTCTAAGAGACCTTGGATTCTTCCTCTGGCACAAGGGAAAGTGGTGTAGCTCCCTAGTTCTCGCCTTTATCTACTGCTCCTGTTCCACTTCTATACTTTCTCTGCAGCCCACTCAACACTCACCTTTCTAAAGCCTGACACTAACACCTCTCCAGAAAATCTTTTCTCTGCCTGCTGAAGAGCACCTGTTGCATATCACCCTTTCTAGCTCCCTCCATCCCCTTGCTAATCAGCTGTAGCTCTCCAGCCAGTCAGACTCAGCAGCTGGTCCGGAATGCTTACATTCAAGTTCCCTTTCTGTGGTTCCACTCTAAATCACCTGACAGCTCATGGCTGCTGCCCTCTTCCCTTTGAGAGCTTTCTGTGTAGACATCCTTCCACCACTATCCCACTCTTCTCTATAGCGCACTGGCTCTCTCCTTGAGTCTGGCTGTTCCTTTGTTTCCCTAGCAGGATTTGCCTCCAGACTGCCTGAGGTAACCAGCCACTGAGCTGTACGAGGTAAGCACCTCCTACAGACACAGCTTCTCCCCTCCCCCACTGCCAGAGTGTGGCTAACAGAAAACCACGGTTTACCCTCCATAATAGTCTAGGATGCAAAGCCCTTTCTTCCTGTCCACTCCTACCTGATTCAGCCTTTTAGTTACATTTTAATAGAGCTCACTTGTGTTCAGTACTCACTTCTAAATCCCCCTTTAGCCTAAAAACACCCTCAGCCACACCTCTTCCTCTTCCTACCTCAGGGAACCCATCTACTAAAGACCCAAAGCTGTAATCCCCTCTTCCTGAACTCTACCCCCACCCTACCCTCGTGTCTGGGCTCCCAGCCGGGCTGCAGCACTCCTCTCACAGAGCCACAAAAGAGAAGGTAAAGGGGTTGAGAGAGGAAACTGCGCAGAGGTCTCAATCCTCCTCTCCCACCCTAGGGCGCTCTCTACAGACTCACCTTTTGTCCTTTCCACTGGGTACAGCCATTGTTGGGAAAGTCAGACCTAAAGTGTAAGCCGTTCTAGTACATTCTGCGCATGCACATTCTGTCAGTTGTGTTCTTCTGGAGGACACGGGCTAACAGTGTGGGTGCATGTTTGCTAGCACTGCTCCTCCCTCTGCAGTGTGTTTGGGGTTGGAACTAACTTCTTTGAGACAGTGTGACTTCCTGAGTTCCCTTTTACTTTTTTGTTGTTTGTTTGTTTATTTTTCGAGACAGGGTTCTCTGTGTAAGCCTGGCTGTCTGGAACTCACTCTGTAGACCAGGCTGACCTCAAACTCAGAAATCCACCTGCCTCTGCCTCCCAAGTGCTGAGATCAAAGGCGTGCGCCACCACTGCCCGGTTAGAGTTCTCCTTTACTTATTCAATGGTAAGTTATAAAATATATCTCTGGTTAAAAAACATGTATACAATTTCAGATAAAGATTTATATAAAGGTCTCTAAAAGATCATTATGCTAACATAATTCCTCAATTTAAAATTCAGTTACATCAAGATAAAATGGATGCCAGATTCTCTGTCTACAACGAGATTTTTTAAGTATTGATTCTTAGTAATGCTTACAAAAATGGACCTTAGGAAAAAGACTTTGCTAGGAAAAGATTTTGTTAGTTTTTTTACTAAATGGGATATTTAAATCTGTGATTTGATTTCTCCAGATGTGTTGGGATGCTTTCCCACTGGGTAAAGCTATGGCTTGCTGGGTGGATACTACTGTAACACACACACACAAAAAAAAAAAAAAATTCTACTTGGAACATACCTGATAAGTTACAAGTTACATAATAATTGTAAAACTTACTTTTCTGCTCAAAATTTTAAATCTGTTTATAAGTTCGGCCTGTTATATAAACTTAGGCTCAGCCTGTTGTGCTGGATAGTATATCGTCCAGTTGACACAGTGTAGGGTCATAGGGGGCAGGGGGCAGAACCTCAATTGAGAAAATGCCTCCTTAAGATTGGGCTGATGGCAGTATGGCATTTTCTTAATAAGTATTTGATTTGGAAGGGCCCAGCTGACTGTGAGTGGTGCTGTCCTGGGGCTGGTGGTCCTGGGGTCTATAAGAAAGCAGGCTGGAAGCAAGCCAGTAGGCAGCACCCCTCCATGGCCTCTGCACTAGCTCTGTCTCCAGATCCTGCCCTGTTTAGTTCCTGTCCTGCCTTCCTTCTGCCATGGACTATGATGTGGAAGTATAAGCCAAGTAAACCCTTTCCTCCCCAACTTGCTTTTTGGTCATGGTGTTTTGTTACAGCAGTAGTAACCCTAACTAGGATACCTGTCAAACTCAATCCTCTAGATTGTAAGTGAACAGCTATCATTAATAATCTGAAAGTTTTTCACAGTAAGTTCCTGGGAAGTAAATACAACCAAATGGTTTCATCAGTGTCTTTGCTTTTTTAAAAAAGAACAGGACCATACTTTTTATTTCTCAAATCCTACTATTTTTGAGGGATGTTTAAAAAGTTGCTTGCTATATTTCTCAAAGATATAACGATGCTGATCTTGATTCTGTTAGGACTACAGGTAAAGACAGTCTTAGGTTCCCCATGTCTGATTACTTAGACATGCTGTACTCGAAGCGTCTGGAGGTAGCTGGAGTTAAACTCAGCTAGTCTCAATTAGGGTTCCTGTCTTCTTCATCTGCTATTATGTGCTGCTTTCAAGCAGAGCGTGTGTCTGTTATTATATTGAATACTGCTGTGTCGTGCTTGTGTTAAAACTAAAGTGAGTCTATAACTCTGTTGTTAGAATTTCAATGGTTAAGTGTGTGGGTTTGAATGAGTGGCCCCAGGAGGCTCATATATGTAGATCCTTAGTTACCAGGAAGTGTGGCCTTGTTGGAGGAGGTATGCCACTGGGGGTGGGCCAGTATCTCTCCATCTCTGTCTGTCTGTCTGTCTGTCTGTCTGTCTCTGTCTCTGTCTCTGTGTGTGTGTTCACGCAAGCGTGGGTGCTTGCTTGCCTGCTTGCCTGCCTGCCTCTCTCCCTGCCTACAGATCAGGATTTAGCTCTCATCTGCTTCTTCAGCACCACACCTGCCTGCTGCCATGCTCTCTACCATGATGTAATGAAACTGTAAACAAACCCCCAATTAAAAGCTTTCTGTTATGAGAGTTGCCTTGGTTATGGTGTCTCTTCACTGCAATAGAACAGTGACTAAGACAGCAAGTATACAGAGCAAAAACTCTTACAGATCCAGAGCCCGAACAATCTTATCACATCTGTGACCCAAACTCAAAACTATATAATGGGATTAACTTTAAGGAGATCTGTAGATAGCAACTCTGTTAAAACGTGTCCTTGTTTCCTGATGCCTTCTCTGTATCTTCCTTAACAGTGAAAAGTTGACGTCTCATACATACTCCTTGTTCTGGCATCTATTCTGTTATTTTTTTTCTATTTAGAATCTCCGTCCTCTCAGAGAGTACTCAGTCCCTGGTCATTTGTAGCTGTGTCTCCCCACCCTGTGTTCCCTACATTCCGTTAGGGTTCTTGAGGGTGACCCTACTATGAGAGTTCAGTGTCCACTCCTGGCTTTGCTATACTGTTGGAATCCTAATGGCTCCCTCCTCCTTACTGGGATCTTTGGCTTACTCCTGGGGTGCTGGTCTCTCCTATCTGGACTCATGGTCTGTTCTGTAATTTAAATATCCAGCAGGAAAGTATAACTTATGATTAAAATAATTGATTATGTATATGTGTGTGTATACTACACTTTAATATAGACAAATGATCCAGGCCTTAAAGGCCTCCCTATTAAACTTGAGAATGGACCACTGACATGCCAGGTACAATACATCCTCTCTAGTATAATCAGATTAAAGGACTTTTCCTAACTGTAAACAAGATATTTTAAAAATATTTTTATATCTACATATATATAAACAAAAGGCTTTATATTCCTGATAATTCTACCAATGTCTCTCTTGCTTATACTATGCCAAATACCATCATCTCATTGTTGATCCTGTATCAAAGTCCATATATCTGAGTCCCCTTGATCATTCCTCCATTGCATAAAAGTCATCAAGAATAGAGATTTTAAGTTCTTCTGTGCTCACATGTCAGTTGGATATAGCCATAGTGATCTAATGTCCATCTCCTAAGTTATTTTAGAATCTGAGGTTTTGAAGGAAAAACATTAGGTAGCTAGCTTGGAGGCCATGGAAAAGGACCTCCCTCCCCCACTGCATCTTCCTTCAAAATGTCTGATTCCAAAGACTGCCACAGGCTTGTTTAGGATACTGCCCGTGCCCAGCAAAAGGTAATGACAGAAATGACAACTATACCTGCTAATAAAAACCTATCTAATAAAAATGAGAGGAAGGAGTGGCATACCATTCTAAACCTCCATTTGGATTGAAATATGACAATTACCAAACTAAAGTAATTTGGTTTTCAGAACCAAAGTCACTTGTTTCACTAGATTGTCCTTCTCTACTCTGTTGACCACAAGAGATGTTTGTCACCTAACATTGTTTAGCTGACTTGTTGCCCTGGCAGTGGCCAACCATGGGCCAAAAAGGGAAACCTTTGAATCTGCCTGACCTCCTCTTGCCTATAATTACTTTAGGCCGTAAGCAGATGGTTGGTGGACTCTGATTCTCACAGCAGAGAACCCCTGTGCAGGCTTTTCTTTGCATAACATCCAATGTACTATTGTTTAGTTGCTCATTCCCTTATCTGCCTTCCTTTCCTATGACATGAAATAAAATGTATCTACACAAATGATTAGCTATTATTCTTGTTAATAACTTACTTCAGGTTTTGAGAGTAGAAACCTTTAGTCTTCATGTGTAATAAGCAGTAAGGCTGCTTACTGTGTGTCTCGTCGTTCACTGATTTTAAAAGCTATAAAGCCATAATCCACGGTTGCTCTTTCATAATGGCCTCTGTAGGGTAGGAACAGTGGTCAGGCAGCAGACGCCTGAGGATCTGCTAGCCCCAAATGGGACATGCAGAGTTCTATTTGAGTTTTTCCCTGTGATGGTTTGTATATGCTGGGCCAGGGAGTGGCACTATTTGGGGGTGTGGCCTTGTTGGAGTAGGTGTGATCTGGTTGGAGTAGATGTGTCACTGTGGGACTGGACTCTAAGACCCTATTCCTAGCTGCCTGGAAGTTATTACTAGCAGCCTTCAGATGAAGATGTAGAGCTCTCAGCTCCTCCTGTACCATACCTGCCTGGATCCTGCCGTGTCCCTGCCTTGATGGTATTGGACTGAACCTCTGAACCTGTAAGCCAGTCCCAATTAAATGTTGTCCTTTATAAGACTTGCCGTGGTCATGGTGTCTGTTCACAGCAGTAAAACCCCAAGACATTCCCCCACCATGTATCATCCTGAGGCTCTCATGGAGATGATATGAGCTGATTCCTTGGAACAGTTTGGTGTTCATGTTACACAGCTGGGTCTAAGCATGCTGGTTTATGTAGACACCTGCCTACACTAACTGTAACCGTGACAAATGGACAGAATGATCTGCTAGGTTCCCAAGTTTGACTCACAAAGAAGTATGCAGGTTCTAAGATGAAATAACAGACATGACACTCCTGTGGCTCCACACAGATGAAAAGTCAGAGCTGGACCGGGTACCAGACATTGTCTTAGCCTTCTCACATCTGCTTCTTCCTCTGCGGTACCAGCAGTGTGTTCCACCACTACAGTTAGTCTGCTTTTCAGCTTTGGGTTGGTGGAGCTACAGGGTCAGCTCTTTGGCCCATGTGACAGCATGCCAGGTAGCAGTTGGTTCCTTGTGAATAACATACTGTTGCTGTTTCTCTCTTCAGCTACAAGAGAGTGTTAGTTAGGTGGTTCACTTTGGAGTTGACCTAAATAGAGTGCTGTTATGAGCCGCCTTATTTATTTTATGGGAGGATCCCTCAATCATGAAGACTTGGATCCTATTTTCACATTTTCTTTTTTTTTTTGGTTTTTCGAGACAGGGTTTCTCTGTGTAGCCCTGGCTGTCCTGGAACTTACTCTGTAGACCAGGCTGGCCTCCAACTCAGAAATCCGCCTGCCTCTGCCTTCCAAGTGCTGGGATTAAAGCCATGTGCCCACCACCGCCCGGCTATTTTCACATTTCTTGGTACACATTAATGTAAGTGTTCTACTAGGGTGGACTTGCTATGCCACAGGGAAAATAAGCAGTCAGCCTTATTGAATCACATAAAAGTAATTGAACTAATTTTCGTTTACTTCAAACTATTACTTAAAAGAATCCATAGAAGCCATTTCAATGGGATGTCTGTAAAGGTCTCCCAGGACCAGCTTTCTTTGAGTGGTTTTCTCCCTGCTAGAGACACTGAAAGCTAATTTCTCTGAGTGGTTTTCTCCCTGCTAGAGACACTGAAAGCTAATTTCTCTGAGTGGTTTTCTTTCTACTAGAGACACTGAAAGCTAAAGTAGATTCTTTGTTTCAGTAACTTGATAACATTGCATATTCTTAGAGAATATCTATTGAAATCTCGGAGAAGCTGTCCACTGAAAAAATAGGTTAGGTCTGTTTGAATTTCTTCTAGGTGTTTTGGTCCCAGGTACTTCTAAGACTGTTCCATCTGTGGATTAGAGGGAGCTGCAACTGGGAGTTAGCAGAAAGTGGGAGAAGGTAGACATTTTTTTACTCAGTAACTGAGATGCCAGTTCTTTCTGTGAAAATGGTGATTGAGATGCTGGCATGCGTGCTGGAAGAGGTCAGAAAGACTGTAAGAGCTGAAGGGTGGGGTTGAGGGATACAGCCCGTAATGATGAGCACACACCGTAGACACCGTACACGGTCAGGCATTCAGCAGTCCATCCTGGATGAGGAAGGTTCCATGTGCCGCACGCTTCCAGGAGGAACTCTTGGCACTTCCTATTACTGTAGGAGGGGAGTAGTTTTCTTCAGTGCTGTAGCCTCTGGTAAGTTGCCCACACTCCAGTAAATGACACCCTACCTGTGTTCATAAAGTGGCCCTAATTAAACTCAGTAGGTTAAAAAGAAATAGGGAGAGGCAGACTAATAGGGAGGAAGAGGGGTCAGCAGAAATGAGAGGGGTTAGCAGAGGGTGACAGAGTATGATCGCAGAACATTGTATAAATACATTGTATCAATTATAGCCGGGCATAGTGGCATGTGCTTTTAAGCCCAGCACTTGGGAGGCAGAGGCAGGTGGATCTCTGAGTTCTTGGCCAGCCTGGTTTACATATTGAGTTCCAGGACAGCCAGAGGTACATAGTGAGATCCTATTTAAACAAGCAAGCAAACAAACAATATCTATTTTATGTGTATAAAGAATAAGTAAGCCGGGCGGTGGTGGCGCACACCTTTAATCCCAGCACTTGGGAGGCAGAGGCAAGTGGATTTCTGAGTTTGAGGCCAGCCTGGTCTACAGAGTGAGTTCCAGGACAGCCCAGGCTATACAGAGAAACCCTGTCTCGAAAGACCTAAAACAAACAAACAAACAAACAAAACCCAGGAATAAGTAAATGGTCTTAATAAAGCATGTACAACTTGTGACATTAGAAAGTCTTGCTTTCACCTCTTCTGGTCTGCCCCTTTGTTCCTATCCACTGTGTGTTACTTTTCTAATGAGCATTGTCCTAGTTAGGATTTTTATTTTTTTTAGGTTTTTCAAGATGGGGTTTCTCTGTATAGTCCTGAAACTCACTCTGTAGACCAGGCTGGCCTCGAACTCAGAAATCGCCTGGCTCTGCCTCCCAAGTGCTGGATTAAAGGCATGCGCCACCACGCCTGGCTCTAGTTAGGATTTTTATGGCTGTGAAGAGACACCATGACCATGGTAACTCTTATAGAGGAAAATATTTCACTGGGGCTGGCTTACAGTTCAGAGGTTTTAGTCCATTATTATATATTATTATTATTCCTGCACAGTATTATATGCAGGAAGCATGGCTGCATGCAGGCAGACATGGTGCTAGAGAGGGGACTGAGAGTTCTACATCTGAATCAGCAGACAGCAGGAAGAGAGAGAGAGAGAGGGTGGGGAAGAGAGAGAGAGTAGATGTGGTTTGAGTATCTGAAACCTCAGTGCCCACCTTAAATGACACAGTTCCTTCAACGAGGCCACACCTACTCCAACAAGGGCATACCCAATAGTGATAATCCCCATGGGATTAAATGGACCATTTTTATCCAAACTACCACACATGTATAAATATGTTTTAAGTTTTCTCTTCTGTTTTTTACCACAAAAGTGAGTAAAACCCATCATTAATGTACTTAGGAGTAGAGAGCCAAGATACTTGTGTTTATTTTTGAATAGTTCAGTAATAAGATAAATAGATTATGACAGGGCCAGTAAGATGGCTCAGCAGATAAGAGCAAGCCTGACAACCCAGACCTACATGGTAGAAGGAGAGAACTGACCCCTGCAAGTTGCTTCTGACCTCCACATATATGTGAATGTACCGCTCTCTCTCTCTCTCGCTGCGCTTCTCTCTCTCTCTCTTCACACACACACACACAAAATGAGAAATAAATGTAAAAAATATTAGCACTGTTTATTTCACCTCAATTTCTTTACTTCATATTGTCTAGACACCTCTTCATACCAGCATATACAGGGCATCATTGTCATTTTCTTTCCATTTATAATAGCTGTGTAATATTCTACTGTGGATGCATGTATTGTGCGTCCTCATTGGTGATAGCTTTGGTTTGTGGAGTTATTTTCTATAGCAGTGTTGAAGTGGATTGTGTTGTAAAAACATAACATTTCAGACACATGAAGCTGTGTGTGAGATAAATTTGAAGCCAGCGACAAAAGGATACATCCCAGGGTTCTCCATAGAGGTCTTGCCATATTGTACTCCATCAGAAAAGTATGGAGAAGGGAATCTATTTATCTTATTACTGAACTATTCAAAAATAAACACAAGTATCTTGGCTCTCTACTCCTAAGTACATTAATGATGGGTTTTTTTTGTTGTTGTTGTTGTTGTTTTTGGTTTTTCAAGACAGGGTTTCTCTGTGTAGCCCTGGCTGTCCTGGAACTCACTTTATAGACCAGGCTGGCCTCAAACTCAGAAATCCACCTGCCTCTGCCTCCCAAGTGCTGGGATTAAAGGCGTGCGCCACCACCGCCCGGCTTAATGATGGTTTTTAAAAACAGGAAACTTGAGAGATTTTAACAGTCTTATATTTCAGGTATACAATGCAGTGGTGTTGCTAAGTTTAGTGCTGTGTAAGCATCTCTACTATGACATTCTGAAACGCTGTCATCATCCCTCAATGCCCTCCAGCCCCTTTCATGTTAGTGCCTGACCCCATACCCACTGTATGAGGCTAGTCATGCTGGCTAGTCTAATGTCCACTTGGCACAAGCTAGTGCTATTTTAAAGGAGGGAGCATCATTTGAGAAAATGCCTCCATAAGATCCAGCTCTAAGGCATTTTCTTTACTAGAGATTGATGGGGAGGGTCCAGCCCGCTTTGGGTGGTGCTATCCCTGGGCTGGTGGTCCTGGGTTCTAAAAGAAAGCAGGCTGAGCAAACCATGAGGAGCAAGCCAGTAAGTAGTACCCCTTCATGGCCTCTGCATCATTTCCCACCTCCAGGATCCTGCCCTGTTTGAGTTCCATGACGAACAGTGCTGTGGAAGTGTAAGCCAAGTAAACCCTTTCCTCCCCACTTGCTTTTGGTCATGATGTTTCATTGCAGCAATAGAACCTAACCCTTATTTACTCTACGGCTATAGAATCTTCACTTCCTGTATAGTTTATGCAAATGCAGTAACATAGAATGTGGTTCTTAGTGTCTGGCTTCTTTTAATTAGCAATGTTTGAGTTTAATGCCATGTCAGGAATTCTTACATCTAATGTTTGTAGCACCACTCTATAGTGGAGTAGTCACATGGCTGTTAGTACATTGTATGGACTATTATCTGTCTAGCTATTATCTGTTGCTAGAACAAAAAAATTTGTGGCTAGGTCACACTTAAGGAACAGAAAGCGTGGTGCGATGTGTTGGCATCTCAAGAGGGTCTGTATGCTGTTCCATATAAAGTGGGAAGAGAGGATGTGTATAGGCGCTCATCTACAGGAGGTGCTCAGGGGAGCTGCCAGGCCCACTTTGTAACAGCTAACCCAAATGACTGATGCATTCCATTAGGAACTGTGTTAATTCCTCTGTGAGGGTAGAGCCCCTTCTCCTTACTACCTCATAAACTCCATTACATTGGGGCCAAACCCCATCATGAGTTTTGATGGGGACAAACTGTTCAGATCAGAGCACTCGAGAGATATAGGCTCGCATAAGCCTGTGACTGATGCCTAGCAAGGTTTTGGATTTTTTCTTTTTTCTTTTCAAGACAGATTTCTCTCTGTATCTCTGGATGTCCCAGAACCCACTGTGTAGATCAGGCTAGCCTGAAACTCAGATCCACATGCCTCTGCCTCAAGGGTGCTGGGATTAAAGGCATGCATCACCACACACACCTGGCCCAAGCAAGTTTAAGAAGCAGAGATTCTTGTGTCATATATACTATTTGCAGGAGGAAAAATGGCCAAGGTCAGCAGAGAGCTAGGTCAGACAGTGTTGGTAAAGGAAAAGTGGAACACCTCAGACAGCTCACGGGGAAGGTTGGCCTCCCAGAAACTGCAATCTTGACTCCTTCCAGGCACTGCCCCAGCCCTAGACCAGCTTTGCAGAGCCTGTTCCTGCACAAGGACACAGGACTAAAGTTCTCTGTCCTTTCATCGGGACCTCTGAGAAAGTCTCAGGTGGGTTAGGCGCGGATTTTGTATCTTTATGATTGTTACAGTTTTGGAGGCTTTTGTTGAACTTTGACCTTCACACAGGTACATGCATGCAGTCATATCCACACATGCAGGCAAACACAAAACACAATGCTATAAATGCTATTTACTTAAAAGACATGATGTGAATGGTTAGCTATGGACTATAGTCCTAGGTGGTTGATGGGCATTTTCCTGGTACATACGTTCCTGTTTCTTAACTTGTAAACACTTTGTATTTTGTTTTAGGTGTGAGCCTTCTAAGTAGTATATGGCAAAAATTTAGGCCAAGCTGTGAAACCCCGTGGTTAAGGTAAGCTGTCACCCTAAAGATGTGCATTTTCAGCTGCTGTCTTTTGCGTTTCCTGTTTGCTGCACATTTTCTCTGCTTTCCTTCTCTCTTTTTTTCATCTTCCTGTTAATACGTGGTTTTTTTCTGTCATTCAACTCAGAAGATAGAGGTCCATATCTGTTCTTCTACTCGTTATGATGAAGGTTTATTTATTTTTTATTCTTCTTATTGAAGATGTGTGTGTGTGTATTCTTTAAATTATATTTTAAATATTTTATTTAGTATTTTTATCTTAGGTGCATAAGTGTTTGCTTGCTTAGTTAGAATCCATTCAGGAGATGAGTGAGACCTGCTTACTTAGTGCAGCATAGTAACCAGGATACAGAATAATCAGTTGGCAACTCCAGTGATGAAAGAGAAGATAAAAGTAAAGTGAGAATCTACAAGGTGGAGCATTATTCAGCTATCAAGGTTAGAATCCTGGCATTTGACACAGCATATAAGTGGAATAAAATGAGCCCAGCACGAAGACAGAGATTTCATGCTCTTACTTGTTTGTGGAATATTTTTAGCTTTCATCTGTCTTTTTTCTTCTCATCTTTCTTTTTACTTTTAATTTTGAAACAAGGTCTCTCTGAGTCACTTAGGCTGGCCTTGAACTTGCGATCTTCTTGCCAAATCCTTCCAAGTAGCTAGGATTACAGTTATTCATGTAGAATGAGAGGTGTTGTTTGAAAATGATTCCTTGGTCTATTTTAACCTGGGTCTTGATGTGCACTTCTAGATGGTGGTTTATTTGTGTGCATTAAATGACTATATGACATCAGCTGATGTGTGTTGGGGTGCTGGACACTCACTCAGCTTTTGCTCCATCTTGTAGAACCTGTGCCTTCTGAAGTTCTCTGCTGCTGTGGATGGCCCCGGCTATCTTGACTGCCCTTCCCAATAGGATGTCCCTGAGATCCCTCAAATGGAGCCTCCTGCTGCTCTCCCTGCTGAGCTTCCTGGTGATCTGGTACCTCAGCCTTCCCCACTACAATGTGATCGAGCGTGTGAACTGGATGTACTTCTATGAGTATGAGCCAATTTACAGACAAGACTTTCGCTTCACGCTCCGGGAACATTCGAACTGCTCTCATCAGAGCCCATTCCTGGTCATCCTGGTGACCTCGCGCCCCTCAGATGTGAAAGCCAGACAAGCCATTAGGGTTACTTGGGGTGAGAAAAAGTCCTGGTGGGATATGAGGTTCTCACGTTTTTCTTACTAGGCCAGCAGGCTGAAAGGGAAGACAAAACGTTAGCGTTGTCCTTGGAGGACGAACACGCTCTCTATGGCGATATCATACGGCAAGACTTTTTAGATACGTATAATAACTTGACCTTGAAAACCATTATGGCTTTCAGGTGGTGATTGAGTTTTGCCCCAATGCCAAGTATGTCATGAAAACAGACACTGACGTTTTCATCAACACTGGCAATTTAGTCAAGTATCTTTTAAACCTGAACCACTCAGAGAAGTTTTTCACGGGTTATCCTCTAATTGATAACTATTCCTATAGAGGATTTTTCCATAAAAACCACATTTCATACCAAGAGTATCCTTTCAAGGTGTTCCCTCCCTATTGTAGTGGGCTGGGCTACATTATGTCTGGCGACCTGGTGCCGAAGATCTATGAGATGATGAGTCACGTGAAACCCATCAAGTTTGAAGACGTCTATGTCGGCATCTGTTTGAATTTGTTAAAAGTGGGCATTCATATTCCAGAAGACACAAATCTTTTCTTTCTGTACAGAATACACTTGGACGTATGTCAGCTCAGACGTGTGATTGCAGCCCATGGCTTCTCTTCCAAGGAGATCATCACGTTTTGGCAGGTCATGCTGAGGAACACCACATGCCATTACTAACCATCCTTCGTCCGTGTAGGGAAGGGAGGAAGGACGCTGTGGGAAGGGTCAGAGTTAGTACTGTGGGAAACTCTGGAAGCTGAGCGTGCTGGCTTGCCAGGACTGACACTCATGGAGCTTACCTAGACTGGAGCTGCAGGGCCCGAACTTAGTGTTTGTTTTCACAGAAAATTTAACCTGGCTCCTTAAAGGCGATAGAGGAGTCAAACAAACAAATGGTCTTGCTAATAAAATCAAAGGGTCAGACAGTCTGGATGACTCAGGCTGGACATTAGAATTTCCAAGATTTTCCTGAAAGAAAAACTAACTAGACTACAGCCAGAAAACAGTGTGGAGTTGTATTTATTAGATAGTATAGTCATGTAATGATTCAGTGTGTATCTTAGGTGGTTACTGTTAAAAGATATATATATTTCTTGTAAAAAGCTTTACTGAAGTTATATTGAAAAAAATACATTTGTACTGTTTTCATTTGCAAGGTACTTGATGATGTACTTCAGAGTTATCAAATCAAATATTATTTAATGTTATTTCAATTTTCTAAGTGTTTAAAGGTGATGGTGGTTTCAGTATTATATAGTGAATTGCCTTTCACATTTGAGCTTTGTTTTATTCACTCTGCTGATGAGTTTAATTTTGAAAGTCCCATTAATGTGACGTCATAGGTTATTACTGACTGTCCGTAATCTGTTGAACTCTGTGCACTGTAAACATATGGAGAATGCAAGCAAGAAAATTCGAGCTTTGTACAGTTTTTTAAAAATGTAGTCAGTGTTTCTGGATGTCACTTCGTCCGTCTCATTCTCTAAAGAATTTGAGAATAGAGAATTCTAAGCAGAGCATTTCCTAAAGGCACAAAAGGCTAAGATGGTCTCAGCGTTTCCTGTTGCAGTATGTAAGTTGGAAAGGGAGGGTGGAAGATGCAAGTTGTATTGTTAACCTACCCAGTGTGTCTTTTCTACTGAGGAATCCATTTGTGAATAAAGGATTTTTTAAAGGCAGAAAGGCCGCTTGTGTTGTTACGAGCTCACCATGGAGACGGGAGTCTGAAGCGGAGGTTGATTCAGGTCTGTGCTGGTGCTTCCTTGTGACGTTCCTAAATGAGGAAAACGGTTTCCTTGTCCCCAGGTTCCAGGGATTTTGCAGCTTTCTCTTAGAGTTAATTAAGAACAGGTAATGCCTTTCTTACTGATTACCTGGCAATAAGAGTTCAAACCTTCCTCAGAAAATACAGCGTCAGGAGATGCGGTCAGCTCCTGTGATAGCTGATTTCTGACTCAGCCTGGAAGCTACAGTGGTGTGAGGGTCCCGAGATGAGTGTGTGACCACCTCCCTTAGTGTCATCAGTGTACTCAACAGACTAGTGGCTTTCTTTAAGACTGATGGAGGTAATGATTTTTTTTTTTAATGAATATATTTGACCAGTTTTTGGAGAGGTTTGAGATATTAAGAGATCAAAAGAAAAATTTTAAGAGAGAACTTTTAAAAATAAATTATTCTGCAGTCTAAGTCTCATAAAAGCCAGACCCAGAGTTGAGTCCAACTAAAGATATTTTTCCTAAAGCTCTGTAAAATGATTACGAAAAATAGATCTATTAAACATATGTTAACTGCATGTTTTATAACTTTAAGCTTTTTGGGTGATAAATATTAGTCCATTGTATTATTTAAACTACAACCTCTGGGCTGGTGAGATGGCTCTGCAGGTAAAGACACTGGACATAGAGCCTGATGACTTGAATTTGATCCCTAGAACCCATGTGACAGAAGAAGAAAACCGACTCCTGCTAGTTGCTTTTTGACCTTCACGTGTGCCATGGCACACACATTTCCTGTCACCTTCTCAATCACTAGATAAATGTTCAAAAACCAAGACAAACAAAAGACCACACCACCATCTCTGCTGGCTATCTGAACCAACACCTTTTAAAACTCCAGCCAAAGCAAAGTTTAATGCTGGATAGATGTTTTGGCTGGCTGTGCAGTCTGTAGCAGGCCCACCATTGCTGCATTTATACATGCCTACCTTTTTGTCTCCTTTATCTACCAACAGTAGACTGTAAAGACTCCTAGCACACTGGTTAGCTCAGGTGACATTATGCTGCAGTTACTCCCAAGGCTCAGAAGTGCAATTGAAGACTACTGTGTGTACTTTAAGCTCACATTGATTGCCAGCAGTTGCCTAGTACCCTGTGCCAAGTGTCTTATCATGCCAGGGCACAGGTTGAAGGGCAGTGGCCATCTGAAACACACCATTCTTACAGAGAGAAGGAAAAAATTACTGGTTGAAATGGTAAGCTGGATGCAGTGAAGAAAACCCCATCAAGGCAGCTCCATGGTTGGGAGCAGGGTTAATTGTAGGTGACTGAGAGACTAGTCACAGCCATCTGGGGGAGTCTACTAAAGCTACCTCTCAGGGACAGAGAGAAGACCAGAGAGAAAAGGCAGGGAGAGGTAATCGCCAGGGCTATGGGAGCAGAGAAATTGGCAAAAATGGTGGGCGAGATCTGCCAGTTGTAAGGGGTTATGCTGCCATGGGAGGAGGCCAGGTTAGCTGGAATAGCCTGGAAGCTCGAATGAGGAGTGACCCTGACACAAGCTTTAAGGGCCACAGCGGGAAAAGATAACAGTGGATTCTACAGGCTGCACCCTGGAATCTTCTGCATGCAGCAGGGCGGAGCTTCCTCTAGAGAAGTGTAAGATGATAAAAAACCATTCAAGATTAGATGAGATAACTAAGATAATCGAGAACGTAGCTCTGATTTCTCTACATGCAACCTCAAGTTGCTATGATAAACTTAGGATCATAAGAAAACCCCACCACCTTTTACAAAGTTGGCGTGTGCCAAGTATTTTGAGGAACTTTCTGGAAATCTGGTCCCACATTCAGCCCAGGGAGGTGATGGAGTGTGAGAGAGTGCCAGTTGTGAACTGGTCTGTGGCTCCACCCAGATCAAAGGACTCTTTTTAGCATACAGGAAGCTACAAAGTATGGTGGCACAAGCCTGTAATCGTAGCATTTGGGAGGCGGGGGAGGCAAGAGGATTATAAATCCTGGTGGATTAGAAGCACATGGTAGAGGAAATGTGTAGGCATCAATTCTTTGCAACCTACTTTTAATAAAGGTTCAACCTCTCCTCTAGCCCACCACCCAGCAGATGAAGTGAAAGAGAAAAGTTATTAGGATATGGGGGATGTGGACTGTCACTACCCTCTCCGAACCAGTGGAATAAGGCAACCGTGTTCTTCTTCAAGCAGTTTATTCAGCTTCCTTGTTACAGCAAGCTTGCTTCTCGCTTGCTTTCCTCCCTTGCTCTCTCCTGCTCCTCCTGCTTGCCCCTTATATGCATTGCCTTAATCCTATCAGCAGCTGCCACGCTGTCACTGTTAATTGGCTGTTCCATATGATGCGAGATGGGCTGATCGGGGTAGCCACACCTGGAAGGGCAAACCTTTTCTCTTTAAAGAGCCACAGCCGCTGTGCCTACTCATGCTTGCTGGCTACATGCCAAACATCATCTTTTAATGGCAGGGAGAACTGCTTCCTACAGTGGACCTGTTCAGTAATAGTTCTTTGGGGGTGAGCTTGATCTTGGGCAGCAATTTAGTCCCTTAGCAAACACCAAACACAATCCGGCAGCTGCAGACCAGTCCTCTAGGCAGACAGACACCAGGCATGAACAGGCAGCTACAGTCCAGTCCTTTCAGCAAGCAGACACCAGGAAGCTGTAGTTCTATCCTGAAGAAACCAACAGGCCTGAGCTGAGACCACTGAATCCACAAGCTGCTGCAGGAACCTCACGAGCAGTTCTTGGGAGAATTTCTCTCAGTGGTCACCATTATCACAGTTTGAGCTCAACAATGCTATATAAGGTGAACTAATACGTGTGTGTCATTAGTGAAGACTAGTGAGATGGAGCAAACCAAACAAATGCTCAGTGCTCGTCTTGGGGTCATATTTATAGTCGTTCATCAAGCATCCTTTCATATGTTTGCTATATCGAAACATCCTTTGACCTGTGTGTGCTTCAGGAAAAGTCTTTTACCTGTGTGCCCAGAAAAAAAGTCATTTGATATAACTAACTTTCCAAAGAAACTAGAAGTTTCCACTTCAGAAAAGTGTTCCCCTCATGTTGGTCAGAAAGCAGAGAGAAGAGGAGGAATGGGCCACAGTCTCAGTATCTCCTTCAGAGGCCTAACTTCAAATAGTTTAGCTTCTTCCCAGATGCCCCACCTCTCAGATGCCCCTGCTTCCCAATGCCATAGGCTAGAGATAAGTAAGACCTTTAGCATATGGCCTTTGCAGACATTTGCAATCCAACCCAGACTAGAACCCAAGGGCCCTGAGCCCCATCTCCTTTTTACACAGTAGGTATGGCAGATTATTACACTACACCTAGCCACTCATTTCCATACTGGAGAACAGTATATTTCTGCATGATAGATAGGACATGGCTCACAATTCATTTGGTGACAGGAATACACTTTTCTGCCCTCCTGATACTGGGATTGGTTTTGGCTAGTGTGTATGTATGCTGCTGTATTTCTGTCAAGTCCCAACCCTCAAGATCGCCATCTGGGCTCAGCTCAGGCTGGACCCTGACCCTGCAAACACCCAGCATTCCTCAGAAACCCTGTAAAGTGAGTTTCTGTTTGCTGGGGAAAGCTATTTTATCCGGCTCTCACTGCCCTCCAACCTCCAGAAAGAGCTTTCTCTGTGAACTCAAACAAGTCCCCAATGGATCAGAGCCCCATGCTAGTTCCCAGGCTGTCCCAGCTAACCTGGCCTCTTCCCATGGCAACATAACCGGCACACCTGGCAGGTCTTGTCCACCATTTTTGCCAACTTCTCTGCTCCCATCGTCTTGGTAACTGCCAGTCTGCTTTTCTCCCAGAATTTTCTCTCAGCATCTCTCCATTTTGGAGAAGTAGCTTTGGCAGACTCCCCCAGATGGCTGTTGACTACTCTCTGTCTCTCATCCAAAATAAAATCCTTACCCTTACCATGGAGTGGCTTTGACAATGGTTTCTTTACTGCATTCCTTGCTTAAAGTCATGGCTGCTACTTTACTCATTTTTTTCTTCTAATAAACAGAACAAGTATATTTTAAAATTTAAGTTCTACTTCTGAATTTATTATTGTCTTAGTTGAGGTTTTCGTTGCTGTGAAGAAACACCATGACCAAGGCAACTCATAAAGGACAACATTTAATTGGGGCTGGCTTACAGGTTCTGAGATTTGGTCCATTAACATCAAGGTGGGAGCATGGCAGCATCCAGATAGATGTGGGGCTGTAGCAATCAAAAGTTCTATATCTTGTTCTGAAGGCAAACAGGAGAACACTGATGTCTTCCAGGCAGTTAGGAGGAAGGTCTCAAAGCCCACAGTGACACACTTCCTCCAACAAGGCCACACCTCCTAATAGCACCATTCTCTGGGCCAAGCATATTCAAACCAGCACAATTACGTTTTATATACCTACATTTTAATTTTGTTTGTTTGAGGCTGGCTCTCTTTATGCAACCCTATCTGTCCTGGACCTTGTTATATAGACCAGGCTGGCCTTGAACTAACAGAGGAATGTCACTCTGCCTTCTGAGTGCTGGGATTAAAGGCATATGTCACTAGACAGTGTTTTAAATTTTTTAAAAAGATTTATTTATTTATTTTATGTATACGAGTACACCATTACTTTCTTAAGACATACCAGAAGAAGGCATCAGACCTCATTACAGATGGTTGTGAGCTACCATGTGCTTGCTGGGAATTGAACTCAGGACCTCTGGAAGAACAGTTGGTGCTCTTAACTGCTGAGCTATCTCTCCAGCCTGTGTTTTAATTTTTAATGTTCCATCTCTGTGCTGATATTCTTTTTGTTTTCTCATTAGGACCATAGTTTCTTTTAACTCTCCAAATACATTTGCAGCTATTCTGAGGTCTTCAAAGTATGCCTTGTGGGTGCTAGGGATTGGTTGTTCCTTACTCCTGTGTTTCTTGACAATCAGTCACATTTTCTTGTGTCTTTACATGTAATGATTTATTGATGTTCATTGTCTTGAACTATGGGAGTGAAGTTATAAACACATAACTACTCGGGACTGCTTTCCTCCTCTGAGTAGTTTTCAGTTTTTAGTTCTAGGCAGTTGCTCAGTCATTCAATGACTATCTTGAGCTGGAGTGTTTTCTGTTTGTTTTGCTGTAGTGGAGAGTTTTAAGGGTTCCTATGGCAGCCAGTGAAAGCCTAGAGATTTCCCATGTTCCCTTAGAATTGTTAAGGCTCAACTTTCAAATTTTGTCTCTTGTGTCGCTCTTATCAGAGGTTAGGCTTAAGCACATGTAGACTAAGTCTGCAGTAGGCCTTACTAGCTTAGAGGGTTAGGTAGCCCATGTTTCTATAGCATGGCACCTAGACATTAATGAGAGCTTATCTCTTCACTGTATGTGGTCAGAACTTGGTAATTCTTAGCAATGCTCGACCTCTCTATTTCTCTGGTGCTCTCAGCTCTGTAGCAGCTACTTACGCCTTCTGCTGCTTTGCCAGCCCCTACCCTGTGCAATGAAGCCAGCTCTCAGCTGAAGACTCATGAGGGGTGTGGCCTTTTGACCCCTGCTCTGTTTCTGTTGATTCTAATCTCTGCTACCCTGATCCACAGGCTAGAATTGCATTCTTTCCACTTGGACTCCAGCCTTCTGCTCTGAACTGTGATGGGACAACTTGTGAGCCCTTCCTTCCTCCCAGGAACACTGCCTCAGACTTCCTAGAAACAGTTTCCCAGTGTATTTTGCTCAGTTTCATACTTGCTTACAGACTTACCTTAGTGGGTGACCAGCAAGTCCATCAGAGTTGGATAAGAAAGCTTTTCAAATTTATTCCAACCCAAGTGACAAAGATATCTTATCATACTTTTCGTTTCTGGTAGAAAAAAAAAATCTCCCTAGATAAAGTGGTAGGCCAGAATTTAGGAATGTAGTTTCTATTGTGTAATATCTACTATTGAGATTTTGCCAGGTAGCTCATTGCCTTGCATTTGTGACTCTTCTGGCCCAATTTCTTGAGTGCTAAGATTACAAGTGCGAATTGATGTGTCTGGCTCAGGTTTTTAATGAAAAAAGAAGAAAGCAATCAAAGGCTGGCTACATTTTTATGCTCTATGTACGTTATTTGTTACACTCAATTCTACATTCAGCAACTCAGTGGCTGAGATCTATTTAGACACTAGGTTCTGTTCATGTTTGAGCATTTACTCTTCAGAATACTTAAAAACAGCATCGCACATACACATGAACACACACAATGTCTGTTTCAGTGTCCCCAAATGCCATCGTGTTCCTGTGCATCTTGCAAAAATCTTTGCAGATGAATATTCACTTCTGTAATATTCTAGGTTATGTCATGCCATGATGTCTACTCTGGATATATATGTGTGTGTGTGGATATATATATGTATCTGTAACTGATATAACCCTTATTATCTAATATTGATTAAATGGGAAAAGCTGTTATATATGTATGTATGTATGTATGTATGTATGTATGTATGTACTTATGTTACATATATTTGTATGCATTTAAAAACTTTTTTTTTTTAATCAGTGCCAGGCTCATTCCTGATCCAAACTGCCACCAGCTCCTCCCTCTGGCTTCTATGTTTAGGTGTCCTCCACCTGTGATTTTCTGCCATCTGAGCAGAATCCCAAGCCATCAAAACTCAAAACCATGTCTTCCAAACAGACTTCTGAATAGAAATGAGTTTAGTTCATGGAAATGAATAGTAGGAACATATCTTTTAATAGCTTTAATGGGTTTACTTTTTCTTTTAGCTGTTCATCTTGTGACAACATAGAATTAGTGATTGCATGAACACAGCAGTCTCTACAATGCCAACTCTACCCAGCACATCAAAGGGACCAAAAGACACGCCATGCATCTTGAATGACTGCATTGCCACCTGCTGAGCTCTACCCAAACCCACTGTAGCATTGCAGTTCCTAGAGTGTAGACAGTTGAAATGAAACGCCCTAAGTAGCTCCTGAAACGCCCTAAGTAGCTCCAAGTGCAGAGGTTTCAACAAGATTCTGATGGGGTTTGGGGGCTGATGTCATAAAGCCTAGTTGACCTGTGAGTTCATCATTAAACATGACAACAGTTTTTAAACATGGCTGATACATTATGGATCTTGGCATCTTCTGATATACAACCTGTTCTGATGTTTTACGTAGGAAAGACCCGCTGTCAAGGGAAAGAATGTCGTGATGTCAAGTAGATATAAAAAACAATGTTACACAAAGCCAGCAAGTCCAGTGACGCTCAGGACAAGCTCAGAACCTCTGAGCAATGCTACCACTCACAGAAAGTCAGTTATGACAGCGGTCCCTTCCCTCATTCCCTTCCTCTTCTTCCTTTCTGGATTATGCCCCGCCCGTGGTCTTGATCATATCAGAAACTAGTGAGGTTTCTTCTGCAAGTGCTGATTCCATATCACGGTGAGGTGCCGTTTCTTGTCAGTTTATCCTGAGTAGGCAGAGGAGTGTAACCCAATGGTGCTCAAACAGCTTAGGGAAGAAGATGGGACCGGCGGAAGTTAAAAGCCATTGCTTCTTTGGTTAAAAACCCCACGGCTGATATTTAGGTTCTTTCCCCCTCCCATACAGAAAATAGATTTTGCTATTCTTGTTCAAAGTATAAAACATAAATCACATGTTTAGAACTTGGAATGTGTAATGCTAAGAGACCATTTTTGTTGTTAAAAAATCTGACATTAAGTGTTTGCTTGCCTTTGAAGTTAAGTAATTGTACTCCTGAAATATGCTAGCTTTCCAAATGACAAATTTGCCATTCACATTGTCATGAGACAGATGATAAACACTCTTAGTCCTGGGTTCGCTCTTGGGGCATTACAATTTATAGTCTCTTAGGACCAAAAATAGAAAAAAAAAAAAAAAAAAAAAAAAACAAACCAACCCAAAACCCCACATGGTACAAGGTTAGTATTCCTTCCTGTCTTCTCTCCTTGGAGGCCAGGAAGCCTGACTGCCACCAGACCACTGCTGAGGCCAGGAAGCCTGACTGCCATCAGACCACTGCTGAGGCCATGCATACCCACTGGCCCACGGCTTCAGCCACACCCTCTCCCAACCTTCTGTGAGAAGGCAGTACAGATGCTAAACGTGATGCCACACATTATCACAGTATTCTATTTTAGACAATCCATTGTCAAAAAGATGTTCACATAGAAACAGAGCTAAGCCTAACAGCCAAGGATCCTGGAGAGGGACAGCACTGAAGACAACCAGACAGGAAACACTAGTGATCAGAAATGTGAATTATCAGACTTTAACCATTAAAGCAGGTTCCATTGTCCCTCCACTTTAGTGGTCCTGCCCCCTCATCCTGGTCCCTAAGTGCTCTACATCTCAGCTTTGCATTCCTCCCTTAGGGAGGATGTAGGCAAGATAGTCCCAATCGCTTTCACAAAGCCAGTTTTAAAAGAACAAGTAGAAGTTAAGAACTTAGGAGCTCTCTACTGCTCTGAAATGAAGTCATGGCATTTTCCCAAATTTGTGTTTTAAGGTAAAAGGATCCAGATGAAAAATACACAGAGACTACTGGATGCAGCCTCTGTGCCTGCAAGCGTATTGTCACTTTTCCACGGTTTTGATTCTCCCCATGGGACAGAACTGCATTGTTCTAAGCTGTCTCTATTTGTCCTTACATAGGTTCAGGCAAATTTAAAATTTACATAGGACATTATCTTCCCAACTTAAAGATGTCTAATACATGATTTCTGTCAGGCTAATTAAAAATTATGAGAGCAGTGTGACTTTGTATTACATTACAAAATGCTAAATTATTACACAGTTTATTTCTGTGAAATTGCCTGTTATCAACCAGCAGTCACTGTTTTCCTTGTTGACAGCTGACATCTGGAAAATTACCAGCATGTTCAAACCATTTCATCTCTGTAAGTATCTTTCAAAAGTATATTCCTTTGAAAATGCAAATGTTCTAGGAAAAGCCACATCCAGGCGTTGGGCAGGAAGTGAATAAGTTGACACCATGCTGAGGGCAGGGCTGGGTGAGACCACACCTACCAGATACCATTGGGGGAAAAGGAGGATTTTCACTGTTGAAATGAGGCTTCCTTTTTAAAGAGTCAGTAAATGTCTTCAAGAATAGCACCTCCTGTCTCTACCATGCTTCATTCAGGAGCCAGAAGTTACTATTCAAAGCTGCATTCGGAAACCCAGGCTTGAGATAAGTCACTTTGAGTTTCCCTGTACTCACCCACCATCACCCAGTCCCACCCAGTCCTGGACCAAGGCTTCTCCCTTTGCTTCTGTGTGAACACACTTCAAATAATTAATGGGCTAATTAAATAATCTGAAAGGAAGCAACTCTCCCATTTAAATATCTAGATTGTCTGGAATGTTGTGATAATGCGTGTGGCTGATACAGTTCCTCACAGGTACCACTGTGAGGATCGGGTAGATTTCTGCCCTTCCTTAAAACCTGCTAGCCCCAAGGGGCCACCAGAACCATTAAAAAATCTGCTTGTGCAAAGAAAAAGGATGCTGGTCTTTGGAAGTTTTCAAAATGCATTTAGATGTGGCAAATATACAAGATTCTGTGGTTAAACAATACAAGACTTCTAGAATAAATGAAAAAACAGCCCTGGATATGATGTATTCCTTTGCTCCATGCTTGCTTCTTGGTGAAATTCTGAACCACAAACGTGCCTATGATGATTTGTCGAGATGAACAGCACATGTGCGTCTCAATGATCTTACTCAGATTGTACATGTGATGTGTAGTTAATACCAAATGTATAGCATGATTATAACACTTGGCTTAATAGTATGCAGCTCAGCAGTGGTAAATCGAACAAATAACAAAGCGGAAGCATTTACTAAGACTCTGCAAACGATTATGTACTAGGGGACATTTAGAAATGTACCTATGGATCCCACTGTGCCAACTGTCCTTGCCCTTTTGCAATCTACAGCCTAGTTTAAGGGATGCTATTTCTAGCCTTAGTTTTATTTTTTTATTATATAGGTGGCATATTGCTCAAAATATTGGATGCAGTTTTAAATTAGTGACTGTACCCCAGGTTTAATCTATTCTGTGTTTCACCTATAGTTTTGGGTTACTTGTTTACAGCTGCCTTCTCCCCTGTACCTCCCCCTCCCCCCCCAAAAAAAAAAAAAAAAAAAAAAAACTGACAAGGCAGAGGATAATGGCTAGGGAAATATAGCCAAGCCTTATAAGTTGCCAGACTTAACCGTGTGTGTGTGTGTGTGTGTGTGTGTGTGTTGTGTGTGTGTGTGTGTGTGTATGTGTGTGGTATGTTTGTGTGTGTATATGAAAAACAGGATGACATAGGATATGAATTATGAATTTAGGATGTATGAGTTCTAGATTGCAAATTATTTCACAGAGTCAGGTGAAGACAGGAAAGATAATAAATGTGTGTTAATATTAACAGGTGACATTTCTATTATACATTAAAAATAGTTAAAATATCAAAAGGGAATTAAAATCAAGTATATACTTTTCCACTTTTCCGTTTATATTATTTTCTTTCCTTTTTTTTTTTTTTTTTTTTTTTTTTGGTGTGTGTCAGTGACAAGGAAAAACCATTTTGGTTTAATTTGAAAAGCAAAGAAAACTGCAGAGAAACAACGGAAGGCTGTTGTAGCCCAGCTGAGAACTGCCCAGCATGGCAAAGGCCTTGCTTCTTACCGAAAAGGAGGGAGACCTTTCAGTATGTTGCAATATGCCTGCTGGCCTTCTGCTGTCAATGGGAGACTGTTTTATTATATATATGGTCATATTAAATCATCCAATACTGCTTCTATCACAAGCCAGCCTTGCAGGTAAAAGCTCAGTGCTTCTGACTTACAAACTGTAATTCCAAAGTGGTAATAAGGAGACCATTGAAATGTCAGGAGCGGATACCCAGACTTGTCTGTGATCAAGTTAATCTAGAAAACAAGAAGCTCACAGACTCAGTATTAGGGTTCTATATGTGTTTTCTCATCTCCTATATGACATTTAGCTTGGTTATTTCACACCATGAAGTATGGTTCTCCGACTCCTCTGACAATAAAACCATGTACATGGAAAAATATTTTTAGCATATGTGTTCTCTTGTGTTGAGGGCTGCTAGATTTCTCTGTTCCAACTAGCCAAAGTCCTAGATGAAAATGATGTAACCGGAGGCAGTTAGTTCACAGTTCAGTTTATAGTTCACCCCCCACACCCACTCTAGTATCTGACTGGCATCTTTTCCAGAGCTGAATCAGGAGTGCTGGTGTAACAAACACAGGCTATTTGGGTGACTATTCCAGGGAGAAGATCTGTGTAATCCTGGGTCAAAGGAAGAAAACAAACATTTCTGAAATCAGGAAGAAGAGGACGATGAGAAGAAACAAACAGGAAAATCAAAGTACACCTGGCGGATGAAAAGGAGGTCACTCCTTTTTCGACTCTTTCATGCATTTTCAGATGTTCCAGCCAACAGTGCAGCCAGTTCCCTGGAGCCTCCTGAGAGGATGAAAACATCGATGCTAGCACTCTGAAGCTCTGTCGTGCAAAATGTCCAACTCACTACATCTGCATGACGGAAGATGTGCTTCAGTTACCAAGCCTGTGAAAGCTCTTTACTAGAACTTTCTCTTGGTCATGTTTTTGACATATACCAGATTCAAGAGGCCAGTCCCTTCCAGCCACAGCAAGGAGCAGAGTGTACCTGGCCACCAGGAATGAGTGCATATGGCCAGGTGGTAGAACAGTGATCCAGAGTGGCTTGGGAAAGCTGTCACATTTTAGAAATATAGATCTTGGGAACTAGCTTTGGATTGTTCTAGGTCTGTATAATTTATTTTTATGATTAAACAACTGCAAATGCAGTGAGTTCTTTAAAACCCCTGTCCCTGCCCTCCCACCCTATCCCACCTGAAGAGTACAAATCACTAGGGGAGCAGCAGCAGAGCTAAGGTTCATGGGGCCTGGGGCTGACATCAGCTTTATTCCTAAAACACTGTAAAACTCTCCAAGTTTGGCACTGTGGGGACTATTGGCAATTAGAACTCAGGCTAGGCGGGGAATCTGGGTAGCCTTGGGGATGATCCCAAAGCTTTGGCAGTGCTGTTTATGGAAGCTTTCCACGTATTCTCTCAAGTCCGATTCTCTTGGAGCTAGATTCACCCTTCTGGAGATGCTAGAGGAGGGGAGTGGCCAGTATGCCCAGCCCACACCTAACTGTAAACTCCCCATAGATGGACACAGGTCAGGAAGGGCATTCAGGAGGAGACGGAGAAGTAAAGGGCTACTCTGGCTTTATGTGTAACTACTTATCAAAATACTACCATTTTGCCTAGAATTTCTATCTTTAAAAAAGTCTACAAGACACGGGAAGGGGAAGAGGCAAGAAAGGAGTGAAATATATTCTTTTTTTTTCCTATTTGGTTAAATACATTACTTCTCCAAAGCAAAATTTACAAGATATACCTATAAACCTCAATTAGAAGGTTTTGTAGCTACTGTAGCCAGCAATGCTGGTTCAGAAACCCTGCTTACTCAAGGAATTCCAACGGACTAATTTGGTAGCTTTCTTTTTTTCTTCACCCAAACATTTGTGTCTCGATTTTTTTTCCCTCTTGTTATAAACTGTTGTGTTAAGCAAATACAAAAAAAAGAGTTGATTCTATAGGCTGTTGAGTCTGGACCGTTAGTTAGAGGAAGGGCTTCGGGTGCTCTACAGTAAGAACATCCTAAGCCAACAAGCTCATCCCATCACTGGTTAAACCCATAGCTGTCTCCTCCATTCCCCTTCCACTTGACCCATAATACACATCCATCAGCCCATGTCTCTCCACAAGCCAATGCTTCAGTCTAACATGATAGAATGTAATTGTGTACTAAAACATTCTGAGAAGCAGAAAAGACCCTAATTCCAATGTTGAAAACACAAGATACAAAAGTAAGTGAATTTCCTGGGAAGCCATTATTAATTCTTGATGCAGTCAAAGGAAAGCAAGTTCCTGGAGGAATCAAGACAGTTTGCAGTCCTCCAAGTCCAAGTCTTTCATTCTCCAGACTGGGCTTCAGGCAAGCTCTGCAGCTGAAGGACAGAGGGCTGGGCAGTGGGGTAGGGATGCCTAATGAGCAGGGCTTGAGAAGCCATGCCAACAAACACCCTCTCTGAGAGGACAAAACAAGGCAGGCTCTGGTGTACTCTGCAAATGAAAATCTTGGCTCTTTGGGGCTGGTTCAATCAGTCAAAAAGGACAACCTAATGTGTCCTATAAATTAACTTACAAAGTACAGAGACTGGGAAAAACCCCCACAACTTTGGTGTTAGAAAGGGAAGAACAGTAATCTAGGCCCCCAAATAACTCTGCTGCTGCTCTCTGAGGGTTCTTGCTTGCATTCCCACCCGGCTCTGCCACCAGTACACACAGGACCCCAGGAGTCAGTCTCCTGTTTTTCTCTCCAGGTCACAGCAGACAGTTCGTATTTGCCTGGGTATGGGCAGAGATTTGTAATTGAACATGAAAGCTCTTTCTCTTGCCAGGAAGCATGTCCCAGTAGTTTGCCTCCAAATACCGACTTGCGGTGGTAGCTGGGAATAGCGCCCGTGGGTGATTCTAGGCTGCTGTTTCTCCCAACACTGTCTGAAATTCATGTAAGTTACTAGGCAGGTTGGGCTTGGGAAGGGCTGTGTAGAACCCAGCAGCTGGTGAGTGTGAGCTGGTGATCCCAGGACTCCTGCCTTCCTCTCCAATGCAGACAGTGATTCTCAAAGGGGCACTGAGAATCACCTCAGCCTTACTCCTCCTTGAAGATGGAAGGGCATACTGTGCTGTGATGTGCTTTCTACCTTGCTTCTGTCCCTTTCTGTGGGTTCTTGGTAAGGGGGGGCAAAAACTCATGTCTCATGGTGAAGTCAGTGGCTGCCTTTGATGCACTGTAAGATTGTGAGCATATGGTGAGTTTACATTCCAGGAGGAGAGGCATAAGGGCTGGTTAACTGCATCCTGACTCTATTGAACTAATCATGAAGGGATGAAGGGATGAAGGGGAAGGCGGGAGCGTGCAGGAAGCTGCACTGACTTTCCATTCCTCAGCCTCTAGGAGCAGGCAACAAATTACAAAGTGCTGCTTGTCTCCTTCCAGGCTGCTGGAGTACCGAAGGCCAAAGCTCAGAAGGGGAGAACATTTCTGAGGAAACTGCTTCGAGGCAGAGGACACAGCCACCACATTGTCATGGTGATGCGTTGGCATCACCGGCTTGCCCTGCCCAGGTCCAGAGAGGACACCAAGTCAGGTCCCTGAAGGACTACGAAAGAGATCTTGAAAAGTACATTAAGAAGGGAAATACATGGCCTGGTTTTCTCTTGCCCCGTATGTGGGATCCGTGGCTACCTATGTATGCATTTCAAACACTGAGAGAAGGGCTGGGGGAACACAAACTTGGCAGCCTCTCTGTGATGTCAGCCGGGGAACCCTCTGTTCAGCACTCCAAAGGGACTCAATGCCATCGGGGAAGGGGGTTCTGTGTTGGGACGCATGATCCTAATTATAATTCCCACGACTTTACTACATGAAGAGAACAGTATGTTGAGAGTCCTCTAGTTTAGGGCATCTGAGATCCTGCAGGGCTCACTGCTCTTCTGTTTTGCTGCTATTCCTGAACTTCACCACCATGACAGTAATGTTGTCAGGGCAGCCTCTGTAAAAGGACTGCAGGACAATGCTTTTGGCCCCAAAGTGTGGCTCATCCAAGCGCTCCTTGATGAATCGAACTGCTTCTTCATTGCTGAAAGCATCCCACAGGCCATCTGATGCCAAGATCATGAACTCGGGCTGCAGCTTGTCCAGGTCAAAGGTCAAGATGTCTGGATCTGGGATGACAACGTTGAGATTTTTCAGTGGATAATCTCCCAGAGATCGAGACATGGCTAGGATTCCCTGGACTCTCCAGGAGCCATTAAAGCTGATGAACCCACCTGGAAAGACAGAGGGAGCCTGTTAGCTTGCCCGCCTGATAGTCTCTCACACTTGTTACAGTCTGAGTGTGACACAAGCTGGTCTGCTACACGAGAGCTGAGCCACAAGTACTCCGCCTTCACCTTCATCACTGCCAAGAAAGACAGCATCTTGCTGCAGGGCCTGGAGTGGAACGTCACGCTCTCATCCTTGGCACTGATAATGCTTTCGAGAATACTAAGGGTAGAGTATGGGCGGGGACAGAGTGTTAATAACACCCTGTGGCAGCTCAGTGATAACAACATGTAGCCTCAGTATGGGGGTTTGAGGAGAGTGGCAAGAAAATGCTGACAAGCAGGTGGACAGGCAGGGAGACATCTCTGAAATAGTCCCTTAGTGAGGTCACTCTTGGGTGTACTGATGTGGATCTCGAAAGGAACTGGAATCAAGGAAAACCACATGTTAGGCATAGTTAGTGACCATGGGTGAGAAACATTCCCTTCTTTGGATGCTGCATCTTCCTAGCTGCCAAATGAGGATGATATCTATTCCGTTATATTGTGAGAATGTAGGACATTAGTCCATGCACATCCCCTGACACAGTGCCGGACACCACATCCACTCAGCGTTATCCATTCTTTTCTCTCCCGCTCCTCCTTTCTGTCTTTGAGAGAAAGCCTCTTATGGTCTAAGGCAGTCTTGAACTTACTCTATGGATGAGGGTGGCCTTGAATTTCTGACTCCCGTCTCCACCTCCTGAGCATTAGTGTTAAAGGCATGCACCACCAGCCCTGGCTTCCATTAGGCTCTCCTTAAAGGAGCCAGGACTTTGTTCATTCACATATTTGTTTGATACCTACTGAAGATCTGCTCTGTAGGAGATTTTTCTGGCTATGAAAGTTATGTAAGATCTAGATCTTTCCCTGACAACCTGGAGGAGAGAGAGAAGCCATACTTAATGAAAATCACAGGCATCCAGCAGTACTCTTCTGTGACAGGTTAATGTCTGCTACCCACTGAAGAGAGGCAAGGCCGGAGGGATGGCTTGTGGGAGTGAGATAGTGTGCGTCATAGCACAGTTAGCTTTAAGGGAATGGTGGACAGAACATAGGGCAATTCCTACAAGTGTGGTGTAGTGGTCAAGGCCTGGGCTGTGTGGTCCATCACGGTTTCAGTTCTGGCTTGTCACTTACTGGCTGTATGTCTGTGGACACAAGTCTCTCGGAAGTTCCAGTTTACTGGCTAGAGAGTGATTTTAACATTATAGTCTTCACAGAATGTATAAACATGGATGATGTGTGTCAGGCTTGGCTCCTACACACGGTGAATGGAAGCTAACGCTGATGCTGGTAATGAAAAAGAGAGACAGAAAGGTCACCATATATGGCTGGGACTTCTGGTCATGCTAGGTAGGAGGAAGAGAGATGTCAAGAAGTCTGTGACAAACCTCATCGTTATTCCTTAAGCCATTTAGGGTGATTAAGACAGATTCACAACTGGTCTAGGTGCATAAAGCATGAGACAGCAGAATGCTTAGCCCTAAATGGAACATCTGTATTGTCCCTCTCTGCCTGAGGTTCAGAGATCATGGAAGCAGAGGAGGCAGCAAGAGTGTAAGAGATCAGAGGCAGTGGAGGACCACAAGGGAAACAGCAGGGTAGCTGCACACATGAACTCACGGCATTGTGACAGTATGCACACACAGTACCTGTGAAAACTCAAGTCAGACAGCATAAGTATAGAGGTGAGAGGCAGGCACGAAGGTCCACCTAGCAGAGAAGCCATTGGCAACTGATAGCTTCTGGAAGGGTGTGGCCCTTGGTAGTGAGACTGTTCCCAGTGGATGATCTCACATGGGCAGCACAAATTGGACTTGATGAGTAGGGGGAAAGCTACAAGGAGTAGCGATGTGATGGCTAATCTTGGTTCTCAACTTGACTCTCTAGGACATATCCCCAAACAGCTGTGCATGTTTGTGAGGAATTTTCTTGACTGGATTGTCTGAGGTGGGAAGATTCACTCTGAATCTAGGCTCCACCCTCTGGCCAGCCCACACGCAAAAAAGGACACAGAAGAGGGACGATTTAGCTCTTTTGCCTCCTTGCTAGTTCATCTATCCTGCTGCTGAGGCATTACTTTGCTGGTATTAGAACCTATTTCTTTGGGATCCAATGTAGACTGAAGACCATCTGATACATCCTGCCTTGTGGACTATTCAACTGATGGTTCTTTGCTTTTTCATTGTGAGAGAGCCATGGTTGGACTAGCTGGACCACAGCCTTTGAGACAGTCAAATATATCTCATATATTTATGATTATTTAATAATATAAGCAATAATATATATTATACATAATATATTACACACACACACATACACACATAAGTATGTATGTTTCAGTTCTGACCCTCTAAGGAACCCTAACAAGTACAGGTAGGGGGTGGAGCTGGGCAAACTTGGGGGAGGAGAGTGACTATGATCAAAATACATTGTATGAAATTCTTAGAGTAAAAATATTTTAAAAGTACATCCTTGCCTACTTTATGAAGAGAACAGAGTAGGTCAGATTAATCTTGGAGACAGTGTTGAAATTTTCTTCTATAAGGAAGTGCTATAGAGTGGCAGTGTATTAGGTATGACAGGGAGGGGACAGAGGACACCACGATTGTGAAATCTCAAGGACACATGCTGGACACTGATGGAGCTTCCAGGGCATCTGTGTCCTGCGAAACTTGGCCATCGGGATCTTCAGTTCACTCAGGGTGAGCTCGCATGGTGAGATGGCGCCTACATAAATGAATGTCCAAGCATTTTATTATCTTTTCTGGAGCTCACTGAAGCTTGATGGATGCTCTGCAAATACTGTTTTATTTAGTCAACAGAAAACCCAAGGCAAACTTCCATTCAAATGTTTCCTTTAAAACATTGATCCTGCGTCACAGGCAGGACCTGAAGCGAGGGCTGTAAGAAACTCAGCACTTTATCCTCAGTCACTCAGCTGTCTGCTGAGAAGGCTCAAATGTTCATCAGGCTAGCTTCATTTTCTCACTGCGCAGAAGCTAGCCTCCACTGACCAAGAGTCATTCTGCAGGTTTACACATGCACCAGGGATCTAGGCTGCTTAGCTGCCTGGTACATTGCTCGGCTGTCAGCTTAGAGTGTGAAGGGACTCCTGCTTTCCGTTTGTAGGAAACTCTCAGATCTAATAATCCTCCTCAGAGTCTTGGTCTCAGTATCACTTTATTGACCCATGTCTGGAACTGAAGGACTTGGGAGGTGGAGGCAGGAAAACGGGGCTAGCCTGGGCTATTGAACCCTCATCTCAAAAAATGATGAATATCACTTTAGTGACTTTACACCCTACTTAAAGTTACAGCTTCCTGACACCCCCATATCTTCATCTGCTTTATGCATTTTCACAAGGAGCCTACTGAGCCTTACTGAGGATGAGAAAAAAGGCAGAAAGGGCAGCCAACCCAGACTGTGGAAGTCTTTGCCTCAGTGGGGTGGGAAAAGCTTCCAACAGGATGCTCCTAAGTTGAATTTTAAGGGATACATATTTTTAACTGCTCAGCAGTGACAATGACATTTGCACAGGCACAAATATATTATTGGAGTTCACACTGGAGTTTTAAGAGTCTGTCATATCTGCCAGGGAGCAGGGGCCCAAGGATCAAGTTGAACTTTAAAAGGAAAAGGACGTCTTTGGCCCTTTTGGAATCTTTGGCCACCAAGGGTGGAAATTAAGTTGCCATAATTAATAAGAAATGTACAGTTTAGGAAGATGGAGTAGGTAACAGTCATGTCATAGTGACTCTGTGCTGCTGGGTGAATTTGTTCCTGAGAAACTCTCCAAGCAAGCACCTAGATCACCAAACAAGATGGTAGACTTCCCTCAAGGGGTGGGGTGGGGTCACAAACTCACCAGCTCTCTTTATCCTCTTCCTTTCCTTCAGCTGATAAGGCTTGTGATCATGAGACAAGGGAATGGCATTGCCATCTTTGTCACACAAGACTCCTCGAGAGTCACCAACGTTGGCCACGGTGAGGTCCTTATCCGAGAGTAGAGCGATCAAACACGTTGTGCCTGCAAGACAGCAGAAAGAGGCCGTGGAGGCGGGGGCGGGGCATGGATGGTCCCTGCGTCTCCAGGCCGGCAGACTCCCGCCCTTAGAGCCAGCCTCTCTTGCCAGAGGAGCTTTGGTCCAGCTACTCTGAGAATAATCACGATTCATTTCGACATCATTGATCAAATCTGACAGGCCATTTTCTTAACCGTGTCACGCTGTCACTGAAACAGCCTGGAGAACAGATCATTTTCCTAAACCACTTTGTTTCTGCTACTCTCAATTTAAAACACCACATTCAACAGGATTCGGGGGGAATCAGAATCAGCTCGGAGCCCTAGACAGCTGGTACATGTTTTCATCCTCTCGTTAGTACCGAGTGCGTCTCTGAGATGGCCCAGTCCCAGTGGCAAGCGTGAAAGCATATAGGTGAGGGTGGGACTAGCTCCTGAGGAAGAGGCAGATGCCAACGACCATATCCCTGTGGCGCTGTGACAAAACCAGTACTGTCAGGAAAGGTCGAGCCCAAATATAGAAAGTCTGAGAGCAGAGACCAGGGACTAGGAAAAGGGCAGCCCACCCCAGGTGTGCAGGGGCAGACTACAACAGCAGAAGCAGAGACATTTACATGGAAGGTGGAAGTGGGATCGAGGTGGTCCAGTCACGTGCTGGCCTGAAGCCCACAGGTGACACACAAAGACAAGCTTTCCTCAGTTCCTTCTGAAGTGAAAATGAATAAAACAAAGAGAATGTAACCGTCTTTTGCCTTCCTCTTGTCCCTGCCGGTCACTGTCAGTGGTCACCTGTCTGCTGAAACGCACAACTCACAACTCTTTCCTCTCTTGCTTCTCTGTTGGTGGTTGGGAAAGGCAATGATCTATGAGTATAGCAGAATGTCACTAGGATTCAATTTATTGCTATGTACTTTTAGTAGAACAGGAGTATTTGGTTTTACCCTCGTCCCTGGGATATTTAGACTCAGGTTCTTGGTACCCAAGCAGTATTGGGGAGAGGTTCCATCTCATGGGGCAAGCCTTAAGTCAAATCTGATATTAACTGGTTACCCCTACATACTGTGTCACCACTGCACTAGCATATCTTGCAGGTGGGAGGCCATTGTAGGTCAAAGGGTTTCCAGATGGCTTGGTTTTTACCTTTCTCTGTTGGTAGCATGTGTACTACCTTCTGGTACCAAGAGCACTACCCCGTGGGGTAAAGGCTCTAAGTAGGCACCAGCTAGACCTCTCTGTGTTCAGTAAGTTGTGTAAGTGTTGTCTTCAGCTATAAGTGCCTTGCCCTCAGTTTGTAGAGAGCAGCCTATAGCCATGACAAGAGCCTGGGTTGCTTGGGGATTCCCACGAGACCCTTTTGGCCAACAATTCAATTAGATGTAACCCATTCTCAGTACTGGAAACCTCGTTTGGTGATAAGAGATACCCAGTTGAGGCTCTGTCTCCCCCACCCCACATTTTTGGTGATTTCGTTTAGGGACCTACCTCAACACAATAAAGGCAGTTTACAGCAAGCTTGCAGCGTATATAAAAATGGAGAGAAACTCAAAGCAGTTCCACTTAAATCAGGAACAAGACAAAGCTGTCTATTCCCTGCATTCCATTTCATAATACTTGAAGTCTGAGCTAGAGCAATAAGACAGCTGAAGGAGATCAAGGGGTCACAAATTGGGAAGGAAGAAGTCCTGGCTGGGGTCTGAGCCTTTCCCCAACCCCATTGCAGTCAGTTCATCTGTCTGTTAGTTTATTGAGCTGTCAGGTAAGGAAGAGAAAGAGTCAGTGCTGCAGCTACAAAATAACCTGAGCTTTTCATCCTAGCTATGATTAAGAATCACTGCAGGGGTTTCGGCATCACAGTTTCACAATGAGGACAGATTGAGCTAATGAGGATCAGAATTAATACAGTAACCACAGGGACAGAGGATGGCACACGGCTTTTAAACCAGATTGAGTAGGTCCATCAGGAAGGAAGGAGGTGGTGGTTTAGAATAATGTCCCTATCTTGGGCAGAAAACTGGGTGCTCCCTGGAAGTCAGGGATGTTTACTGTGAGTTCCTGGGAAAGGCTTTTTGCTCTCACAGACAGATGCAGAGCAGAAAAGAACTATTTCTTTGACTCAGTATTGTCTGGTGAGTTTCACTGAACAGAGACAGCTTGTGATGGAGGGGACAATCTCAGCACCTAAGAGTAGGGACTGGAAAGCACATGGTCCCTGTCACTTTTGCCAGCAAGTGAATCAGCAGTGGCAGATTCTCGCATAATCTGGCTCCATCCCAACTGTCCAATATCATGGAAACAGCCGAGCCAGTCTGCCCCAGTGTGGTTTTGTTCTGTGTGACAATAAACTTCCTTTCTGTTGGAGTCTTTTGAGTCAGATTTCACATCTATCTCAGGATGCAGAGTTTAATATCATACTGCCTACATTAGCAAGAGAATCTTAGGCTTGCCAAATGGTGGTATGCAGGTGGCAGAAACAGGGTCACAGGTTATGTATGTATGTATGTACAATTATATATTACACACATACACACACACACACACACTATACACACACATGTTCAGGGTCCTCTCTACAGAAAAACAACAACAAAACAAACATGCCCATTTCCTACACAGGGACTGTATGGGTTTGGAGAAATTATCTGTGTAGAACTAATGCAGAATGATCAGAAAGAAGCCAGGACACGGGGCACAAACAATGCATTGTTTGGGCTTTGCAGTCTTAGCCCAAGGTTACAAACCTGTTTATAGTATAATATTATTCAACAGCACAAACTACTCTCTTGCCAAGAATCTCCTGAAAAACACCTGCCAGGAGTAAATGCTTGCAATCTCACTTTCTTCAGTATGCTGGAGAAAAATAACCTTAGTATTTTGGTTAATAGTTTTGAGATAAATTGATTTATTCAATTTTAATGATATTCATCAGAATACATTATTCCTTAATTTTGAACCTCAGTATGTTTTCACACTAATGATCTCATTTTCATGAGGTTGTTAATTAATTGGGAAGAGATCTTGGAAACTTAACATAATAACCTCACCTTACAGATAAAAAAAAAAAAATCTGAATACCTGTAATTTCAGCACTATGGAGGTAAGGAGAGAAGATCGGGAGTTCAAGGATAATGGAAGACCAAGATAGTGAGTTTAAGAGTAACCTGGGCTACCAGAGGCCCTGTCTCAAAGAACAATAACAACAAAAATATCAACAAACACCTGGAAAAGTGAGTTTGCACAATCTGACTTCAAAGTTTAGACTGAGTGAAGCCCTCCGACCTATATATCTGAGAAAATGGCACTACAATCCACTCAGGGACTTGAGCCCGAAGCCTAGGCATCTGGCTTGGTTTTTCTCTGTTCCTCAGCTGAGCCATCTAGTACATCTAGTGAGTGCTCTGACCTCTAAAGCACTTGCTGTTCTCTTGCTCTCACAGAGCTGATGCCAGGTAGGCCACTGACATTTCAGCCAGCAGGCTCCATCAGGACGCCACGTGAGAAGCTACCGCGGCAGATTCTGTGTGATCTGGCCCTGTTCCAACACTATTATCACCGTTTCCCTTGTTCTGGCCTCCCTTTTGTTACTCACATATGCCAAGCCTTTTGTCATTTGGGCTCTGTGCACACGGTTCCCTTTGTTCTTCTATCCTTGATGCTGGCTAGCAGATCTGCTCTTGTCTGAGCTCCAAAAGGAGGTTTGCAGAGAGCCCTTTTCTGATGATTTTATCTCCTCTGCACTTCTCTATTGCCCTCCAACACAGCATTATTATATAGATATCTTGTTTACTTATTTAAAGTATCAAATATCAATCTTGCCCTATAGTAATATATAACTACTTACCAGGGATAGGGGATATTGCTTTGTTTCCTTAATCTAATGCTGCCTAGACTACTATGGGCACTCAATAATTGCTCAATAAATTGATTAGAAGACTGAATAAACGCTCACCTAACATTATACTTACAGCCTGACACATTGTTCTGACAGGCCTGTCTAGTTCAGTGCCATGCCAACACAGCCTTCTAGACACTACTATTCAGGGAACCACTCTTAGGTTTTTGTTATTGCTGCTTTGTTTTTACCCATTGCTCAAAACATGATACCCTTCCAGTGCAGGTATAGCCTATGGTCCCACGCACACTGTGGATAGATGGAGAGATGAGTCCCCCACTGGTTGCTCTGGCCTGGGGTCTTGTTGGACTCTTATTTTTACTACACACACATCTGTACCGAAGCTGTGCTGTTATAAAACAGTAAAGGTTCATCACAGTGGCTGTTACTCGAACAATCTGGGTCTACTTCTGCAGCACGACAAAACAGGCCTGCTTTGTGTTGGCCTAATTATTTGGTTTTCCTGTAGGAAACCACCAGTGCGAACAACTCATTGGCATATTCTTCCAAACTCGAATTCTCTGTTCTGAATGAACACCTGACAAGGTAAAGGGACGCAGGGAGAGCTTTCCCACATACGGACAAATGCTTCAGCTGGATGGCCTTAGGTGCTTACTTTATTTGATGAGTTGAGTTTCAAACTGTACATCCCAATGATGTTGTAAGCTCCTAACTATAATGTTTTTAGTAAAATTCTAAGTAAATTCCAAGAACCCCTTACTTGTTATAAACCACGTCAGCGCTCACATGTTTTCATGCAGGACAGTCGAGGGCTCTGCTCATTCCTTTACGAGATGAAGGACAGGAGGAACAAAGTGCCGTCCGTTTCCATCCTCACAACTGTTCAGCTGACCACACCGATCCCACGCTCAATTTTAAACAGACAAACCCAGCAATCCCAAACTTCGTCCACTCCTAAAATGTCCTGCCCTATTGCTTACATACTACCACCCTAACATTTTATAACAATGTCTGGAATGCAAGAGGAAAGAGGGAAGTGGCTTGGGTGGGCTGACACCAGCACCTGTCTGTCTGAATACTTTGCAAGCTCCAGTGCCTTCAGGGACAGGTCAGACATAACAGAAAGACTTGACAGCCCTCTGGGAGCAGTTTTAGCCACTACTTCTTGTTCGGAGTGTGTATTCTAAAATCCTTTCCCATTCTGAGAAAGAAGGAACTTGGCAGCCAGTGTGAGGGCTGCGAAAGGAAGCCTGTGCCAAGGGCAAGCTGGAGAAGGGGCAGTCCTGGAGAGTGGAGAGGGCAAGCTGGAGAGGGGGCAGTCCTGGAGAGTGGGGAGGGCAAGCTGGAGAGGGGGCAGTCCTGGAGAGTGGAGAGGGCAAGCTGGAGAGGGGGCAGTCCTGGAGAGTGGAAGCACAGGCCATGCAGGGATGCAGGCCCATGGAGACTTTTTTTCAGCCTTTTTCAAAGAAGCCATTTTTATATAGGTTTTCCTGATGTTTTGAAGTAGGCAACTTTTTTTTTTTTTTTTTTTTAAACAGATACTGTAAGTAAGACACAAGTGGAAAGGGCCAGATTTGTCTAGGAGTAGGCTATCTGGACTCTTAACTTTCTGGAAAGAATCTCTTGGACACACCACTGCATCATAATAGAGACAGCAAGGAGACTTCACACTCCTGGCCTGCCTGCCCAGCTCAGAAATGTCAAAAGACTTCCAGTAGGGGGGAATTATCCTATCCATCTTTGGATAGGAAAAGTGATTTCAGGTGTTTGTTTAAGGTCATGAAGGCTTGGGTGGCACTGTGGGGGAGGGACTTCACCAGAGACCTAGGGGCTGCAGCTGGGGGGTAGCATTTCCATCACACTCCAGGGATATCCACCTGCCACGTACCTACACAATGCACATCATTCCCTTTACCTGCCCTGTTCACCGTTTCTGTTGCATTAGAGGTGGTGTTCCGCTTGGGGCTGAGAGGATGCTCTTTCCTCACTGATACATCCTTACACTGGTGCTCTGTAAAGCCTCATGCCAAGAGCCTCATGCAAGGGAAGGGCTAGTGACTAGGGATGAGCGCGCGCGCGCACACACACACACACACACACACACATACACACATTTAAATAAAAATACCTTTTTTTTTAAAAAAAAAAAAAAAAAGACAAGTAAGTTTAATGAAATGAACACACCTTAGGGTCTTGTTCAGTACAGCCCAGGAACATTCACTTACTCAATTCTTGTTTGCTCACGCTAATGACATTTATGTGACACGTGAAGAATAAGAAAAACTGACAGACATTTTGGAAAGAGATAAAAAGAAATTGGGGAGCGTGGGAAAGGAGTGGCAAGGGACGGGGAGCAAGCGTGCAAGGCGAACAGGGCAGAGACACAGAGTCAGGGACACTGCACTTCAGAGATTTCAGTAATGTGCTATGACAGCCAACGGGCCGTTCTTTATATCCACTGTAGGACACCCAAGACACTTCTAAGATCGAGATATATGCTCTCTTTTCCCCATCCCCATTTTATGTATCAAATACCTCACTTTATGCAGTAAATATTCTGAAGTGTTGTGAATACCTTATAGTTTTTATATAGCATAGAAAATCTATCTGAATACAGAAAAGTATCCTTGGAACATGGTCAAAAGAATGATGCATGGTGAACTTGGGAACTGTGAGAGAGGCTCCAGGAAGTCAGGCAGAGGGCCTTTTACCTCAGAGCATTTTGTTCCCTGGATGGTTCTTGGACATGAGTCCATGCCTCCTGTGGGAAACATTTACATTCCATTATAAGACATGTTTATTCTTGTTGGATGCCAGAATGCAGCTACAGGACCCAATCTGGTCAGTGTAGTCTGACTCTGGCTATGTCTCCTGTCTTCCTAGATATAATCTATAGCATATGCCAGACAATTGCATTTAAACTGGTCTGTCCTAAGTTCTGGGAAAAGGCTGCTCTGTCAATATTTACTATGTGCTTACTGGTGTTTATTTACATGTTTTTCTGATCTCAAACAACCTTCCTTGGATCATTGCTTTCTTTGTTACATTTATATACAGAAGTTCACTAGAACTTAAGTAAGGCAGAAAACAGCATTTATGTGCTCAGATCCCAGGTTCAGCAGACAAGATCTGCACAGGTTGATAAAAGTCAACAAGTACAAAGGAAGAAGAAAAAAAGGGCAAATACATTCATAAGATTATGTTTATCTGATAGTGGTCGAACAATGAATGTTAGCTCAGTAACACAATTTCCGGCCTCGATACATCAGGCCTAGTGGGGAAACCATCCTGGCATGAAACATACAGGGAAAAGCAGAGGAAGCACGTCATTAAACACATCACCCAGGAATGTTAAGGTCACTCTAAGCGAACTTTTCAGCTATGCCTCCTGTAGCCAACACTGTAGTCACCTCTGTCCTGAAGCACAGACAGAGCATCAGGCTGCTGTCGGACACAAGTCTGCCCCTGCCACACTGGCATCATCTTTAGCCTTTACGTCTTAAAGCTTTTGTGCGTTCTTTTCTAATAGTTAATGCTGGGGCACAGATTAACTTGTCAGGACCGTATCTGGCCTGGAAAATGAAGCAGAAGGCTTGATCTTTGTCATTCTGTTCCCTCTTGTTATTTCCAGAGTCCTTGCAACCCTCCTCACAGGCAGGCCCTCTCTGGTACATTATTATGTTGGCTCTGCTGAGATAATTACCAGATACAATAAGATCATAAAATTAATAATAATGAGTGGTTTGTGCCACAAATCCCCTGAAATGAGCCTGACAGCCATCAGCTTGAAAGTCATTTTATGTAAAGAGAGTCTGATTGAAAGAGGCTGAGGACAGATCTACCCATGTGGAAAGACATACGATGAACACAAGAGTGGCCACAAGAAAGCATTCACGGTGACAGGCTATACGCTCTGCTTCTGGAGTATACCATGCTAGTAGCCTATAGAGTACTACTGCTATCCTTACTTTGATGATGACACTGAAATTAAACAAGTAATTAGTCTAGCCAGATGCACAACAAACCACTGTCATCATCTATAGACAGCTACTGCTAGACTGCATATAAGGCAATGTGCTTACAAACCACCGGCACCACCCAAAAGACATCTCTCCATTAGAAGACTTGCCTACCATCTCTATAAGATTCATCATAGTCACACTCAAAGAGACAACAACCAAACCATGTTAAGAGCTGTGCCTTCAAGAGCCAGGCATGGACCGTGGTGTACATGGACTGTGGTGTGGTACAAGTCTGCTTCCAGGCTTTCTGTATCCCACTTGAGTTAACTCAGAAAGAAAAACTATCACAAGACAAAAGTAGCTTGGAAAAAGTGCAGCAGAACAACTTCAGTAGAGGACTCCATTTCACACAAAGGCTAGACCTCCTAAAAGGATCGTATTAAGAACGCAGTAGAATCTTCTGCCAAAAAGACTTGAGGTGCTAAGATGGTGGACCTTTCTGTGGCCTTCCTCAAAGTAGAGAAGGGTAGACCTATATTTGTTGGGAGGTTTCTAAGTTCCCTGGGCTGGGCACGGACTGAAGCTCTCTGGGATGATACTTCCTTGGGTCTTCCTTTGCAAGAACGGCAGCCTCGGCTTCCTCTCACCCAATATTAAAAACAGTTCAATGGGAATGACATTGAGTTATGCAATGACACAATTCCAGCTAAAGTCTCAGGTATTGAATCTGACACTGGCTGGATCTGCAGTTTTATGACAAATACTATCGTTTGAAGCCCTAGTAGAAGAGACTTAGGTTCCAAATTTGGTCTCTCCACATGTCACCAAACTGCAGTCATCAAAATCATGCCGACTGGAGCATTTTAAAAATTACATTAAACTCTCTTGTGTCCGGGGCCTTCATGTACACTCATTTAGTCACGGCTCTTTAAAAGTAAAGCAGACAGGCTTTAACATTAACATTTAACACTAACAATTATAACTATTGCTGTACTTAATTTGGATTCTAGCATGTAACTCAAATTAATTTATAGTAACAACCTGAAGTCTAAGGTTAGTACTATTTCATGGCTAAAAACATAATTTCATGGTTGCTTTGATCCTTCTCATAGAAAAAGCAATTGCTATATTTTTCATATCTTCTTGTTTTTAAGAAATTTCTCATTGAAATGCCTTGCTTCTCTGCAGAGGCCTAGCTTGATGAATGCACAGTTGGGGGGGGGGGCGTATAAATAACTTCTTAAATTGAGCTTCATTAAGAATGGTATTAGCCCTAAAAAGCAAAACCAAACAAATAAGGAAACAAAAAAACCAAGATGTGTGTGTGGGGTAAGAGGGGAGGCCAGAGAAAGGATGGGGAAGAAAACGCCTGGGGAGTAAGACCCAGCCTGAACTCATCTGGCTCTCAACAGAAAGTTACACTTGGACTTTTTTCTTAGTGTAGAATCAACCTGTCTTATAATGTCAACTGAAAACAAGCCTGGCCTTTTTAAATTTAGGTCCACACATACCTACATTCTACTACATGTACATGCGTGGGTAGAGATATCAGTGCGAGGTGTCATCTTTGTATTTACATGGCTGCTCCTTTCTCTATGTAAAGTATTCACTGTTCCCAGAAGATTGGGAGTCATTCCTAGGGCCGAAATAGAAAAAGAAGGAAATAGCACTGTTTAGCTTTAGGGTTTCAAGAAACTGGAAACTGTCAAAGAGGCAATGCTCTTAAGAGAGAAATCTTTGTGAAGATTAGATAGTGAAGGTGAGGAGGGGGCAAACATCAAGGTTTCCTGCTTCCATCGACCAGTGAGGCTGCCTGGGTGGAGACTGTGGGGGACGGGAAAAGAGTAGACAAGCAGGAAAGCCAGAAAGAGTTTCTGATGCTTGGGATCTGAAAACCTGTGCAGACAACAGCACAGGGCCATCGGGTTTGCCCAGCCACCCACAGTAAGAATCCTGACCCAGAATGGACCAGCAGTGGCCAGAGTGAAAGCCAGTTTGCAGAGTCCAGGGTAAAGCCCGGGAACACTGTGCTCCCCTGAGGAGGAATGGCAACTTGAAACCATCACAGCTTGAATGAGTCCTCCCTTCAAGCACAGATCACAGGGGCCTGGGTTCATCCTAGCAGATAACAGACCAGTAGCAATACTGTGTACACTGGGGGTGTCACTCCTCACCCCAGGAAAGGAGGCAACTCAGTGTGGCATTTACATAAAGGAATCTGAAAACTACCATGTGGATGGGAGTGAACTGAACAAAATCTTAGTATCCAATGTGGATGGAAAAGCCAAGAGAAGGTCTAGAGAGAAGTCAACTTAAATCTCTACGTGTTGACTCTTTAACTAGGAAATGTGGCATGGCCTAGAAATTATGAGATTACTCCTTAAAATACTGTGGTAAGTAAAGTTGGGCAAACAATGCTGACTCCCCTGCCCCTGGGTTCACCAGCACAGACCCAATAACACTTTCAGCTGCGAGGCAGACGTGTTTCCAAGCCCAGTTTACTTTTGTGAAACACGTCATTGACAGGTTCTGAGGTTGCATAATTACTCTAGATGATCAGACTTGGGACAATTATATGAAGTATTTATTAACTATCTGCTTGTTTTAGGATCAGTGATTACAGAAGGAACTAGAAAGCATTGTCTTTAGGCACAGGAAGGCACTCTCCCAAAGACTTGCTCAAATTCTGACTTTGAGTCCATCTGCCTATTGGGACACAACCTATATACATCTTTAGCTGAGGGGAAAAATAACCTGTTACTTCTCTTCTTTCTCAATTATACCTCTATTTGTTGTAGAAAGGATTAAAGGGTTCCCTACCCAGTGTGTGTAGGTACGCACTGATCCTTGTCCCTTCATTCAGTGCCTTCCCAGCACACAGCACCAGTGTGGGGCTGGAGCAATACAAATGAATGAGATCCAGACAGCCCTCACCTCCACGGCGCTTACTCCAATTATCAGCACAAGCCCAGACACTTAGAGCCTAGGATGGAACACTGTGGCACTGCCCTAAGAGCCAGGGCATATGGGTGAAGTGAAGGTGGAGAGGAGGACTCAGTCTGAGGGAGCTGACAGGCAGGGGGCTACAGGAAGGTACTAGGGAGGAAGTGAGACCCCTACTTTCTCCCGAAGATGCAATAGGGTAAGGAATTTCCTCAGCTAATGTGGCTCCTGGTGCGATGAACGGGGAAGAGAAAGCAACCGTAGATTAAAAAGGAAAGATATGAGTACCTTTTAAGGGAGGGTTTCTTGATTCTTCCCTTTCCAAATAACTAATAGAGCAGATCCTGGTCTATATAGTCTGACCCTTGAATTTTATGTGAAGAAAATAAGCAGAGATGTGAACAAGGTTTTGCAAACAAGGGCTGACCTCACAGGATTGCTCGTAACAGAAAAGGAATAGTTAAGATGAGTAACTGTAAGATGACAGAATGCATTAGATGCCGCAGTACTTAAATACGCACTGCTACTCTGTCCACAGCACTCATGACAAAACTGAACAAAACAAAAAGTGTATATAAAAATTTTAGCATGAAACATTTTTACTAAAAAAGAACTACATATAAATTATCCAAACCAAATTTACTTACATAAACATGCATATAGATAAACATACTAAAGTTTTTTTTTTTTTTTCCTGAAAATGTCCACAGTTTTCTACATATAACGTAATGACTTCTCATCTACCAGATCTAGTGCTTCCCTGGGTCAAGCGCTCCACTTGTTGTCTGCTCAATGCTGATCTCATTTTATTGATAGCAATCTTGCAAAGCACATACGTGTGGTGATTATTATCCTCTCACCCCCTAGTCTGCAGAGAATAAACAAGAAGCTTACCAAGATCACATAGCTGTGGGCAGAAGAGCCAAGTTCTGGATGCTAAGCCAACTGTTAACTTCCCCCAAGATGTGGAAGCTTCCTAAGCGTGTGGAAAGGAGGCCATAGGCAATGGGATGCAAACAGCTTCATGGAAAGACCCTTTAATAATCACGCTTGCTCCCGCTATAAGGACAGAGAGTATTACTTTTGTTTGTGGTTTGGATATAAAATGGCTCTAAGGTTTGCATGCTGAAGGCTTGGTCCTCAGTCTATCGAGAGGTTAGCAAGGTGGCTCATGGGTAAAGGTGCTTATCGCCAAACCCTACAACCAGGGTTCAATTCCTGGACCCATATGGAAGATGGAAAGAACTGATTACCATCCCATAAGTTGTTCTCTGACCTCTACGCATATATATGGACACAGACACAGACAACTAATGACAAAATTTTTGCTGGGCATGATAGCACAGGCCTTCAGTCCCAACACTTAGGGGCAGAGGTGGATGGATTTTGGTTGGTTTAAGATCAGCCTGGTCTATATTGTGAGTTCCGGGGCAGCCAAGGGTACATGCTAAGATCCTTGGCTTGCCTCACGGGAAAAATTATTTTTAAAAGAAATCACTGAAGAGTGTGGGCTCTAGTCAGATGAATCTATTGATAAATTCATAGTTTGGCATTCTTGGGAGGTGGTAGGAACTAGAGTAGTGCTAGAAAAGGGAACTTGGTCAGTCCTGGCCACACTCATGTGAGTGGCTCTGTGCTTTCCTACCGCATCAGAGGCTCAGAACCAATGAAGCCACTGACCAAGGAGAGAAACTATGAAGTCAAAGACATGTTTAAGCTGTTTATCTCAGCAAGAAACCAAAATCAAAATAAAAAACAACCCCCCCCCACCCCCAGCTAGCCTAGGACAAGGGTATTTCGGGTGGATTGTTGATGTAACTACATTTAATTACACGGTCAAAGGGCTTTGGGAGTGGTTTGAGAAATGACAGTCCTGACTTTGTTCACCAAATACAGCAAGGGGCTCAGGAAGCAAGAGAGCAGCTCCAGTTCCGTGGATTTTACCCTCCACTTTCCTGTTTGGTGCAGTCCTAGTAACCTGCCAGGATTCCAGCACACGCCAGGCTGCTGACTGGAATGTCTGCTGAGTAAACCTTGAAGGCTCTGCTTTCTAAATGTGTAAGAAGGAAGGCTAAGCGGTTATAGGCCTGGGATTTTTGTACTCACAGCACGGGCTATGTGACTGTAGCAAAGAGCAGCTGGCGGGCAGAGTTCAGACACTATGCTTCGGGGGTTGAATGATCTTATCACAGGGGTCGCCTATCAGATCTCCTGCACATCAGATATTCATATTATGACTCATAACAATAGCAACATTACAGCTATGAAGTAGCAGCGACATAATGTTATGGTTGGGGGTGCCACACCATGAGGAACTGTAGTAAAAGGTCACAGCATTTGGAAGGTTGAGAACTGCTGCTTTCTGCGGATCCAAGTCGCCTCTCATGCCCACTACTTCACTTCTGGACTGCAGGAGACAGCTTTTAAATTGACAAAACAAGACTGTTTCAAGGGCACAACTTCCATTTCTCTAAATCTCACTTCCTGGGTCCTGTGGAAGTCCTGGATCTGGCTCACAACTGAGAAACAAGACTTCTTATAGTTCCTCCCCCCTCCTCCCCTAACCCTTATGGATCCATTCTTAACACTGAACTGGCTTCTGCAAGTAATTCTTTTATTCTTTTACTCATTACCACAGGTAAATACAGTCCCTTTAGCAAAAAAAAAAAAAAAAAAAAAAAAAAAAAAAAAAAAATAAAAAAATCAAAATTTTTTTTTTTTTTTTTTTTGAGATCTTGAATAAGCCAGCAGTCTTTGGCGAGGTCTCTCACACTGAATCGGCCCAGGCCATCAGAGAACACAAGCATTAAGCGGCAGGGAGCTGGGAGGGAGGGCTCTGCAGTACAGTGTTGCCAAGTTGCTCTGGCCTTGTACAGTCTCTTCAGAGTTATAAGCCCCAGGGGGCATTGTTCTTGATTTTCCAGCTTTTTGTAGCTCTGGCTACAAGAAACTTCTTGCTGAGCTTATGAATGGTGTTTATACAGCCTCTGAACTCAACTCCTAGCTAGTCCAGAGGCTGAAGTTACCCCACTCACTGGGCAGGCATTTAACAAGCACTTTGTGCCAAGTGGAAGGTGCTGGGAGGGTGGGGGTGGGTTCAGAAACATGGGATGTGGTCCTTAGATGGTGTGAGGGTGGGGGTTGGCTAGAAGGAGCAGCAGGAGTGCAACAAATCTCTTATAGTTGAAAGTGACAAAGAAATATCAGAAAGCAGTCTGCAGTGGTAAGAGGAGGAGGGAACCGAGTCTGACTGATTACTAGCTAGTCAGACAAGAAAGCTGGGAAGAAGCCTGTGTGACGAACGTGTGTGTGGCAGTAGTGGGAAGTTGGATAAAGACGCCAATCTGAGAGGATTACCACTTTGTACACACTTAAGATAGATGTTTTTAATAATAATAAAAATGATCAGGACATCTGACAGCATGAGTCCAAATACATGTCAAAGCTCAATATGGAAATGTCTGACATCAAGAAATGTCAAAGCCCCTAAACCTTACCACCTTGCAAATTTGAGTCAGATTGTCAAAAGTCGCCTGTGTCCATGTCCTGTGATTACCGACTCATCAGTAGAGAGCTGCACTATGCACGGTGCCCAGTTACAGCACCACAGGGAGAACTACCATGCTTGGCCTTCTTCTCATGGATTTCAGGTCACATGGTTAATCTTTTCATTTCTAAATCTTTTCCCCTTCCTGTTGCTGGGGAAACAAGCTGAGCTGAATATACCACCACAGAGCCATAGTCCCAGCCCCACGTGTTCAAAACACAGAGAGCCAGGAAATACATTAGTTTACGTTTTCAATGAAGATTCTTAGCTGTGAGATCTTACATTCTGAGAATGCATTTTATATGAGCCTCTCGATACAATGGCTGACTGATGCCCAACTGACGAGCTCTGACAAAGGTCAGGTGGTGTCTTAGCAATACTTAGAATAAGAAGTTAGAAAATATCATCCTGAGTGAAGTAACCCAATCACAAAAGAACATACATGGTATTTACTCACTTATCATTGGATTTTAGCCCAGAAGCTTGAAATACCCAAGATTCAACTCACAGACCACATAAAGCTCATGAAGAATGACGACCAAGTAGTGGGGGGGCTTCAGTCCTTCTTAGAAGGAGTATCAAAATACTCAAGGGAGCAAATATGGAGACAAAGTGCAGGACAGAAACTGAAGGAGAGACAGACCATTCCACCTGGATATCCATCCCATGTGCAGTCACCAAAGGTAGACGATGATGTGGATGTCAGGATGTATATGCTGACAGGAGCCTGATATAGCTGTCTCCTTAGAAGTCTGCAAGAGTCTGACATATCAGAGGCAGATGCTCACAGCTAACCATCAAACTGATCATGGGGTTCCCAATGGAGAAGATAGAGTGAAGGCTGAAGGAGTTGAGAGGATTCGAGACACCATGAGGAAAGCAACAATCCAACCAACCAGAGCCCCCAGGGTCTAAACCACAAGCCTGGGAGCGCTTAGGGAGGGACCCATGGCTCCAGCTATATATGCAAGGGAGCTATATATAAGTGGGAGAAGAGATCCTTGGTCCCATGAAGGCTGGACGTCGGGGTGGGGGATTCCAGGGTGGGGAGGTGAGGTACAGGGGAGGGTGGAAGGGGGTACACCAACGTGGAGGCAGGAGGAGGGGGGAAGGGATAGTGAGTTCCTGGGAGGGAGGGGGGAAATGAGGTAAGGAGAGAGACATCTGAAATGTAAATAAAATTCCAATTTAAAAAAAAAAAAAAAAGAAGTTAGCTGTATGAATGAATCCAAAGCGTAGTTTTTTCTCAGTAGCTCTGAAATGTTGACAAAGTAACTGCAACCTTAGAGAGACTCAGGCTCAGCCACTCAGAGAAGCTGCCCAGGATCCTTGGCCCTCAGGAATAAATAGTTGTTCCAAGCTGCCATTTTGAGCAATGTCTGTTCTGTTCGTGCACCCTCTATAGGTTGTGAGAATTCATATTTCACCATTGTATAAAAAGCACTAGCTGACTAATTGCTAATACTTAGTGAGAGACAGTCTTATATCTCTAGGTAACACTTTGCTTTCATCTTTAAGTCTTTCAGCAAATGACATGGCAACATTTTTAGTTTTTTTTTAAAAAAAAAACAAAAACATCATTACAGAACTGAGAGGTGGCTTAGCAGTGCAGAGCTCCTCATACAGAGGTTCAGTTCTCAGCACCCACGTAATGGCTCACAACCTTCTGTAAATCCAATTTCAGGGTATCCAACACCCTCCTCTGGACTCTATTTACCCCCACAAACACACACACACACACATAGTACACAGACATACATGTAGACAAACACACATAAGTAAATCTATTTTAAAATTGTAATTTCAATATATTGTTTGATAATTATCCCTGATTTGTGACCTAACTAGCCCATGCACTAGATGTCTTGGTTTGCATTCGTGCAGGCTCCAGCAGTAGAATGGGGGTGAGACAACAAACATCGTCATCACTGTGGTGCTCATGGGCTGGGGGAATAGAAAACCACAAGTCCATTAGCTGGAAATCACTCGGCCTTCCGTAGATGACCCTCCTGAATCCACCCTGACCACAGTTCATCAGGGTTACTGCCATTACGCTCAGTTGCATGCTAAGGAGTACAATCTTACTAATTAAAATTGCAAAGAGCATGTATGCTGGCATTCTGTTAGCATCCTGATAAGCTTCAATTAGTAACTGCATTAGGCCCAGGGTAATCTCTCTTAACATCCTGCCATCTGCAAGAGCGTTGTCCTTGGTATCAAGTATCCTTGCTTATTCGGGTGGGAGGGGTGGTAAAGGAAGGACAACTTTCATTCTTACCAAGAGCCAAGTCTGGTCCAGTCCTTCTACAACTGATTTCCTCCTGAATTCCCGCGCTCCTGCTTTCCTATTTTGCTTTTATCCATCCCTGCCCACTGTTTCTTCATGATGAAATCTATAGAAGCTTCTTCCTCCCTTTGTTCCTCAGGCCTTGTTCTTGGACATTTTTGTCTGTTTTACATAAGGTTATCTAGGGTAGCCCATGAATGTCCACATCTTCATTCACAACAACCTGTATGCCTATGTTGAACAAATCTGTACGTCCAGCTTTGGTGTTCCAACTATCCTATAAAACCATATACCCTGTCTTACTTTTTCTCAATTCAGAAACCTATGAGTTCTATATTTGTATAAGAACCTCAAACATGCATTCTATGTTGGTATCTGTCTCTCTTGCACACACACTGTCTTCTTTAAACTTATATCTTCATTTGTGTACTATGTATCAAAGAATGATACCAATGCTGTCAACAGCCAGAGACCCGGGAGTCAACAGCTTTCACAAGGCCCATCACAAACCATGCAGCGAGTCTTGCTAAGTCTATCAGTGTATGCCCTGTGGGAAAACAGGGACTAAGAAGAAGCTCTTGTCACTTTGTAGTTTTGAACTGAGCACAGTGGTTGACAACATAGGCTTCGGGTACCATTCTTAGGGTAACTCCATCCCAGCTGAGTGACTGAGCAAGGACTGGAAGTAAGAAAAATACATTTGCTAAATCCTGACTGACTCAAGGCTAAGGCTGAGGTTAGCTCGACCCTCAGGTATTTATGGAATTTATAGGAGCTTCTGCTGACCTACACTGTTTGGCTATAACCTTCTGAATACCATGATGACACAACTGTGCACTATTCTTATTAAAGGTTCATTCATATTCTGTAATGTTTGCTAATAGCCACCATAGCTATGTCTATGGGATGTACAAACTTGTAGGTTTCATCTTATAAACCTCGTTCACTCAGTTCAGGGATGCTTCTTTGGATTTATAGTCATGAAAGTTTGTGCCCCTAGCTGGGACCGTGTGGCTCAATAAAAAGCTTCAAATTCATAGCTTTCTTTCTTTTCTTTTTTTAGATGTATTTATTATATATACACCATTCTGTCTACATGTATATCTGCAGTCCAGAAGAGGGCACCAGATCTCACTGCGGAGGATCGTTGTGAGCCATCATGTGGTTGCTGGGAATTAAACTCAGGACCTCTGGAAGAGCAGCCAGAGCTCTTAACCTCTGAGCGTCTCTCCAGCCTGAGAAGAGCTTTCCAAAGACTCACCTCTTAAAACCATTACAATGGCAACATTTGGGTTGGGGGAGGGGTCCATGGCAAATCATAACACTATGACATAAGATGTCCAGAATGGCTGATCAAGGACCTCCAATGACACATTCTGCTATAAAGTAACTAGAATGCTAAAAAAAAAAAAAAAAAGAAAGAAAAGAAAGAAAAAAAGAAAAAAGAAGCCAAAATCAGATTTTTCAGAATTTTTTTTTTTTTTTTTTAGAAATATCCAAGACTTTCAGCAATAGAAAGGTTTTATTCAAGGAGAGAAGAAAGGCAAACTCTCAGTACAAGAATGAAATTTATGGTTCTTTAGTTCACCAGCATCCATTGCTCTGTAGGCAGCTAGCCAGCTCTGTGGCAGTCTTGAGGGCAATCTTGGTGGTTATCAGGAATTTTGTCCTACCAGAAAGGCAGAACAGTTTTGAAATTCCCCTAAAGAACCCAACCCTCTGGAAAGCTGTAGCTGTCTGATCTGTTCGGAGCATCTGGAAAAGCCCCGTTTTATTTTAATTTTATTTAACTCAGAGCTGTCTCAGGAGAAAACTGCTATCCTCGGGGCACTGGGTGGAAATAAGTTACTAAAAGTTCAGCTGGATGGTAAAAGCGAAAACAAAAGTAGGAAGATTTGATGAACAGTGTCTGACATGGCCTCTTAGTTTCTTTTTCTGTTGCTGTGATAAAACACTGACAGAAGTGACTCACAGTTAACGAAACCATTTTGTTTTTTTGTTTTGTTTTTTTTTTTGTTTTTTTTGATATAGGGTTTCTCTGTATAGCCCTGGCTGTCCTGGAACTCACTCTGTAGACCAGACTGGCCTCGAACTCAGAAATCCGCTTGCCTCTGTCTCCCAAGTTTAAAGTCTAGGATTAAAGGTGTGTGCCACCACTGCCCGGCGAAACCAAGTTTTCAAAAGATGATATCACAGTATATGAGAGGATGTAGAAGAATCAACAAATGTGAAGATGGGTGTGTTGAGATTATTCAGGAAGGAGAAAGAATGAATACCTCTTAGAAGCTCCATTATGATCTTCAAGTAGAATAAACCCAAAGAGGGCTGACTAAGACATCTCATAATCAAATGTTAAAGACCAAAGCACATGTATAAGGAACCCTTAGAAAGATTAATAGCCGATGTCAGTTTATCACCAGAAACCATGCAGGGGAGAGGTAGTAGGGCAGCAGAGCCAACATGTTAAGCAAGACCATTATCAAGAGTTCTAGGCATCATTTTTACAATCACTTGGGAAAACAATCTGGCATTTCTCTAAAAAAGCTTTAGTTAACATAAGACTAAGCAATTGTACTCTTAGATTTATAACCAAGAGAAATAAAAATATGTTCACAAGCCGGGTGGTGGTGGTACACATCTTTAACCTCAGCACTCAGGAGGCAGGGGAATCTCTGAGTGGGAGGTCAGTCTGGTCTACAGAGTTACAGGACAGCCAGGGATACATAGAGAAACCTTGTCATGAAAAACCAAAAGAAAAAGAAAAAAAAATCCATGTAAAATCCATGTAATACTGTATAAACAGCAGAAAAGCTCCAAATAGAAACAATTCAAATGTCTATTGGCTGATAAAGCAGATAAGTAAACTTGGCATTCTCCATACAATGGGACACACTTGGCCAGTCCAAGAAATGGAGCAGTTACACATATCACAACCACCTGGAAGACATCAGGTAAATAAAAGGGATGAGCTACAATAGATCATGTACCTTTCGTTTACATTCACATTCAAATAGTGGTCAGTGTAGACAATCAATAGAAAAGGGGAACAGAGTAGTCACTGCCTGGATCTTGGGTACAAAGCTGAGAAAAGAAGGAGTGAGCGCTAGAGAGTGGTCTCTTTGAGGAGTGATGAAGACATTCTGTAATTAAATAGTGATGACAATTGCTCAACTTTGGAAATATATCATGGGCTACTAATTGAATACATAAATGCTATGCTTTTTTTTTACCAAGTATCTACTATCTATCTATCTATTCATCTACCTATTTACCTATCTTCTATCTACCTCCTGATCTATCTATTCACTGGTCACTCTGCCCATTTACCCATCCATCTATTGATCTACTATCTATCTATCTATCTATCATATCTATCTATCTATCATCTATCTATCTATCTATCCATCCATCCTCTGATTTGTAGTCTTCCCCATCTCTCCTCAGTGAAGTTAAATGACTTAAAGCATAGTGAAGCTCCTGGAGCTCTTGGGTTGTCCTCTGGGAAGGGAGATTGGATTGTAAACCCTAGAATATGGTTCTGCTTCTAAAGGTGGCTGCTGTTCAGAGACTTGTGGGTGACGCCAACCTCAGCATGGTCTGCCCAGGAGGACTTGATGGTAATAGAAGGATGGAAGGAAGGAAGGAAGGAAGGAAGGGAGGAAGGAAGGAAGGAAGGAAGAATACATGAGGCTCAAAGTCACTGGACAGGATAGCAGTGAGATTACCATCAATGTAAATATGAAGACACATTTCAAACCACTGGAAGAATTGGGGGCAGTAGTTCACTTTTCTTTCCTTTTCTCTCAGTGTTTAAAACAAAACAAAACAAAACAAAACAAAACAGCTCTTTTCTACTGTGATGTTCACAATGAAGTTGAATTCCAGAAACCCATTTCTTTAAAATATCTCGTAATTTGAATTCTAGGACTCAATACTCATAACTGTTTGTTTTTATTGTAATTCTTATTGGTAATCAGATCTCAGCCCTCTTCATGTTGCACTATCTTAGGGGGGAAAATGACACATGTGCACAGAGAAGCCACCCTCTTTCAGAGTTAATAAAGTTGTGAATAACAGGTTTGTGGTGATCAATAAATAGTATAAATGCCAAAAGGGTCCTGGGCAGCAGCTTTGCATTCTGTTTCTTTGCTTCCCAATAGTGGATGCAATCTGGTCAGCTGCATTAAGCTTCTGGTGCTTTGACTTCCAGCTGTGATGGATAATTCCCCTGGATTGTGAGCTGAAATAAACCCTTTCTCCCTCAAGTTGCTTTTGTCAAGTTTATTTTAGCATAGTAATAGCAAAATAAAGTAAGACTTCAGTTTTGGAGTCAAGAGACATGTGAGAGCAGTCCCTAACTCCAAAGGCACTCTAAAGAGGAAGCACTTAAAGACTGTCTCAGTCAGTGTTCCAATGCTGTGAAGAGTCACCATGACCATTGCAAGTCTTATAAAAGAAAGCATTCAATTGGGGCTGGCTTACAGTTTCAGAGGATTTAGTCCATTATCCTCATGGTGGGGTGGCACACAGACAGACATGGTAGCTGGGAGTTCTACATCCAGATGTGCAGGCAGTAGGAGGAGAGAGACCCTGGGCCGGGCTTGAGCTTTTGAAATCCTGAAGTCTACTCCTAGTGACACATCTTCTCCAACAAGGCCTCACCTCCTAATCCCTCTCAAGTAGTGCCATTCCCTAATGACCATTCGAATATATGAGCCTACAGGAGCCATTCCTATTAAACTTCTTCAAAGAAGTTCTCACAATATTGTGAGACGATCCCAGGAGGATTCTAAATTTCATTAGCACTTAATAAAATTGTACAAAAGTGTATATAAGAAAGCAATAGGTCTTTTCATTTTTATTTGTATTGATTTTGGTCTTTGGACATAGGTTTAAAATGGACAATGTCTGTACCAGTTTCATTAAAATAATTATCTTGTTAACCCCACCAAAGACCCATTAAACCCCATTTGTACATGTGATCACCCAAGGACATGTACTTCTGATTACTCTAATATCTCTTGAAGCTCTAAATAATCCTTTCTAGGAAGCACAAGTCAGACACCTACATGTTCCTTTAGGAAGGGTAATGCTCAGGAAGGGACAAGCTTGTCAATGAGAAGTTAAGCATCGTAGTGATGAGTCTGTGGATTGTCACCCTTAATGCCCCTAGTCCTGTAGTACAGATGCGACCTCTTTCTGTCCTCCATTCTGGTCTCTGCATGTACAGTAGACCATGGCCACATCTATCCAGTCTTAGTTGAATGGAGAAGACTGCAGCTCCACAACTGGAGCATCTACAATGGAAGTCAGGGTGGCAAATGACCAACATGAAATGAAGCAAAAGGCCCCAATACGAGAAGCCTTTTAAATGAAGTCTCACATAGCAGAGTGAGGAAAGTAACTTCTAAACAACACTCTGGGAGGATTTTCATCTTCTGATTGTTTCCTTCAAAAGAACATCAAGTGTTCATTTCTGAACACTGTTAAAGGGGCAGTGATAAAAATGTGTTTTCAATTAAAAAACAAACATGATTTTTTGCACAGCTTCTAAATGCACACACACATCACATGCACATACACATATGTACATACACACATGCACATACACATATCACATGCACATATACATACATATATACACATATACACATCATATGCACATACATATATATACAAACACACATCACATGCACATACACATACATACACACACACATACCACACACACCACAGGCACATACATACATACATACATACACACACAACACACACTACATGCACATACATACATAAACATACACACACACACATTTTGTTTTTGTTTTCAACTGTAGTGCTAAGTGAACGACTTCAGTGTTAGGATTTAGATGAGCAGAGATTTAATGCTTCTTCGCTTGCGTTTCTTCAGCTGTGACTGATGGATTTGGCTAGTACTCTATTTTTATTTGAGAAATCTAAGCAGCATAAACAAATTCCGTTTGATGACTACAACTCATTCTCATCAAATTCATCTCATTTTATCTTTGGTTAAAATGGCCCAGGTGTGCAGAGCTCACTGTAGAGCCAAACCCGCCATGGAAGCAGATTTTTGCATTCTGTTCAACATGGCCATTTTCAGACAAGGGCTGTGGTACAAGCGGGAAATGCTCTAATTACAGAACTCTAGAAGCATCAGCCCCGGAAACAGCTGCAGGCATCACCCACAAATGGCTGTTTTGTACTCCTGCCATTTTGGATGTTTCAGGATGGTGTTTCTGAAGTCATATTCACCAGCAAATAAATAGTGCACTCGGGACATAAAACACAGAAAGTCAGCAACAGCCTGACTCCAACTTACAGGGAAATGAAGATGTAAAACTAGAATTGGCTTCTTTCTAAGGATTGATTCGTAAATCAGTTAAAAAAGAGGTGTGTCATTTCTGAAATGTAATTTCGTTACTTACATAGAGAATCTACTTGACTGTAACCAAAGATCTTATCTACACATTTATGAGAGGAAACAATGGAAAGAGTGGGTGTGTGGCCACAGGGAAAGAAGTTCTGCCTTCTCCACAATTCAGCTGACTGTCCAGAGAGCAGAGCTGTAGGCATGCCCTAGTTTGCATCCATCGTTCATTTCATTTTATTTTTGGGGTTGTGGACAACACAGTAACTGCACAATATCAAGGTGGGGGGGCACTCATGTTTTATATTGCCGATTGTTACAATCATAGTAGTCTATCGGAGGGCTTTTCTTGGGGAGAAGTAGGAGACTTTTGGAGTGTAGATTTAAACCAGCAGCAGTAGCCTTCTTTTTATTATGAAAGGGTAGCAACACCAGTCCAGACCCAGAAGAGGATCATCGTATGGAAACTGTAAGAAAGGGAAGAAAGCACAGGCCAGAGCCAAACTGGCAGCAGAATCATAGCAATGACAAACAATAAAAATAACCAAGTCTATTGTATAAATTATTGCAAAATTAACAGCTTCAAACAGCCCAGATTTACTCTCCGCTGAGTGCTGGGAGTCTGGACCAGCTGTGCTAGGGCCTCTGCTTAGCTTTTCGAAAGCTACAGAAATGTCAGCAGAGGCTCTTCCAAGTTCACTTCCGGTGTTGGCAGAAATGGGTTGCTTGATTGAAGGTTCCTTGATGTCTTTGGCTGGGGATCTGTCTCTGTGCCTAGCAGCTACCGTCTTCCATTCCTAAGCAAATGGCCATCTTATGACGTGGCAGCTTCAAAGCCATCTAGGGTAGGAGTCTCACAAAATGTAATGGCATCATGGCTTCCTGCCCCGTCCTGTTCCTCAGACAGCATAATGCACTACCTTCAACGGAAAGCATGCAGATTTTTGTTTCGTAGTTACTTCAGATTGTTATTATTCAGTAAATGGGTGTTTCTTGGGGGCCAGAAAAATAGCTGGACAGTGAACTGGATAATGGAGCTAAAGGCACCTACCCCTAAACCTGATGCCTGAGTTCAGTCCTTGTGAACCACATGGTCCAAGGAGAGAATCGACTCCAGCAACTTGTTCTGACTTCCGGACATGCGCTGTAATGCATGTGCCACAGTAACTAAAAGTATATAGAGAATATATAGAAGAACTCAAGTGAGCTGGGATGGTGGATTCAAGGCCAGCCTAATCTACAAAGTGAGTCTAGGACAGCCAGGGCTATGTAAAGAGACCTTGTCTCAAAGGGAAAAAAAAAAAAAAATAAAAGTACTCAATGGGGAAGCTGGTCCAGTGGGATCTGGGTAATCTCTGCCTGGAGATTGTGCGGTGTGAAAGTCCTCTATAAATTTCTTTGCCTTTTCCTATTAAGAATACTGAGGTCTGACATAAACCTCGAGTTTCAAAACCCCATGAAGCCAGCGCAGTTCACCACCATGATGACAGTGACATGGCCACAGAATCCTGCAGCACTGGTCACTGTCTCCTTGCTTTGCCTTATAGTTTAATCAGTGCGACCCGTTGGATGTAACCAGTTGATGGATAAGGCTGCAGCTGACTCATTTTCAGTTCTTTTCTTGCTGGTGAACGCTTTGGTTTCTTGGTTTTAAAACTAAACATAAGTGGTCACAAATCTTCTTCTTGATGTTTTCTGATAAGAAATTCCTGAGAGAAATATGTAAGGGGATGTCAAGGGCGAGCCGTGACGGGTGCTTAGAGTTCTAGTTTTATTTCTGCTGCTATGATAAAATACTCTCACTAAAAACCAATCAGAACCAAACAAACACATGAACAAAACAACAGCTTTTGGGGCTGGGGCTGGAGAGATGACTAAGCAGTGGCTGCTCTTCCGGAGGACACAGTCTGGTGTCCTTCAACCACAAGGTGGCTGATTATTGTTTGCAATTTCAACTCTGGAGGATCTGACGCCTTCTTCTACTCTCGGCAGGTAAATCCCGTATTTGTGACCGGCCATGGAAATTCTCTTATAAAGGCCACCCTCCATACAGAAACCTGACACCGATGTGGTAGACCCTAAGGAAACCACACAGCACAGAGGGGTGGAATGCAACTGATTGCCTTGAGGCTGGCTCAGTGAAATGCTTACAGCACAATTACATGTCAGACCGACGCTCCATTTCTGATTCTTTAAACAGCACTTAAATAAAATTTATTATTCAAAAAAACCTGCAAATAAATAAAAATACCACACATGGAAATGAACCAGAGCCCAAGTCTACAGATCCCAGTGAACTTTTACACTGTTAAACAGCCATTCTTTCACTATCAAATATATTTTATGCACTTATCATCCACAATAAAAAATCCATAACAGAGTTAGAACTAAAGGAACAATTACCTATATATTCACTTTCACAATAATTTCTTCTTATGATTATTTGTGAAGAGCCATTGGCTTACTTCAATTCATTTTAAGTTTAACACAGTAAAGATGGTAGGGGAAATATTATAAGATTTCTTATGTAAATTCAGACAGAAGGTTTTCTTTTGGAATACAACAGGCTCGTCATTGTTATAGGTCACTTATGCTTTTTAAAAATGCTCCATTGTTTCCATGTATTATATTTGTATTACTTCTTCCACAACTTTTTATAGTTTTAAGAATTTCTTATTTTTGTATTCTGTGGCATTCTATTCTTTTTTCAATTCATCATGTTTTCTATTTAATCTTGGTTCCCAGAATTAAAAGCATTCTTTTTCTGGTTTTGTTTCTTTTTTTGCTGTAGCAGCAGACAGCACCTGCCTTAGGCCTGGCAAGTAGGTGCAAGCTGTTATGCCATTTCTTTTTCTACAGTCAGGTTAGCACTTTCATATCAAGGACAAAATAGGCCATAGAAGAGGATGTAAGCAAATGGCCTTTACCACTGAAATGTTCAGTCTCACATCACAGCTCAGGGTTAGTAGACCTTAATGCAATTGGCACAAGGGCCCTTTCTTCTGAGGGTGAACAACCTAGAGCTAGTACCTAGCTCTTTTAGCTAGGTCCTGAAAACTTGGAGATTTCGGAGAACAGGGAATTAGGCGAGGAAGTAAATAGTGCTAACTTTGCATGACTAGTTAAGTTGATGAGCTCAGAGTCTCTGTTCTGAAATGAAATTTGTATTACTTCTTCCTCAACTTTTCATAGTTTTAAGAATTTCTTATTTTTGTATTCTGTGGCATTCTATTCTTTTTTCAATTCACCATGGTAGTAGTGTTAAGATGCTCTTTGCTGTTTAGTTTTGTTGTTTTTTTTTTTTTGTTGTTGTTGTTCTTTACAGAGCATCACTACGGAGGCAACATTGCCTTCGAGAACATTGCCCTGCTTCAGCCTCTTGAACACCGGGATTACAAGCTTGTTCATTTGAATGAGATGTCTCCCAGAGCCCCAGGCATTTAAAGACTTGGTCCCATTTTTAATGTTCTATTGTTGTCAAGAGACACCATGACCACTGTAGCTCTTATAAAGGAAAGCAATTAGGGTCTTTCTTACAGTTACAAGGGTTTACTTAGTCCATTATCATCATGGTGGGAAGCATGATGGCACAGAGGCAGACATGGTGCTGGAGAGGTAGCTGGTAGCTCTACATCTTGGTTCATAGCAACAGGAAGAGAGGGACACTGGGCTTGGGCTTTGAAACCTCAAAGCCCATCCCCCATCAAGGTCATACCTATTCCAACAAGGCCACACCTCCCACCTCCTACTCCTTCTCAAGTAGTGCCACTCCCCAAAGACTGAGCATTCAAATATATGAGCCTATGGGTGCCATTCTGAACCTAAACAACACACCTCCAAATGACTGTGCTGTTTAGGGACACTCAGGAGGCATGGTTGTGTTGGAGAGGTATGTCATTGAAGGTGGCCTTTGAGAAACTAACTGTGCATGCTATTTTAGTTTACTCTCTCTGCCTCCTGCTTGGTGTTCAAGATGGGTCTAGCTCCGTCTATGTCCATTCTGCTCTGCCATCACGGACTTGAACCTCCTGGTATCACAACCTCAAATACATTTCTTCTTTGATAAGTTGTCTTGGTAACTGGTGTTTTATCACAGCAATAGAAAACCAACTAATACAACAAGCACGTGCCAGTATATCCTGTTTGAAATAGACTTTAATCATGTGGGAAAGAATTTCACTCTTAAGATGAATGAGAATATACTTTGATCTCTCTTTTCCTTTCTGAGAAGTGACATACCAAAAAGAAGACTGTGAATCGTCTCTAACTTTAAATGAGACATTTTACAAGCTCGTCCCCAGCAACAAGTACCAGTGAAGGTGAAGTGTCTCAGACAGGCTTCTTCATGATCTTCAAGAAACTATACACAAGAGAAAAACCAGAGTGTACTGTGGTTAGTTCTGGCAACATTTCAAATATCTTCTTTCCAGAGCTTAGAAGACCAACCCATCTCTCCTGAAATGAATCCCAACCCACAGTCAAGTGGTCTTTTAATGGCTCTCTGGTTAATCTCTTAGAAAGTTTCCCAACAATGGACATGGTTATAATTAGAGCCAGTGTAAACAGGAAGGAGGAAAGGTGCTCTCTGCAGGCTAGCTTGCCTGGATCTGTGTCCAGCCAGTGGCTTCATCCTGGTGTTTATATCATCTTCCCATATTCTATGCGACCCTCTAGTATAGGTATCATAAAATAAAATTCTTCTGCCAGAAGCAGTCCTCTCTTGCCTCATGGTCTCTGCATAGAATTGCCTTTTAAAGCTACATTCTAGGTGCCCTGAATCACCTGAAACCTGTAGCAGGACACTTATTCTGTTACATTGCATTCGCAGTGGAGCTTGGTGATTAGGCAGTAGAAGAGGAGGTGGAGCTGGGAGAGAAAGAGAGGAAGGGGAGAGGAGAAATACAGGAAGGGGAGGAGAAGGAGGAGGCAATGAACCATGGAGAACCACGGATGGGTCGAAAGCTGTCCTGGGTAGCAACTTCTCTCAAAAGGTTAGATATTGGGTAACAACTCTAATTCTGTGGGCATCTTGTTAATTGAGCATTTCTAAATATGTAAATCCTTTAGATAATCATTAAGCTTTAAGAGTCTCATTTCTACCGGGTACTGTGAGGATGGCAGATATTGTCTGGGGTTTACTTGAGCTTTGTAGTTACAGTGTGGTGGATTAGTAGAGAATCCCCCATGCTGGCGTCTTATGGGTGCCAGGGCCTGCGTATCTAGCTAGCCGGAGCCCCAGTCAGAGCCGAGGAGCAGCGAGAACATGGCGGCTGCCTGGGAACAAGCTGGACTGGGCACCATTTTCTAAATATCACCCCAACACCCAGTTGAGCCCCACTACCCCATTTCTCTTCAGCATGCTACCTGGTCCTTCCTCAGCATCCTGTATCTTGGTTAGCACATCATCATCCACCCACTGACCTAATTTAGAAATATCAGAGATGAGTTATCACAATACAGTTGAATTATTTGTTTGAACATCTGCTTCATCCACAAGAGTATGAATTTATTGGAGGAAATCTGATGGGCCTCTCCTATAATATAATACCACATAATATGAAATGAAATATTTACAAGAGATTATAGTCTAACGCAGTCTAGGAATGGACCACACCATTCCTTTTTTATCAGTCACCCAGAGTTCTCCAGTCAGAGGAATGATAGATATAGCCTTGGTGAGGCTTCTGTAGCTTGTTTTCTCAATTTGCACAAAATCCTGATTAAGAAAACAAAACAAACAAACAAAAACAGGATAAATAATTACTTCCAATGTATTTCATGAGACCAGATGCCATATTGATATAACGCTTCTCTTGATGACCTGCCACCATTTAAGGTGACAGTAGGACTGTTCAGACCACAAGGTTCCTTCCTAGGATTTTCCCTAAACTGAGGATTGTGGGTATTCTTTATTCTTTAAGGCAGGAACTATTTCCACAAGACACACAATCAAAACACAAGACATAGGCAGGGTGAAGTTCATCTCTTGTAATCCTAAAAATGTTTCTTTCATATTGGCACGGTTCTGCCATGCACACACTGAGCTGCTGTTACTACAGTCCAGTCCAAACAACAGTGTATAGGTGGTTGAGGTGCCTATAAACTGCTGTCCACTGCAAAGTAAAAACGAAAGAGCCGGAGAAACAGAGCATCCAGTTGTGCCAAAAGCCTTTAGCAGGAGCTAAAGTGTCCACTCTGCTAGGAAACAGAAGGCTTGATGCAGCTCAGCAGGGCCAGAAGAGAGCCTTTGTCTGGAGACAGGTCCCAGGTGGCTGGTGTTTGAACTAACTCAGGGGATTTAATTAGTGAGCCAGCTGGGGCAGGCAGTTAGGACCAGCTTAGAGATTCGGCATGCATCTTCTGGTCAACTCAGTCAGCACAGAATTTCTGTGAAGGGAACCCATCTGCTGGGAAATCATCTTTGGGATTTCAGATCCCATCTGGCAGATGGTTTGTATTACACCTGGACTGCGTCTAGGCCCTGGCAGTGAGGTCTGAGGACGGCCTGGCACACCCCAGCAGCATACTTACATGTCAGACTGAGAACCTTCCTGAGGTGCCTATAAATAACTGCTTAGCTTTCTGGCTGGCTGGGGAGGGGACAATGGAGGGATGATCACCAGGACTATCCTGCAAAGAAGACAGGGTCCTGCCAGCGGACAACAGGGACAAACTGCCAAAACCTGCAGAGCAGAATGTAGTAGGACTCATAAAGATTCACTAAAAGCAGACTATTACAACTAACATGTGTTGCTTTTAATGTATGTTACAGGAAGATACTTAAGAATTTACTTAAAGATGTTCCCACGCTCTCCTTACCCCCACTCCTGCTAACTGTGTTGTACACCCCCCCCCCCCGGAAGATGGCGGTTTCCTAATTTATAGCTGTGACCTTTCTAGTCTAACTGCTCCTGTATACAGAAGTGATTATCCATTCACCAAGGAAAGCTGGGCAGGCTGATTTCCTCCATGAGTAATGAAGCGATTCCAGTTGCTTGGAAGGTAGCACATACAAGCATCACCTTCCGGGATGCAATCTACAGACATCATGACAAGACGGTGAAGGCGAGATCAGGAGAAGGGAGAGGCAGTGCTTACGTTTGTTTCTATTATTATTAAAAGTCTCGACTTCAAAGAGGAAAATGGCATCTGGCTTTATGAGCTGGCAGTATTGACTGGCTCCCTAAATTAGAGAATCCAGACATTAAAAACAAAGGCCGTGAATATTTTCCATTTGGGAGTTGGTGTTAGAAGCAATTACTCCCAGAAAATGACACACTGAATTGAACATTTTCTGTAATATACTTTTAGGAAATCATGAATCACCCAGAACGTTGCTTCCTGTGCTTAACGAGCAGGGCAGAGTGAGGCAATATGTTTGGCTTGAGAGAATAAAGGGTTTCAGGGTAGGACATATATCTTGTAGCTGGCATTAGGCTTCGCTTTTACCACCTTCTGGTAATTTTTTTCTTTTCTTTTCTTTTTCTTTAAAGACCTTTGGAAGGAATAGAAAGGACAGTCTATATATAGCCTCATTTTCTGACTCAAGACTAATTTATGTCGAGTGGCTACAGGGCTGTGCTGTAGCAAGTGAAATCAATAGGCAACCAACAGGGTCATCTGCATTTCAGAGGAGGCTGCAGTACGGATGCTATTAGCTACTGGGGGTAAGGGATGGATGGAAGGCAGGAAAGGATCACACATCTAGTAAGACAGAGTCTAAATCCTAGCTGACTGGCATCCTATTGAAAAACAAACACTGCATCTTTAATTGACATGGGCTAACATGTAAGCACATACTTGGAGGTAACTGTATCTTAGTTTTAAACTTTGCATATGTAGCTGTTGAGCCATTCCAAAAGGAGGAAGAGCACTGAAAACCTCATGGAGAAGACACCATGAGCAAATTTGTAGCTCATTGGTCTTAGAACTCACGACTCATCAGCATTTGTGGAAGCAGGAGGAAAATTACCCTGGCAGCTGCCTCAAGACCATGGGAAAACTATTAGCACTGACTAACCAAAGTGTCACTAGATAATCCAAGATTCAATTGCCAACGCATTTGTTTTATATTTACCACGTAACTTTTTACAGTGTTGTATATCTGTGCATGTGTTCTACAGCAGGTATGTGGGAGTCAGAGGACAGCTTCATTCTCTCCCTCTACCGTGTAGCTCTTGGGAATCAAACTTAGCAAGCTTGGGTCATCGGGCTTGGCAGCAAGTAAGTACCTTTATCCACTGAACCATCTTGCTGGCCCAAATGAATATTTTCTGAGATTATAGTCTCCTATATACTGGCACTGGCTACTTTGTTACTATGTGGCCTCTCCTGTATTATCCCACAGTTGAGTGGCATCTTAGGGTTCACCACAGAACCTTTGTCAATTACATTTTCTATAGGCCTAGTAGCATCCAGTCTGAGTTTAAATATACTGTATACATAGAAGATTTCCAAACTTTTCATTTCCAGCCTTGATTTTTCTGCTGAGCTCCAGACTCCTGTATTACAGTTCTGACTTACATTACTTCCATCTCAGACATAACACACATATGAGAAAGCAATCTGTAGCCCTCCTGCTCTAAGATATAGTAACTCCATCCAGAAGGCTCCTTTGGTGAAAACATGCTGTCAACAGCCTCCTTAAGACATGGTGTTCTGAAAGTGAATATTCACGAGTACAAGACTGTATCCCTATACCTCACCCTGCACAAAAATTAATTCCAAATGCACCACAGACTTTAACCTAAGACCTAGCACTCTGAAACTGTCAGACTAGAACATGGGAAAAGCAGCTCAAGATGCAGCTAGGTGCCGGGAGACTCGGCTAACTCCAACAATTAGGAAAACATCAGTACAAATAAGTCATGCATGTAAAAAAAAAAAATCACTCCACCAGAAATGTAATTTTAAGAGGCCAAGCCTAAGAGGACAGCTGTAGTGGAGCACGCCTTTGACCTCACAGTCAGGAGGCAGAAGCATCTCTGTATCCCAGGCCAGCTAGAGCTACAGAGTGAAAACCTGTCTCCAAACCAAACCAAACCAAACCAAACCAAACCAAACCAAACCAAACCAAACCAAACCAAACCAAGCCACGAAATAACTGCCACCTCTCAATTCTTTGGCTTTCTCCTTTATTATCTTTGGCAGCTCTCATATCTGATCTTGTGTACAAGTCCTGTGTTTTCTTTGTCATTTTAGTAATAAAAAGTGCACTTTCTTCTCCACATCCGATACGCTGCTGGATTGTGTCCCTACCTCTGCTCTCCCTTCCTTTGCTGAAGCGGTTCTTGTGTTCTGTGTGAGTCCTTTAAGGTCACGCTTGGCTTCTGTCTTTCAGTGCTGTTTCTCTTTAAGACCTATCTTGAATTACACCTTCAATTTCGAATTCTTCACTGGGAATAAGTAGTTGAAGCTCTGAGCTCCAGTTTCTGAGTCTTGACTTCTCATTCATTCACATGTAAATTTGCATGTTTCTCTAGCATCATAAAATGGTGGAGTCCAAGCAGAACTTGCAAAAAAGCTATTCCTTTCTGCAACCTGTTTATTCAACCATCTGTTCAGATAGCAAGCACATTGCAAGGCCAAGGCAGATTACGACAGTGAGCTGTGGTTCACTAAGTACGATCAAAAGCTGGCTTTAGGCCTTTGGAGATTACAAACTCTAGAATCAGGCTGACTGCCTTGAAAACAGGTTTGTTTTATGGCCTTAAGAGAGTCACCAAACTTTTCTATGCCCCAGTCTCCTCAGCTACAAAAATGGACTTGCTGTTCCTTCTCCACAGGGTGTTTGTAAGGACTCATGGAAGAGCAGGGACTTGGCATGTGCTTAGAAACAAACGTCATCAGTGTTCCTACATGTTCCTATACGTTGGACCTAAATTGGTGTGGCCTTTACTGAGAGACATGGTGGTTTTCACAAGCAGCCTTTGCAACTTATAAAAATGTTAGTTTGTGGGCTGAAAAGGTGACTCAGGGGGCAAAGGCACTTGGCAACAACCTGTTGACCTGAGTTAATCTCTAGAACCCACCCACATGGTGCAGGAAAGCACCAACTCCTAGCTGTTGTCCTCTGACCTCCACATGTATACTGTGGCATCTGTTCCCCCATGTGTGATTAATATAAAAACTGAATCCATTAATTTACTAGTTGAGCTCTTTATTTTTTTTTAAAGATATTTATTTATTTATTATATGTAAGTACACTGTAGCTGTCTTCAGACACCCATATGAGGGCATCAGATCTCATTGAGGGTGGTTGTGAGCCACCATGTGGTTGTTGAGATTTGAACTTATGACCTCCAGAAGAGCGGTCAGTGCTCTTAACTACTGAGCCATCTCACCAGCCCAGTTGAGCTCTTTATTATGAAGCTATTTTTCTTCCTAGCTCAATGTAAACCTAGACAATTGTAAGACAACTTTCCAGTCAGTCCCGACACTGAGCTACACTAGGGTCATATTACTGTCCTTCCTAGTACTTACGAACAACCTGCTTTGTAGTGTGATCGCTTAATGACCAAAACTTATTCTTGCTTCACAAAAATTGACATTAAGGAAATGACTTTGAGCAGACGTTCTCCGACTGTTAATGTCTTTATTTATTTATCTACACTCGATTTCCTGAAAAGTCATGATGGAGTTCCGAACCTCCCCAGACATCTCTTGAAAGAAGCCTGTCAAAATATCTCCTTCAGAAAGTTTCTTTTGAATTTAATGACCCTGATGAAGGTGACAACAGAGTCACCTTTATGATTTGCTACAAATGGAAAAAAAGAGGAGCCAAGAGGAAGAGACGCAAGGGAGATAATGCCCACAGCCAGGTTGGAGAAAAGCACTTCTGGGTTTTTGTTCTTGTTCTATTATCTTGAATATACTTTTTGGTATTTGGCAAATAAATCCACATTCTAGTCGAGGTTATAATAAAAACATTACCAACTAGCAAGGCACAGATGCTGAATAATTAGAACAGATGTTAGCAATAAACAACTGGAATAGTAAGTCTCAGGTGAAAATCGATCCGCTGTGCTCAACACGGGGTCTGGCTGTTTGAAGCACTTTCCCTTCTGCTGTATGCAAGGTAGAAATTGTAATGTGGAAATGTTTTATGACAGAGACATTTTTCCAATAACTGTTACTTGTTTTGAATGGAAGAGCTACAAAGGAATTTATGTAACAGGGCCTTTCAGCTACAAATTACTTCCCATCATGTCTGCAAATATAGTCTGTAATATACCTCTAAAACCTGAATTCTGCTTGGCATGGTTCTTGGCTGCTCTAAGAGCTGGTAGGCTCTTTATTGACACATACAATTTTATTGTGAGACTGTCAACAATAGGGTATTCTTTGTAGCCTAGAAGAAAGCAAGCAATATATAATACTAGAAAAAGGAAACAGCAAAATAACCTCCCTGCTCATCCAACTGACTTTTTCCCGTCAAAAGAATTTTAGAGCCAGGATGAATCCTGCTAGCAACATCCAGTGTTTTCGGTCTTGCCTAGGCCTGAGGGTACCCTTATGAAGACAGTAAAGTCATGAGGCTAGCCCACTTGGTACCTGGTAAATAGAGACATCAGCATTCGTTATGACATACTTCAACAGCAGGATCCAGCACAGGCAAAGATCCCAGCACATGGTTCTCGGTGTTACAGTCCACAGTCATCCCCAGCAGCATAATCAGTGCCCTTCACTCAAGGTAAGAAACCTGGACGTCGTCCCCAGTGGCTGGACAACACACTGGGGACAGTTCTCATCATCTCCATAACTAGGAGGAGGCAGAGTATGCCTCCTTCAACAGACACTGACAAGTCTATATACTCTCTTTCCCTGCTTCCCTCCACAGTTAGGATGTGGTGCATGACCTTGCTAATCAGGTCACCTTACCCTAAGTTCTAAATTCGGAAAATGGTAGAAAGTTCCAGAGATGGTGAAGAATCCTTCTAAGGAGTGGTTATACAAGTCACTTTCCAGAAATGCCTAGCCTACACTGTTGTTGATGTAATCTTATGTTAGAGTCTCTCTCTCTCTCTCTGCACATGCACTGTGCATGTGCACTGTGTGTGTGTGTGCATGCGTGTGGTATTGTGTGTGTGTGTGTGTGTGTGTTGGGGTAATGGTGGAATGATAGAGCTTTGGGGTCTCCCCTATTCTTACACATTTTTTCAAACTTGCTTCTTGTGAACTACCCAACTGCCTTCTAAACATTTTTTGCTTAAATTATCTAAAGAGTTTTTTTGTTGTTGCTTAGAACAACAACAAACACCTAAAAGAACCCATAGTTCCCAAGCCTTCCCAGCCCACAGCATCTTGTTACTTTCACAAACTTTTAAGTACAATGGAGTCCAGTACTTTATGAGTTATGGTTTATGGTTTAGGACTTCATTTTTCCTTAAACCATGCCTGTCGGAGATGGCATTGCTCCAACTGTGAGCCTTCACCAGTGGTTCATCCTGAACTTCCTGAATCAGAAACTCCCATGTGCAGTCACCCCTCCAGGATATTCTGATGAATGATGAAATATCAGAACACAGATCACAGATTTCCAGTTTTAGATTCACCCAACAGAGCAAAACCTCACCCACTGCTTAGTTAAGGTTACAATAGCTATGATGAAACATCATGACCAAAAAAGCAATTTGGGAAGGAAATGGTTTCCTTCACTTACAGTTCCATAGAACAGTTCACCATCAAAAGCAGCGGGGATAAGAACTCAAGCAGGGCAGGAACCTGGAGGCAGGAGCTGTCGCAGAGGCCATGGAGGGTGTTGCTTACTGGCTTGTTTCTCTTGGCTTACTCAACCTACTTTCTCACAACTCCCAGGACCATCAGCCCAGGGGTGGCCCCACCCACAAAGAGCTGGGCCCTCCCCTACCAATCACTAAATAACAAAATGCTCTGCAGGGTTGCCTACAGGCTGATCTTATGGAGGCACTTTCTCAATTAAGGTTCCCTCCTCTCAGATGACTCTAGCCTGGGTCAAGTAGACATAAAATTAGACAGCACACCCACTTAATGACTAACACAGAATCAGTAGAGAGTTTTTATTTACATATTTTTTTCTCTCTCATTCATTTATTCTTAAGTCAACTTGTGTCAGGCATTATTCTACAACAGTTAGTATATACCATTAAACAGAACAAATCCCAGAACTGGTAAAGTTGACATTCTGGCAAAGTTATTATTCCAGAGCATATTCTTCTATAAGTTCTTCCTCCTATGCCACAGTTTTCTGTTCAAAATTTAAAAAGTGGTCCAAAGTGGACAAACAAAAATCTTTCCTTTGGGAAAAAAAATCTTTCCTTTGGATACCCTGGCTGTCCAGGAACTCATGATGTATACTAGGCTAGCCTCGAACTCTTGATATCACCTACTTCTGACTCCTGTGTGCTGGGATTAATGGTGTGCACTAGCACACCTAGACCTTGCTCTTATACTCTGAAATCTCAACCATTATTACCTCCAAAAGACTGGCTTAACTAGGTTGGGAGTAGGGTGGTATTTAATGTACGACCTTCACTTCAACACTCATGGTACTTGAGCTGTCAAGTCTGTCAATTGTCAGTCTGCGTTTGTAGCTGATGCTCTTGTAGTCCAAGAATCTGATAGGTCCACCATGAGGCCTATGTGAGTGGTAGCTGAATTTCTCACATCAAAATACCTATAGATTACTAAACATTAACTTCCATGTATATTGTTAGGGTACTTGACTGAATTTGAAAAACACATATAAACATGGAGTATATACTTTATGAAATATATGTCAGGATGTTATGCAAAAATGTTATTAAAAACAGAAGTGTTGAGAGTGATGCAGAGACCCACAGCCAAACAGTGGACGGAGCTTGAGCACTTTTATGGAAGAGCTGGGGGCTCTCAGATTGAACCACCAATCAAAGAGCAAACACAGGCTAGACCCAGGCCTCCCCACACATATGTAGCAGATGTGCAGCTGTGTCTTCATGTGGGTCCTGAACAACTGGAGCAGAAGCTATCTCAAGAGCTGTTCCCTGTGTGTAGGGTATGCTCTTCTAGCCCAGTTGCCTTATCTGGCCTTAGTGGGATAGGATTCGCACAGACTTGATATGCTAGGGTAGGGGGGATACCCAGGTGGGTTCCCAGCTGCTTGGAGGAGAAGGGGAGGGAGGATGGGGGAAGAACTATGGGAGAGGGTGACTGGACGGGGGCAGTGAGAGGGCTGTAAAGTGAATAAACAAAAAAAAAATTTTTTTTAAAAAGTGTTGATTATATTAAAGTAAGAATTATGGCATTAGTCTATTGGCAGAGCAAATACAAGCACAAGAATTTTTTCCTCAAAAATTTCCAATGCAAAGGAAGCTGATAGAGGCCAAGTATCACGTGTGGTTTTATAGGACATGCTACTGTAAAAAATTAAAGACAAGAAAGGAGAAACGGGCGGGTGTCAGAAGTATCCTTACACTTTGGTTGCCCAACTTTCCTAGGGATTTTTGGGTTTGTTTCAGTGTGTTTCCTGTTTTCCTTTCCCGTCGGGAGTAACAACATTCACTTTAATCAATACATTGGTTCTCATATCAAATGGCTATAGTGCAGTCTTCCCACAGAGCCTTCCCTGCTTTGACAGCAATCGTCTTCTAGTTGAAGGTCCTGACTTCCGAAGCCTCACAGCCTTCAGCCTCCGCTGCTGGAGAGTGATACACACAGAACCTGCTCATAAGCTCACCCGCTCGCTGGCCTCTTCTCGGGCAGAAAAAAAATCATACAGACATCTTTGGCTAACTGCAGTGCTACTGTACATTCATCCTGAGCAGCACAGGCAGGTGCGTGGAGCCTAAGCTCCCAGGACAGCTTTGGTAGTCAAAGGCAGGCTATCCCATGCTACCAAGTTTTCTCTGAGACCCTGAGAAAGTCACTTAACGTCACCGAGAATGAACGCCCCGAGCAGAAAGGAAGATTAGAAAACGTTCCATTTCTTAGTTGTCTTGGCCTAGGAGCAATCCCAGTCTTAGCAGAACTGTGTTTCCCCATTGCTTACTGCCCCAGCATGCTCAGCGAAGCTAAGCGGATCAGTTAAGCAGCTGGAGATCTCAGAGGAAAAGATGCTTCATTCAGTGTTGTTACTTATTGACCGGGATTGACAGACTGGAGGCCAAGGAAAGCTGATGTTTAAAATCTGCTTCGAAAGGTGCAAACCTCTGGCAGCTGTGCAGGGGTGCTCCATCTTTTCTTTCCTTCCTTCCTTCCTTCCTTCCTTCCTTCCTTCCTTTCCTTTCTTCCTTTCCTTTCTTTCTTTCTTTCTTTCTTTCTTTCTTTCTTTCTGCTCAAGGTCAAAACTGGTTTCATTTTAAGGACAAGGTATATTTCTGGAATCATTCACTAGCTCCCCAACCTGAGTACTCCTGCACCTCTGTGGTGTCCCAACTTCCTGTGGATGACATAGAAATGTCAGTAAGAGGGGCTGGAGAGATGGCTCAATGGTTAAGAGCATTGACTGCTCTTCCAGAGGTCTGAGTTCAATTCCCAGCAACCATATGGTGGCTCACAACCATCTGTAATGGGATCCAATGCCCTCTTCTGGTGTGTCTGAAGACAGCTACAATATACTCATATACATTCAATAAAAAAAAAAAAAAAAAAGAAGAAGAAGAACAAATGTCAAGATAAATGCTAGGCTCTCGGCAGCATCTGTGCTTTAGAAACCGCCTGTGTGTTTCCATCACCTTCCTGCCCCCCCCCAATCCACCCCCACTCTTGCCCAGGTTGTTCACAGAATCATTTGAGGAAGACAGTGACCAAGATCCCAGTTCTCAGTGTCTACACTGGAGGTCACATTAATTCCTCTCCATGCATGAACTCTAAGGATCTGACTTTTCCATAGTGAAGACAGGGGTTTGATATCTTTTTTGTTGACATGACCGATAAGGAACAGAGGGACCAGCCCATGGAGTAAGCTGAGCGGACTAGGCTCCTGTAACAATTTTTAAAAAGTGGCTACAGACACTTTGACACTCTTCCTTCAAAGAGATGCAGCCTCAGTTCCCTCTCCTGGAGTCTTGGCACGACTGTGACGGTTTCTAACAGTAACACTAGATAGAAGGCACTCCTAGGCCATGTCTGCAAATGCCATGTGATTTTCACCTGCTAGGAGTGACATGCTTTGGTTACTATCACTTAGGACAGTGCTTCTTAAATCACTGTTTTCCACACACAGCATCTATAATTTGGTACCTATGCTAACAGACCATGTGCAGGCAGCTCTGGCCAAGAGACACTGTGAAGTCCAATTTGTTCACCATTCTAGCCAAGGTGCTAAAACGAACCAGTCTTCCCAGATGAGGCCCAGGAAGACAACCAAGACTTTCCATTTGCTTTGACCCACACAATCCACATGCATCGTAAGAAAATGGCTACCCCTCTGGGGTCGTTTGTGACACGGTAGTAACTGGAACATCAAATCCCATAAATGGCAGAATGAAGAAGACCTCTACAAGTCTGTATGCTTCCAAGGGTAACCTGATTACATACATTCCCTATCAAGTTTAGTCTTTCCTTGAATTGTTTATTCAGCTCTTCTAAAAGAAAATCTGTGGATAATTTGATAGGTTTCATTCCTATGATCAGGTATATTCTAAGGGATCATACAACCATCACATGACTGTATACAACTAGAATGTGTTTTCTATTGCAACCAAACCTGCCCATTCTTAAGTTGCCTAAGGGATGCCAGGACAGTGGTATGAAATTGGTCCTCTCCCACACCTCAGTGTCTCAGCCCTACAGCAGAAATATATACATACATACACACACACACACACACACACACACACAGACATAGTCCAAGGACAAGATTACACAAAAGTGGCCTTGAGGGTTCACAATGACTATGGGAAAATGGGCTCCGTTGATTAAGGATTCTCTTAAGCAAGAGCTTGACTCAGACTTAGACAACAGCCTCTGAACTTTGGTCTTCAGAAGCTATAACTTCTCAAGGTCCAAGAACTCCACGGGCCAGAGAGCCGGCCTTCATAGCTAAGGATGGGACTATGCGTGTACTCCATCTACATTGCTCAGAGCCTAAGCAGTTTGAGTCCTCACACTGCGAAGGATTTCTGATGCTTACCTTCTGTAGAGGAAAAGGGTGTGAGTTTGGTGGAGTGTTGTGGCCATGGATAAACCTCCCTGCAGGGCTCTGGGAGAGTATGTAAATCTGGCCTTGTGACTCCTTTCCCAGACTTCAAAGCCATCACCCACCCATAATGAGGCTTTCCCTACATTCTGGGGTATGCCAGGGGAAAACTCAGACAGTTCTCCAGGCTTGACTGTATTCACAACTTTTACACCCCTTCAGCTGTCTGTCTGTCACATGACCGTGCATTTTATTCATTCCCTTAGTGAAGAACAGTAAGGGAGTCTCTAACTTTTCCAGAGACTTCCTAGATGACTTGTGGACAGAATGTGAATGAAATCAACCCCAGATTTCCTTCCCTAGACCTTTCCTTGGTGACTTGGGGATGCTTGGGCTGACACCTCTGCCAGGTTTTCTACTTTTCCTCTCACTGCTGTCCTGTTATCCACACTACAAAAGAGCAACAGCGCCATGCCTGTCAGGAAGCTTGCTAAGCAGCATTAGCCAGACTGCAGAGAGCTACTAGAAGGCAAAGGGACAACTTGAAAGGTGGACTTCATATATCCACATATATAGATAAAGGAGCTAGGTCCTCCAATTCTCCTTCCTTTATCTATCACCACCCATGCAGCTATTAAAGTCAATGATATACTAACATACCAACAAAGAGATTGACAAAAAAGTAAGTAAGTAAATAAATAAATGTAAAAGGATATTTACAGCTGCTGCCACTCACTAGCTATTAAGTAAGTTCTGTTGGGTCTTAATGCCTAAAAAGATGATTTCTGCTACTCCAAAACACATTCTTTTTTTATTATACAATTGCTTTAAATAAGTATGCCATGTTTATGGCTTTAATTTTTATATACTAACAAATGTACATATAAATACAAACATTTTAAGGGATTTTAAAGATATTTTGACCTCTAGAGTGGTTTTAAATACAAATTAATAATCAAATGGATTTTAAAAGACCCAGTACAGGGCTACTGCCTTATCTTCTAAGTTAAACAGCTACTATCTTTCCATCTTTATTGTGATGGCATAAAACAATCCCAACAAAACTTGTGAATTGTTATTTTTCACAATAAAAGGAGATGAACAGACCATCCTGATAAATTTTATTAAAAACAGGCCATCCTGATACATTAAAAAAAGGAGGACATCTATCTATATGATTATAAAAATGTATAAAAATTAAATAGTATAAGAAGAAAAATACAATATTAAAAATATAAATGTAATAAGGATAAAATATATGGTATTAAAATTGTTATAAATATAAAATTATTTTAATAAATAAGATTTACATATAAAATAAAATATCTGAGGTATCCTGTGTTTTCTTTACGAACATTGTCTGATTGAGTTTTCTGCTGACCTTTGGCCATCTTCTCCCTGTTAATAGTATATATATGATATATCACATATATGATGCTGTACTTAATAAACTTGCTTGGTGTAAGTCACCAGCTTATACAAGGCCTCCTGGTCCCAGCTGTTGCTTTTGTCTTCTTTATTCAGGACCTTTATTCCTGAGGATTTGAGTCATGTTTTCAGACCCTTTTAGGGATATGCAAACATTATTTGGATAACACGGCTCAACCCTCTGGATGCCATGGAGACAAACCCAATCTTAGCATGGATTCCAGACCCATAGTTTGTGCAGTTTCAGTCACCATCCATTGACACTCGGTACCGCCTATAAAGGACTTTCATGTCTCTGGAGTGTGTTCCAGGTTTGGGCCTGTTCCTTAGATCTCAGTCTAGCTTTGAATCTCTCCTCTGGGTCACTCAGGTCCTGTGCCCTCCTCTGTGTCACACACAGCTCCTCTAGGACCCTCCAGCTGGCTGTCAATGCTCAAACAGCATACACTGGAGTAACTTAGGACTAATACTGCAATTCCAGCTGGCTGACAGCTTTCCACTTCTATTAGCCTATGCTCTTCTACAAATTTCAGGGTCAACTTGCTTCAGTAGTGACATAGCTGTCACACATTAGACTTCTGACTGTCCTCAATTCTTGTGCTTGGTTTATAAAAGACAGACTCTTGGTTCTAGATTCTGGGCATCCTACACTGTCAAGAATCCTTTTCCAAGGCCTAGGCTATATGTGTTTGGAAAGTGTGAAGAGGGTATCTAGAGAACTAGAGCATCGATAGGTGAGAGCACCTTCTTTCCCCTGCCCTGGACCATATTTTTCCTTGTATATAAAGTGTTGTTAGATTGGACTCCTGTTGGAATCCAGCTAAGAACTTGAGTAAAAGATATATTAAATTTGAGTATAGTGAAACATATTTATGTGGGTACCATTACTTCCACATATAATTAAGTACTTGCTGACACAATTTCATATTCCAAGGGATGGGGAAGGGGAAGATAGCATTCAAGTCAGAATTTGGCCAATTCTAAGGCCACTAATATTACCATTGCATTATGTTGCCTGTTATATGCTTGCCAGTCCTAAATGGTCCTGAACTTCTCAAAGATGTAACAGATAATCCACCTTAAGCTGATAAACAACTCTTGACACCTTCTCCACTTGTTTCTCTCCTTCCACTGTACTTTCTAATTCTGCTGCGCATCCTGGAAAACAACATTATTCCATCTGAACAGGATACTGTGACTTTGCTGAAATACCCTCTGTTCCCTATGTATTGGAGATGGTCTTGTCACATCAGCAGGTTCTTATGAGTAATCTGATAGTCAGTGAAGATAAATGATCGATTATTTTCAAGTAGGGCCCCACCTCTTAAAGGTTCTACCACTTTAACACAGTCATACTGGAAAGCAAGCTTCCAGGATGGAAACCTTTGAAGGACCAACCTTATCTAAGCTAAAAACACCCCCAGAGAGGCCTATGAGCACTAGAAATAGAGCAGGTTGATGAGCCAAACAGCGTATGGTGTTCTACAAGTCACATCTCGCTCAAGGCTTCAAAGACTTGGATGGCTTTGAGGTGGGAACAGCCTGCTTTACAGTGATGTTTTGAGACAGATACAGGGGAGGGCAGTTCATGGTATAAAATAGGCATGCTCTGGTCTTCTAGGTGGAGGAGTTTTCACTAAACATTGTTCTTTTAACCCTAGGAAGGTTTGAGATATGTCATGGGTTTTCTGAGCTCTCTGAGAATCTGTACCACCCACATCAATATAAAAAAAAAAATAATAAAATGATAGTCCAATAACACCAGGAGAATTTGAAGTTCAGATTGACTGTGAATTTTAAGATTTGATTTTTGGTGTGAGGAAATAGTTAATAAAGGAACTTATGGGGAAAACATTGACTAAAATCTTAATAATAATGTGTTAGGCATTTTGCAAGGCATAGCAATTCAGATAAGTAAACAAATAAAGACACTTCATCACCAAGTGATAATGGTACTTTACAAACCTGCAAGGAAAACAAATTACCAGTGTTCCAATACACCAAACATTTTGTGGGGAAACTTTACTGAAGACAGCTACTAATAAATACTTGCTGTCTTTACTTATGGAGGGAGAAAGCACGAACCAAAGGGAACAAACTCTCAATACAGCACCAAGAATGGCTGTTTTTAAAGCTGTAAGCACAGCCTTCAAAAAGGCAGAAAAGGCTCCTACAATTTACTTGATTTCACCATGGTGATGGGACATCTCCCAACAGGCCAAGCCACACCATCTTGAGTCTTTCCACGTGCTTTAGTGAGCAGAGCTATTTGTGGTGATGTCCAAATAGACTTTTCTTTAATACAAAAAAGATGTCTTAAATAGCATCTCTTGATCTTGGCTGAGGACTTGGGAAGATTGAAACTACAGCTGTTGGGGTCCCACCGCTCAGAAATGATTTAGCTGTTCTGAATGCTGCCTGGGATCAGCAACAGAGACGCCTCAAGGTGACTCTAATACGTCACAAGGAACTGTTGCTCTAACAGGTTTTCAATCTTGGTGACCATGACACTTTGGCCAGATAAATTTTGCTGGGGAAAGGTGAGGGAGGAGCTGACCTGTGCATTTGAGAATGTTTAATGGCATCCTTAGATTCTGCCTGTTAGATACCACCAACTTCCTTCCCACTCCCACAACACAGAATGCCTCAGATACTGTGAGATGTCCTGTAGACATTTCCTTGCTAGAGTAGCCATTTTATAAAGGGAAGGCTGTTGTAGAGTAAATCTACTTTATTAGCAGTGGTTAGAAAACAATTCCTAACTGAAACCAAGGCAGACAGAGTCTCTAGTGAGTGGGCAGTGGGTTCCAGCACAGAGGCTTGATCACCAATGCACAGAATGCACTGGGCACCCCCTATGTAGACAGAGGAAATGCCCCAAGTTCAGCACAGCTTCAAAGCATCCATTTAAAGATCAGCATGGCTAGTCAGGCATTCCCAGAGAGGAGAATCTGGCCACAGCTGTCATATCTGACCTCATTCCCGTTTATGTAACTTTCATATTTTAAAAAAATCTCCCAAAACCTCGTCAAAAGGCAACTATTTTTAGCTAAGTGAATCTTCTTTGGTGGCTGTGTAAGACCGATTTCCCTCCAGGGTCAGGCTTCTAAGGAAGCAGAATCAACCAAAGAGGTTGGAAGTTACTATAGCAAAGCAGTTCCAGAAAAAGAGAAAACACAGCACACACACCACACACACACACACACCCCTAATTGTATTCTGAGGCTGACCTCAGAACTGTGTGCACTCTGTTTGCAAATGCAATTATATCTGGGCTATACTTTTTCAGGTGTGACTTATTCAGATCTATTTATTTATTCTTCCACAATCTCATACATTACAATTTGATTATATTTACCTCATTATTCTTTGTCTCTTGTACTCCCAGGGAACTTCTCCCAACAATTCAGCTCCAACTTTCATGGCTGTCTATCTCTTTACTTTGTGTGTGTGTGTAAGTTTATGTGTGCATTTGACATAAACTAAGTTAGAACTGAGCGTGGAGTTTCCTCCCTGTTGGCTAGTCTTTCATAGTGCAGGGGGAAAAGGAAGGGTCAACTGTCTTAAATCTTACCCAGCTGTGGATGTACAATGCCAACCTAACAGTCAGTTTGTGCCCACTAGCACAGAAGGAAGTGACCGCTACAGGATAGCCAACCATGTTTCAATTGGACTTGAGGACTGTCCCAGAGGGAAATCATGCCTAGCACCATAAACTTGGTTCAAAAGACTGTGGCTAGGGAATCGTCGGCCCCGTGGTAGGGACAAAGTGGAGTCTGCTGAATGAATGTTGTTAAATCATTTTCTAATATTTATGTTCTTACCTCTAAGGTTAGTGATATCCTCAGCTTTGAATAGAGATACTTCTTTTTGTAGTAAGTGGTAGTAAATGCAGAGACCCATAATGGGAGATGTGATTAAATGATTATTTGGTGCTTAGTCTCAGAGGAGATATCTGCACCATCCCGAAGGCCAGAGGAATATGAGGGAGGTAGGTATGGGAAGAAGGTGAGAGGATGAAGAAGTGAGCCCCAACACTGGGGGAGAAGGTCAACTGTCTTAAACCTTGACTAGACAACTTTTGCAATCATGAACTTGGCAGTTGGGATTACCTTCACATGAGCAGGTGTGGGGACAATCGCTCAGGGATGGGGAAGGGCTCACAAAGCCCCACCCCTCCCTGAAGAGCTACTGGCAGTTAAAGAGTACTGGGGGAGAGAGGGAGAGTCACATTCTTTAGTGATATAGCCACAGGTTAAGTTGCTTTGGCTTGAGAAAATAACCCCCCATGCATGCTCGGTGTGAATTTAAGACACAACCTGGTCTGTAAAGGCATCAGGATGAGTTTCTATTTAATGTGGGCCAAGATCCTCTTCATACGCTGACCACTGGGCACAAAACTCAAGTCTCAACTGTGTCAAGCCATTTTCTTTTTCTCTTGTTATTTTGTGATAAATCTCAGCTTGCATTTCTTACCGTTCAGAAAGCAGATCTTGAAAGTAAAACACACATGCATTCTCTCAAAAAATATCTTCCTCAAAACAACTGTTTAAACCTAACAACAAAACGAGCAGTTTCTAAGCAGTTTCCTAGGCTGCGTGTAACTCCCAGCCGCCTTCTCCTCTTGTCATCCCACAGGCGGAAACTGTCTTTGCTCTCTCCTTACAGAAAAAGCTTCTATAGAGAACTGGTAACAAGCAGATGACGGTGATGACAGGCAGCTGTGCTGGGGTGAAAAGTATAACACACACAATCAGCTTCATTTTTCAACCCCATCCCCTACAAAACAGCAAAAGGAGCCCAGAAAAATAGAACACTTCATATTGAGATGTAACGTGAATAAATAAACCAATTAATTAAAATTAGAAGAAAACTTCCACTAAGGCACCTGCTGGGTCAATACTAAAAGTCACACACAGATTTCATGGAGTTACTTTCCTGATTCATTTTAAAAATTGAAATCTGCCTGTCTAGGGATGACCCACCTGGATTAACTCATATTTTTGGGTAGCTTGGAATGCTACCCCTGGCCAACAAGGCCAGAGAAATGGCTTTCCCTCATGGAACTCTACAGAGCCCTGCTCAAGCTACCCTATCTATATACCCTATATAATGTTACTCTATCTAAAGAGGGAGCCCTAAAATCATTTAGAGACTTGGCTGGGGATTATAGTGCTTCCATTTTAGGCTTCAAAGACATTTTACAGTAAAGACAAAGTAGGCTCATTTCTGCTTATGATTAAATCTCTGTTTCTCAAGGATTGGGCTATGCCCCACCCATAGCCTTAACTATAAATGGTGCGGTATTGTCTGTTCTAAGAAAGGACAACATGTCTTTGTTTCAAAAAGTTACTATCATCTTATTTTGCAACCCTATGTTTGTTTCATAGGTTGTTATAAGCACCTTTGTTGCTATGACTACCTGTTGCTATGACTACATGTTGCTATGACTACCTGTTGCTATGACTACCTTGTTGCCACCATCTTGCAATCATGACTTTGTTTCAGGAGGTCAGTATGACTCACTTGTTATGCTTATGTTCTGCTCCTGTAATCACAGCTATTTTGCCCACCAAATCCCCCATTTGGAAATTCCCTACCCCTGAGCTATAAAAAAAACCTTGTCTTCCTCACATCCATTGCTGACCTCTTGAACCCCAACTTAGTGGGAGGCAGCCCATGTGCATGAATAAAAAGCTTGCTTTAATTAATGGCCTGCTTTAATTAAGCATCGGCCATGATGATTTGGGTCAGTGGTCTTTCTCTTCCCATCTTTGGGATTAACAATAGCTCCCAAACATCTCTGGCCATCAGCCAGGACATGACTAAGGGTGTTTCTGATTTATGACCAAAGACACACATTGAGGCCCCTATCTCCAAATTGCCACCTCTTTATTATGGCCACCTCTGGAGGAGTAGTTCTCACTACCTCTAGGAAGTATGTTCAACTATCTGGCTTTTTAAGGCTGAGTTAGGTCATCAAGTGAGGATTGGGATAATCCTTAACTGAGTACTTTATTGTACATATCTACATATTGTACAAAAAAAAACCTAAGAAAACTGTAACTTACTAAGCTTCTATAGATGGCTGAAGTAGGAAATGTGCATAAAATGAATTCATTTGCATTTGGTACAGGAAACTTTTAAGATTCTACCTGGTGTGTTGGTCCGGCACACTTCTTATCCACGGTCTCACATTCTCTTGGTCTGACCTTTAATTAACTGTATAGCAAGGGGACCATTTTGAGCCTCCATAGACTTGGTCTCCAGCCCGTTATCATTTGCTTTTTTGTCCTAGAATTACTGAAACCCAAGGAACCCATCCAGCACAGGAGCACAGCCAAGCCACAAGTGAAAAAATTTAAGTGACATGTGTGGCCCTTGACCAGTGTAGGGGATGGGAAAGTAGCTCAATGGCTCTGGGTGCGATCCATACACTTCCACAGAATGTAGCCCTGCTTAAGCAGCCGCTGTCAAGGGAACCCAACTGCACAGGTGTTCCCCGTTTCCTGCTTCAGTTGCAACGTCCCCAGTCTTCTTCCCTAGGATCACACTCCTAAGACAACTCTACAGCCTTTTGTTTCAGGCTCTTTCTGGGGACACCCAGTGAAACAGGCTCAAAGTTCCACAGACAAGGTACCGCGTGACAGAGTGAATGTGGTGCTGAAAGAAAAGCTGACTCTCTATTAGGAACCAACTTTAGTCTGCGTATTAAGCAGAGCTTGGTGATTTGTTAGGTTCCTCTTTTGCCCTGGCTGTCAAAGAGCTGAGGAGAAAGTAAATGAGGTGTTACAGTGTATTTCACCATCTGTGCTGCATGGCTCGCTGTGGTTAGCACATTTACTTCATTTTATGGCTTTGATTTTTTCTGTTTTACAATATTATTATTGTTAACTATGGAAAATTATACTTTTAGGAAACGCATCAGTTATAAATAATAAAAAGGTAATCTGTGGCTCTTCTTCTTCTTCTTTTTTTTTTTTTTTTTTAATGAAATGAACTGAGATCTGGCAAAGAAGAACCCATTGTAAAGAATGATGCATACTGACAGCAAAGATTAGCCAATTCATTTAGACAAAATCTTTCTAACTCTCCTGGCCTTCCCCACAACTCAGACTCACCTGTTACATAGTAAATGTTTGTGTTGCATAAACAGTGGCTTCTAGCAATTTCTTTGTGATGTCGGTCAGTTGCCCTGGGATGGATGACTACAGAATTACAGGAGCATATTCAGGAGTTTCTCAAGGATATGCACTACAAAAACTCTCCATCACACCAGAAATGGCCTAAGCCACACAGCCCAGAGCCACGGACATCAATCAACACAATGAATTTCTCTGGGCACTAGAAGGTGGCTTGAAAACAGTGCATCTCACAAGGCAGTTACCAAATGAAATCGTGAGCGTTAAGTAGACCCCAAAGACTAACCTCAACATCTTACAGATGACTTTAACAGCAATACAGTCCTGTGGCCTCAGACCTTCAAAGTCTAAAAGTCAGGCCAAGGATGTATTTGTTTGCCTTTCATAGAGTAAGACAACAGTCTATGTATGAGAAATCCTATCATTTAAAAAAAAATCATTCTGTTTTTCTCTATAAAGCAAAATGTTTGGGGCTGGAGAGATTGCTCAGTGGTTAAGAGCACTGACTGCTCTTTTAGAGGTCCTGAGTTCGATTCCCAGAAACCATACGGTGGCTCACAACCATCTGTAATGGGATCCAATGTCCTCTTCTGGTCTGTGTCTGAAGAGAGCCAGAGTATAAAATAATGAATAAATAAATCTTAAAAAAAATTAAAGGGCTCACTATTAACTTGGACTACCTTGAAGTTGATCATAAGCATTGCAGCCGGGCAGTGGTGGCGCACGCCTTTAATCCCAGCACTTGGGAGGCAGAGGCAGGAAGATTTCTGAGTTGGAGGCCAGCCTAGTCTACAGAGTGAGTTCCAGGACAGCTAGGGCTACACAGAGAAACCCTGTCTCGAAAAACCAAAAAAAAAAGCATTGCAGCAAGACCATGAAATGTTGGTCACAGAAGCTCAACAGCACAGGGATGACAAGACAGGGAGAGCAAACATCCCTGCTGCAGCCAGCCACTCAGACAGACTCACAGGGTGCAAGTGTTTTCTTTGGTGTGTATATGTTTTCCTTAGTCCTTGTAATCAAACACTGCTTCAGAGACAGGTAGCAGCTCTAATCCCTGTGGCAAACAAAGACAACTTGATTAGAAAGAAAAACACAGTCCTGGCCCGAGTATCCTAATCACTGGAGGTGACAGACACATCCTGATATTCTAAATTTCCGTGTTAACTTTTGGTTTCCAGTAGACTCAGCAGAATTTGTTGAGATTTTAGATCTTTGTCTTGCCCTCCATGAAATCTGCACTAACATATTTTCAGAGTGGATTTGAAGACTTCTATTTTAAAGACCACAAGGCAATTGAGGAATGTGAATTGATTTTCTTCTCTTAATAACTTCCGAATCAGACCAGTTTTTTCTTAACATGATTCAATTGAGATTACATTTTTTTCCTACTTTGGGAATTTCATAAGCGAAGAGACAATGCTGCTCACATTTTAATGCAATCTAATCAAGCTCATTAAAATTAGACGGAGAGCAGCTCTTAGAGTGTGGGAGGAGGCTGCACAGACAGCCCAGGGCAAGAGCGCATGTGCAAGGAAATGGCTCGCAATTGCAGAAGCAAAGAGAAAACAGGCGTGGCTCAAAGCCCGATGTCAGGTGCAGCCGACACCAAGGTTCAGGCTGACCAGTTCAAGACTTATGGGGTCTCATGATTTTCTGATTTATTTAATCAAACTGTCACCCCAAACCTAATTTCTTCTTCCTCTGCCATCAACTGGCCTCCGGAGTTCTACGGCACTTAGTTATCTGTTTCTGCCAGCTGTTGCTCTGGGGCTTCCTACAGTCATATGTGTAAAAAAGCATATGTGTGTGCACATGCACACTCACACACACGCACATTCACACATATACACATGCACACACACATATATACACTCACAACACATGCACATTCATACACACAAGTACACACACACACACTCAGGCAAATACTCTATACCCTGAATGCACATATATATATACACTCACACATACAAATACACACTCACACACGCATGCACACTCAGGTAAATACTCTATATCGTGAGTAAACGGTCACATGGTCCTCTGGATATTCCTAGTCACATGGTCCTCTGGATATTCCTAGTGGTACGTCAAGTCTGACTGACAGGTGTTCACGCAGTCGGGGTTTACATCAGGAAGACAGAGTCATCTACTGTTAAGGCTGGGAGAGTCTTAAGAAAGCACAGCTGCTGCTCTTGGACAGCGGAGGAGCCAAGCACACGTGAGTGGTGAGTGACCAACTGCTCAGTTGATGTGTAGGGACTTTCAAGCTGTGAGTTTCCTGCTTTGTAGTCAGGAAGGCTTAGTTATGGTTCTCTACTACCAAAAGAGGGAAATTGACTTAGCTGTTTAAAATCCTTGATATAAAAAGGAAAATGAAAAAAAAAAAACTATAAATTAAATACAAATTGACTTTGCTTAAAAATTGGAATTAGGAGCCGGATACATAGCTCAATTGGTAAAGTACTTGCCCTGTAAGCCGGAAGTCCTGAATTTTGTCCTCGGCACTTGGGCGGAGGGCTGGGGGTGGGGGGAGAATTCTTGGCCACACAGTTCTTGGTTTATAAGTGGATTCTGGCTACCTATTTTCTCCATTCCTTTCACATGGCTAATAACTGGTTACACTACAGTCTGTATGTATTGGGTATCATTCTACCATTCATATTTTCTTCACAGGTAAAAGATGACTACATTCTGGGGTTCTGTATGGTGATGAGAATTAAAATATGAATAAGAAAATCACTAAAAGGCCACAGGCACGGTGACTATGACAGTTACCTAGCACAATATCAACCACTGAAGTAGTTTATGAGCTCATGACGAAATAAGTTCAGTTTTGTGAAACGATATAAAATTGGGCGTAAGTAACTAAAACTCAGCAGGGAAAAATGACTAGAGGGAAAGGCACTAGATTGAAACATGTTCTTATTCTTTCTCTCTCTTTCTCTCTTTTTTTTCCTATTTTAAGACTGTCTCAGCTGGCAGTGGTAGTACATCCTTTTAAGCTCAGTGCTAGGGAGTCAGAAGCAGGATCTCTTTCAGGACAGTCAGGGCTACATAGATAAATCCTGTCTCAAAAAACCAAAAAGAACAACAACAAAAGGTACCAAAAAGTATTATAAATAGGAAAATAAATCGGATTTTAAATCACTGACAGAAAATCAGAAGCTGGTCACACATTGCACAGTCAGGACTGAGTATCCCTTTTCGGTCCCTGTTTTTCTTTTCCTTCCAGGTCCCCAGTTCCTGTCAGCAAGTTGAGGAGAAGAAAGCTTTTAAACTCAGAGACAGATTGATGGAGGATAGAAGTAAGAAAGCCTTACTGTTTCCTCCTCCCTTAGGAGCTGTTTGAGAAACACAAGGAGAAAGTCAGTCTGTCAGAGTGAAAAGAGGGATGCTACTGCACTTTCGAAAATGCTCTGAGAGAAAACCTGGAAGAGTGGGAAATAATTCCCATTCTCTCTCTGAGTGTGCAGAGGGATGTGCAGTCAGTTCCTCCCTGTGACAGTAAATGGCCTTCCTTTGAGACCACTGATAATTCTGACACTAATGGCTCAATTCAGACAGGGCTGGAACTCTCAGGTATCATCCATTTCAAAGGGAGTAAAGTCATCTCAACAGGGGGTACCCTTCATTGATCTTCTGATCTTCTAAATTGCTAACAGCACATTTTTCTTCCCCCTTTAAAAGCTATTTCTCTAAAAATCACACCAGTGTTTGGTGAGATTTCTCTGTACTTTCACTTCAGGCCAGCTCTCAGGCATTTCTAGAGCTCCATCCGGAACCACTGAAACATTGTTGCTGCTTGGTCCTCACCTCCTTGGGAAGCTGAGTGACTGCCCGATATAGATCTGCCGGTCCCAGGTGTACCAGAGGGCTCAGGTTAACACAATACATAGTCTGCTCAACTCTTGCCTTTTCTCACCTGTGCCACGTGATTCACTTCAAGTAAAAAATGGGCCTGCTCTCAGAATCCCTCCCACACAAAGCCATACTAATGTATCTTTAGCAAAGAACCATGGGTTATTTATATTCATGCACAAGCACACAGGACAATTAAAAACAGAATGTAAGGTCACTTACAAGTACATAAACAATAAATCATAATAAATAAACATAAATCACAACAAATCAATCAACATAAATAATAAAGCATAGAAATAAACAATGTGCAGAAAGGTTCTGTCCTGACTGTTGTAGTAATAAGCAACAGGCCAATGTGCTTTCTCAAATCGTTTGAAATGCTGTTTCAATTGTTTGCACAGATCATGTCATTGCCTCCTTGGAAATCTCTCTGCTAATCCAGATATGTTAATATGTATGAACATGTACTCTGGCTTAAATAAACACAGCATTAGATTAAATATAAACCACATCTCACTTCGTATTCTGAATTTTGCTTAGCATTGACAAATGCTAATGAAAGAGTCACTAAGGTGGCTTCTTAGTGAGTGCCCACAAATGACGCAGCTCAGAACATTTTCTTTCAAAACCTAGCGGCTTGCTATATTTGATTTGCTGTTTTGAGACAGTCTCTAGTAGTCCAGGCTGGCCTTCTGATCCTCGTGTCTTCACCTGTCCACACCCCTAATCGGTAGGGTTGTGACCATGGATGGACTGGTGCAGCTGCCAAATCTACTACATACAGTCGCTGTCACTCCTTGTCCATCACCAAGCATTTGCATATTCATTTGCAAATACTGAAGAGACTGAGGGTTGTCACCTTTTACTCAGTTATTCAGCACAAATGACAGAGGCAGGGAGAGAGAAAGGCAACAGAGCAAACAGAAAGCTTTCATCACATGCAGCCTCAGAATTTACAGCTGCCCAAACTTTCCAGTCTAAGGAGACTAGAAGAATCATTTCAGACCTAGAAGGTATCCATGAAACTATATTCATGGCATCATTTATAGGCAAGCAGGCTTTATGAAGGTTTAGTTACCTGAAACCACATATCTGGTTGGCAGCAGAGTTAGGAACAGAATCTGTATCTTTTGTTTCTAGAGTTATCTTTTTATCAAATAACAACCCTAAACCAGTACACTACAGTTATTATGTTGTTGTTGTGTTTCTTATCTTCATCCCTATGTTGTATCCTGTGATGACCTGGATATGAAGCCATCCCTCCCCCGCCAAAGTCTTCTGTGTGGAAGGCTTGATCCTCAGCTGATTTATCTGATGATTATAACTGGGCCATAGTGGCTCTGATCCAATCAATGTATTGATCCATCAATGGATTCATGGCTTTGAAGGCCAGGGGAACTGAGAGGGCCAGTCCTTGGGGCTATGCCTTGCCTGAGGACCCTTCTTGTCTCCCTTTGCTTCCTAGGCACCATGAAGTGAGCAACTTCACTCTGCTATGTGCTTTGCTGTCATGATATTCTGCCCTATGGCAGACCCACAGCCATGGCTAAAGACAACCACAGCAGAAGCCTCAGCATTAGTGAGGCTAAAGCTTGCCTGTTGGGAAAGGGCTGCTCTCCTGTGACAGCCAAGGATGTCTGAATAACTGTCTCCACAGTGATGCCACTTGTAAGGTAAGCAGGCCAGGAGGGCAGGGCCTTCTTGAATGGGGCTAGTGTCCTTATAATAGGGGCTTCAAAAAAATTTGCCCATCCCTTCTGGTATATAAAGTTACAGGCAACACAGAGCTATTTTACTGTGAAACAGTTCCTGACCCTGAATCTACCGATACCTTCATCTTGGGCTTGCCACTGTCCAATATAAGAAATGACTTTAGAGCTACATCAGTAAAGATGGGTGGGTTCCAGGTGAGACTGGAAAGCTGCTGTTGTATTTGTCATGTCTCTTAAGTTCTGTGACATGGTATAGATGTTGGGTTTTTGTTTTTTTTTTCCATCCCATTTTTGAAAAATGGTATCTTATAGCTCAGGTGAGTGCCAAATTCACTATGTTGCAGAAGATAACGTTGGGCTTTTGATCCTCCTGTCTCCACTTGTAGAGTGTGGATTTGCACACACAGTTCTTTCTTTCTTCTTTCTTTCTTCCTTTCTTTCTTTCTTCCTTTCTTTCTTTCTTTCTTTTTTTGTTTTTGTTGAATTTCAAGTTGTTGGATATTGGATATTTAGACTAAGGAAACAAGGTTTTAATTTTGTTGTATTTAAAAGAGATGAGAAGAAAAACAGGGTTTTTTTTGTTTGTTTTTTTAAAGGCAAGAGCAAAAGAGAAGGAAAAGTTCTGAGCCAACACTGTAGACAATGTTGAAGGATTTCCTCCTAATTATATTTTAGACATTTGGAAGCCACAGATGGTAATAACTGCCACTAAGTCACTTGAGCTGGCTCTGCAGTGCATGAGCAAATTAGGAACAAACTAACCTCTTCAGAGACCAGGGATATTCCTAACTAACAATCCACCCCCTCCCAACACCTGGATAGTGGAATTTAAAATGTGAGAAAGCAAAAGCTTAGACTGCGTGGGAAGAGACCAAACATGGAAGCCAATGAGGACCTCGGTGTGGGTGCCGAGGATCTCGGTGTGGGTGCTGACCATTTCAGTATGAGGTGGTGATCTCAGTCTTGAATGCTGTTAGCTTCTATTCTGGATGGTTCATATTAAGATGTAATAGCTTTCTACTGTGCAGCAATATCCTTTCCTCTTTCTCCTGTCTTACTTTGGTTAAAATCAGTAGCACATGAGCTCTCGAGGAGGAGGTAGTGACCTGGTTTTACAGCACAGTGTCATTTATTCATCCACGTGTGTCCAGTCTCCACCAGACAGCAAAGTTGAACTCATGCTGTGAATGACATAGATTTTGCTTAGTTTCTCAAGGTTTCCTAAGAGTCTGAAAATTTCTCTGTTTCTCAAGCACTACCTGCCCGCCCACCCCATAACAAGGCCCTAAGAACCCCTTTAGCATTATCTCTGGAGTTGGAAAGATCTACTTCTGTCCTTACGTAGCATCTGAGGCATTAATCAGCCATATGCTTTCTAAGGACCCCATGACCACATATCACATACTTTATTATTAGAACAACCCAATTATATGAAGAAAAGAAGAGGGTTTACAGAATTAATTTTCTAAAGATTGCATGAGCACTAGGCTTGGGAACCTGGACCCTTGAACTTCAGGACTGTCTTTATTTCTCCTGCTTACTGATTAATTGTGCATGGAAGGATTGGTCTCTAAAGTTCAAGGCCAGGAACATGCACATGTCTGAACATGTCGCAGGCCAGTCTGATGGACAAGGCTTTGAGTTTTTTGTGGTGCTGGGGACCAAACCCACAGCAGGTTGGGGAAGCCACGGGGTACAAGCCAGTAAGCAGCATCTTTCCACATCTCTGCTCACTTCCTGCCTTGAGTTTCTACCTAGACAACCCTCAGTGATGGACTGTTACGTGGGATTGTAAGATGAAATACACCCTTTCCTTCTCAAGCTGTTTGTTTCTGGTTAGTATTTTATCACACCAATAGAAAACAAACCAGGACACTGAACTATATACACCCCAGCCTTAAATTTCATCTTACTAAAGGTTTCAATGAGTCTAAATAATACTGCACTCAGTTTCAATAAAACTGGTTTTATCTCAGGGGCTATATAACAGATAATAATGACATAAGAAGGAAGTCTGTGCATGGCTTCACTGAGAAGTGTCATTGGACCAGATAAAGGGTACGGAGTCAATCAGATGTCTATGGTGGTGTTAGAGAACAGATGCTATCTGAGTTGCCGAGGAAAAGAAAGCCAATCCAGCAAAAAACCTCAAGGAGTTAAGCAAGTATCACTTGAGAAAATACAATCTCTGATATTAAAAAAAATTATCCAAATCAGATACACCTGTGAGATTACTAGATGTAAAGATTTTCATCAAGTATTTGAAATCGAAGTGCCTTCCGAAGGTTAGATCGATAGCAGCACAGTTGATAAACAGCCAGAAACACTCCATTAAAGTGAGCAAAAGCTTAAAGGGATTTGATATGGAAGGGTCATTGCCTGGAACAGTTCTGACACTGAAACTGCAGGGAAGAAACTCACCAACAACTGATAGAGCATCGAGTCCAGTTTATCCTTAATCAGCTCCCTCAGAAAAGATCCAGATTTAACCCGGGTCTGGGAGTTCTGCAGGGGAGGGCTCATGTGTATTAGTAACATACCTGCTTCATCGTAGGATACTGTCAACTTTTCCAGCATTTCTCTGTCAATTGACAAGATCTGCTGCTCGAGGATGGTCTGGTAAGTCAGAACACTGTTTTCTTTGTCCTTCTCGTAATCCTGAAGGTGCTGCTTCAGAGCCTCTGGGAGTCGAGATTTTACATATTCTGCTGCAGTCTGTAGATAAACAGAGAACCCCATTAATACCCATCGTAGGCTTCTCATCTACTCCTGGAGGCCGTAGAGAGTTCTCAGAGCACTGTGGATCCAACCTCCTTGTCACTGTGACTTTTAGATTCCAATGCATGAAGTAAGATGAGTCTTCAAACTGTCAGAGACTCATAACCCTAGGAGTCTTCTATCTAGTTTAAAGGCATGGGAGATGACAGATAGTGCATACACAGAGTTAGCACCCAGGCTTTCAATTCCAACGAATTCAGAAAGGCTGCATCATGTTTGTCTGTTACATATCTGCAAAAGACATTGCCAGCCTCTGAAGTCCACATCTCCATTGTACATTGCTGGTCTCCACCGCCAATGTTCAAAAGAAGTCCTGTGACGTGAGTGGAAAGAAGCTTCCGCTAGGACTGATACTGAAGCTCTGGGACACAGTAAAAGAGGGATCTATGCTGGCAATGGTACAGCAGTTGCTCTCTAAGTTCTAGGCTCAATCCCTCAAAAGAAAGAAAGAGAGAGAGAGAGAGAGAGAGAGAGAGAGAGAGAGAGAGAGAGAGAGAGAGAGAGAAGAAGGAAGAAAAAAAGGAAGGGAAGGGAGAAGCTTTTATATTATTATTATTATCATTACTATGTCAATTGTTCCTTTTGTCTGTTTGCTTGGAGTTTGCTTTTACATCCCCTGTATAACATATTTCTAACTAGTAACATCTGGAATTACATGCAGAGTCTCACCCAGTTAGACACACTTCACCTGGAGACTGGAGGGATGACACATTTTGAAGAAGGCCTTCCTGAAGGTTCTGATGGGTTCCTCTGGTAGAATGAGTGGTTGAATACTCATTCTCCCTCCCAGGTGAGACTCAGTATGGCAGTTTAAACCTTACTACATGATGGGACATCAAATGGCACAGTGATATGTGTGAATCAAAGGAGTTCTGTCATTCCTAAGCTGTATCCTTGGAGAGTGTCACGTGTGACATCTCCTTGTACTTCACACCTGTTTCATCCACATACTTCTAAAGGTAACAATCCAATAAATGAGGGTGAACATATACTGTTCAAAAGTAGGATACGCTTGGCGGTTCACACCTGGCTGTAACAGCAAGTTCAAGGCCAGTCTGGGCTACATGATACTGATTCAAAACCAACAAAGATATGCAGAAAAATTATATCTGTAGCCACTAAAAAATTTCAAGGACACTGCTAATGAGGATCAATTTGGTTTGGGCCCAGAATAAAGCAAAGACCCATCTACATAGTCTCATACAACTATTAGTTGTGAGTATTTTAAGGTATGGGCTACAAATAAACGAAAATCCCTCATGTTCATGGATTAGAAGACTATTATACCCAACGTGATCCATAGGTTCAATGCAATGCCTACCCACAGTGATCCACAGATTCAATGCAATGCCTACCCACAGTGATCCACAGATTCAATGCAATGCCTACCCACAGTGATCCACAGATTCAATGCAATGCCTACCCAGTGATCCACAGGTTCAATGTAAGCACTAACAGTGGCAATGTGATGAATCCTAGCCACTAGACCACCAGGGACATGACCTACAGTGTATGGTTCAATACAGACCCTACCCAAAGTACCAAAGACATTTTTCACAGCAATAGAAAAAGATCCTAAATTCATATGAAACACACAACATTAAGAAGTAGATTTCCAGCCCACTTGTATACATAAAATAAATAAATAAATCTTAAAAAAAAAAAAACAAGACGTAGATTTCCTATGGTTATCAGAGGCTCGATAGTCAGGGAGGGAGTGGGAAACACTGTTTTTTGTTTTTAAAAAAAAAAAAAATTTTTTTAATTTAAAAAAAAAACCCCAAAAAATTTTTTTAAAAAATTTGGGGGGGTGGTTTTTTTTTTTAAAAATTGGGGGGAAAACATTTTGGTTTTGGGGGGTTTCCCGGGGCCCCCGGGGTTTTTTTTGGAAAAGGGGAAAAAAAACCCAAACCCCCCCTTTTTTTTAATTTTTTGGAAAAACCCCATAAATTTTTTTTTTTTTTAAAAAAAAAAAAAATTTTATTTAAAAATTTTTTTTTTGGGGGGTTTTTTTTTTTTGGGGGAAAAGGGGGGGGGGTGTTTTTTTTGGGGGGGGGCAAAAAAAAAAAAAAAGGGGGAAAAAATTTTTAAAAAAATTTTTTGGGGAAAAGGAAAAAAACCCCCCCCCTTTTTAAAAAAAACCCCAGTTTCCCCCAAAAAAAAAAAAAAGGGGGGAAAAAAAAGGCCCCCTTTTTTTTTTTTTTTTGGGTTTTTTTTTTTTTTTCCCCCAAATTTTTTTTTCCCCAAAAAAATTTTTAAATTTCCCAATTTCCGGAAACCCCCCAAATTTGGGGGGGGGGGGCCAAAAGGGGCCCCCCCCAAAAAAAAACCCAAAAAATTTTTTTTTTTTTTAAAATTTTTAATTTAATTTTTTAAAAAAAAAACCCCCCAAAAAAAAAAAAAAAATAAATTTTTTTTAAAAAAAAAATTTTAAAAAAAAAACATTTTTTCTTTTTAAAAATTTTTTTCCCTTTTCCCCAAATCCCCCCAAAAAAAATGTTTTAAAATTTTTTTTTAAAAAAGGGGGAAAAATTTTTAAAAAAAACTTTTTTTTTCATTTAATTTAAAAATTTTTTTTCCCCCCCCTTTTTTTTTTTTTTTTTAAAAAAATTTTTTTCCCCCCTTTTTTTTTTAAAAACCCCCTTGGTTTTTTTTCCCCCCCCAAAAAACCCCCCCCCAAAAAAAAAAAAAGGGAAAAAAATTTGGATTTTTTTGTTTTTTTAAAAAAACCTTTAAAAGGGCAATTTAAAAAAACCCCTTTTCCAACCCTTTTTTTGGGGTTTTTTTTTTTTGGGGCCTCACGTGTGAAGCACACACATGTGCATGTTAAGTATGAGGACACAGAAAAGGATACACCCTAACTGTAAAAGATGCTTCATGCTGTCTGTATTTCAGGAGTGTTTTCATTTCCATGATTACTGTCATTTACAATGTATTTCCTTGTAGCCTTCATAGCTTCCTTCGTAAATGTCACCACAATTTACCATGGACCAGGCTTTCCAGAAGGTATACTGGGAAGTGGTGGGCAAGCTATGACTTGGGCCCACAGAGTAGCTAACGATAGCGTCCAACAGTGACTTCCAGATTTACAAGTTGAATTCCCGAAATTGGATGTTGATGATGTTATAGCTTCAAAATATCATAACTAGAGCTCACTTTCTCTGGCAGCCAGCAAGCGCAGAACAAATAAAATTATTCCATAAAATGTAAATGGACTCAGCAGCACATTAGCATAACACATTGAATTCTAGAGTTTAATATACAAGTTTTTCCTGACATTAGACAGCAACGTGCTGACACTGCAGAATAACTGTATTTAAACACACTACCCTGCTAGTCAGGGCAACATCTGTCTTTAACAATGTGTTTGTTGGAATATTTATGAGACATGGGAAAGGGCTCTATAATTTATTACATTTTAAAATATTGATCTATTCTTCATTACTGAGAACACACCACATTATTTCTTCCCAGTTGTGCCTCCTGATGGTGTTTAAAATGAAATTTACTTTCCTAATTACAATCATACTGCAGGCCTCAAAAGAGTTTCTGTGTCTATGGTATCAGGGCTACACTTTGGCATTTCAATTCTGTAACTCCACACACAAAGCTCTTCCTGAAGATTCATAAGGGAAACAGAAGGAGACAACTCTCGGCAAATATTAGATTCTGTTATGATATTTCAAGAACTCCCTTTACACAGAGTGACACTTTAAATGTATTCAGATGGCAGCTAACCCTTATGTTCAAGCAGGAGCTTATGTTTGAAGCCTATTTTTAAATGAGACTGGAATGATCTCAGAAATAAAAGAAAATTCAAAGAATAGTTTAAAATAAAAGATTTTTACTGACATTCTAAATTGAACTCAGAAATTAAAATTTGAGATTACTTACTCTTTATTTTTATTTTAGATTTATTTTATGTGGATAGGTATTTTGCCTGTACATATGTAAGTGCACCACATATACCTAGTGACCGGAGATGTCACAAGAAAGCATTAGATGCCCGGAAACTGGAGATACAGATGACTGTGAGTCACCATGTGGGTTCTGAGAATAGAGTCTACTAGAGCAGTGTGTACTCTTAACTTCCCCAGCCATACCTCTGGCCCCATTTATCTATTCTTTCATCTGTGACAGATGTTCTTGGAGGTGCAGACCCTAACTTGCCCACTCTTATGACTTTAACTATTTCAGAGACAATAAAATAAGACTCTCTCATTTATACAGTACTTTCTCAAGTGATCTATGCCTTTGTCATTCTTCTTCCATAAAAACACCGAGGGGAAGTAGAAAGCCATAGGTTTGGTAAGTTCTTCCTGTCATTCCATTTGGTTCATATGCTCCACACAGTTAGTACTGTCCAATCTAACTAACTTCCATGGGCTGTTCTCAGAGTACCCACCAGCTTTCCAACTATTTGTCCAGGCATAGGGAGCTTAGCCCCTTAGTATGGTGGAAATCAGTATTGGATCTTACACACTGTCATGGACTAACGGTATCTGCATCGTAATTTGTACAATGGAAGCTTAATACCTTGATGGTATGCACGCACTGGGTACTTTGAGATAGCTTTGGGAGAGAACTCTTTGATGGTGATGATACGTTGCCTACAGACTGTCTGCTCACAGTTCTAGATATAGACTAGGAGTCTGGTCTTCTACTGGGAATCAGAATGCACCTAGTCTTCAGCTATTATTAATACCTTTGTTTTGAAGAGTAACAGTTCACATCCAATCCCATGCCATCCAAGCAGCAGATGACGTGCTTCACATAAAGCTGTTTATGGTACTTTCTTTCATGCCTTCCTCTCCATAGCCATTTGTTTTCTACTGTTTCATTTCCTTTTTTGGCCCTCAGCTTGGTTCTGCTAGGGACCCTCTTTAGAGTCAGAATGTGCCCCAGGACTGAATGTCCCAGCTATGTCTTTGGAGCTCTTCCTAGGCAAACAGGTTTGGACTTGAGTAGGTTGTTAGACTTAGTCTGGCTGGTAGTGGGAAAGCCACAGTGCAGGAGGTGGAAGAAATGTCAGATTGCCTCCGACAGGACCTCAGCAGACAGTGGCTTCTAGAAGAACTGGAGTGAAAGGAGCTGACTCCTTAGGGCAGCTCAGGAAAGGCCTGCTTCCTCACTATACCACTTAAGACAAGAAAAGGATAGATTGGGTATAAAAGGAATCCAGTGAGTGACAGGAAGGACGTGAAATGATGAAGGACCTGAACTCTGGGAACCAAGCATGGAGAGCACTGATCCCATTCATTGGGCTAAAACCTACTCACTATTACAGCAGTGTCTTCTTTAAGAAATAATTGATATGGATTAAAAATGTGGAGGTGTAAAGTGTGTTTTATGGTGGAAGGAATTCACCATAAAGGAGAGCTGCCAGTCAAGGCGCTCTAACCCATTAGCTGTCGGATGAGGAAAACAACGATAGCCCTTGATATCGCTGGCAGAAATGACAATGTCTTCCCTAGAGGAACCTGCAATGGCAATGTGTGTGCAAACTGCATGTGAAGTATTGGGAGAAAGAGCAAACATTTACAAAGCAATATAAAGAGTCAGGGAACCTGAGATAATCAACAAGCTTATTTAGTACATGAGCTGTGGTAGGTGTTGAGCAGCCTCTAGAGAGAGGTATTAAGATGGGGAAGGAAATGTGGGAAGAAATACTCAGAAATTAGTGTGCTAGACTTTTCAAGTCAAGTAAGAGGCACTTATTGGAAGATGGGAAAAGGGATCTAGAAGGTAGTGAGTGTGAGGTCACAGAAAGGCCAGCTAAGAAACGGAGGTAAAGGTACACACACTGAAAAAGAAGGATGTGAGGGCAGCCGTCTACACTGGCTGAAGGATAAGTCAGACCACGCTTATGGATGGACACTGCACAAATGCAATGAAAATCTGAAAGTTATTCACACCTGGGAGTTGTTTTATTCTAGGAAGAATAAAAAATAACATTCAAAGATGACTGTGTAGCCTTGTGTGTGAATGTGTTTATTAAAGTTCAATCATTCATCACATGTGTGAAAGCAGAAAAGAGAATAATACTAAGGGTAGAAGGGCGAGAGTTGGAGAAGGGGGAAGAGGGAAAAAGAGGAGGAGGAGAAGGAGAAGGGGAAGTGGGAGGAAGAGGAGGAAAAAAACAATTCTTGTTTGGAAAAATGCCAGGATACCGATGCTTTGCACAGTAATTTGAAAAAAAATTAATGTTACCTTAAAATTACATAAGAGAAGTTAAATAAAATAATCACAACTTTACCTTGAAGAGATACCTTTTATACATGCAAGTGTGTTCGCAAATGCATGTTGTGTGTAAGCACAATGGGTCACATCTGCCACACCCAGCATGGCTTGGTGATGGAAACCTGAGTAGGGGTAGCAAGGGCAGACACATGTACACAGAAACGCTAGAGTCAGCTGGAATGAGCCCATTTTGATGGAGCCACACCTACTAGAACAACCAGGAACCTCGAACTGTTTATTGTGCACACCACACACATACCAAGGAGGAATTAGCTAGTCTCAGTAGGAGATGTCTGGAGTAACAGTCTCAGGCTCAAAACACCCAGGAGGAAGCTGCATTTGCTAATTTTTACACAAGTAGTAAATCCTCATCCTTGACCAGAAGGCTTTGCCTCTCCTAGAGGAGGAAGGCTTTGCCAGTTTCACGTGGGCTGGAGGACTGGCTTCTTGACATGGGTGGCTCATGCCAAGCAACACACAGTGACTCAGGACTTCGTTTGCTCAGGACTTCACTCCCTTTCTACACATGCCTGCTTGTCTGTAAGAGCAAGACAGGTGTGCAGCCAGGAGACAAGAAGAGGGCACCGGATGCCCTGGAGCATGGAGTAAAGGCTACTGTGAGCTGCTGTGTGAGTGCTGGAACCACATCTGTCTCCTCTCTATCCAGATGCAGTCCTTTGTTCCTCAGGGCAAATATCCCTTCTCCTCTCCCTTGTCCCTTTCTTCTCCCTTTCATCTATCTCCCTTATCTCTGCCTTTTGTCCCTCTAGGGAAATAAATCCCCTTTGTGCTGAGAGCTTGGTTTGGGGGAGGGGGCTTGTGCCCACTACTGGTCCCTTCACATATAACACAGCCATTAAAATGTTAGGGAAGAATAACTCACATGAGAAAACGTTCCCAGTAAAACGGAAATTGCAAAACAGTTTATTTTCTCCATGTGTGAGGGGAATTGGTTGAACTATGCTAACGTGTATCATCAGTTATCTTAGAAGTAAGAGTTCAGGTGACTTAAAAAAATATGTTTATTTACTTTTCTGAAATTTCCAGATCCTATAAGAGTGTTTCTCTGTGCTGGCACTATCCTGAATATTTTAAATGTTATTATTTTACAACTGTAATGAGTTTTAAAGATATAGAAACGGGCTTACAGAGGACAAATTAATTCACACTGGTTATACAGTGAGTAGGGAGCTGCTGAAAGTAAACTTTACACACACACATACACACACCACACACACATACACACATACACACACACACACATACACACACCACACACACCTACATACACACACATATATACACACATACATACACACACACATACACACACACACACATACATACACACACATATATACACACATACACACACACACACACACACCACGCATACACACCATACACACACACACACACACACACACACACACATACATACACACATCACACACCACACACACATACATACACACACATATATACACACATACATACACACACACCAAACTCACACACACACACACATACACATACACACATACACACACACACACATACACACACCACACACACATACATACACACACATATATACACACATACACACACACATACACACCAAACACACACAACACACACACACACCATTTTATAAACAGAAAACAGTGTATATGGTGCTCACGTTACAAGGTAAGACAGCCCCTCACTGGGATCAAGTCAATGAGAGCACTTGAGCAAAGCCTGGTGGCAGCTGGGAAAGAGAAATATTGGAAGTGAATTTGATTTTCCAGAACCGGATACAGCAGTGAATTAGAGGTGGCTGTGCCAATGGGTGTTCCGAAAGATAGAGCTCACTGAAGCTACACATTATACTAAGTGTTCAGCATTTAATAAAAATCTTCAACCTCCCCACCCATCTCTCATCTTAGTGAGAACCAGCCACTACCACCCCCATCCTCAAATCTCCACAAGGAATGGGGGGTCTGACTAATGTCACAGCTCTGCAGGAAAATAAATGGCAGATAAGTGATTCTAAATGCAGCTCCAGGATGGCAAAGCTGCTTTCCAGAAACGGTAAGTGGTGTGGGATAAAATGGTGTGGACTAGAATCCCCATAGCATCCCCATTAGCAAGAAGTTCTCCAGGGAGACCTGACTTCAAAGAACTCGGGGTTTTCTTCTCTTGGAATTTACAAAAACCAAGTAGCACCTATTCTTATCCTTTGTGGACTTAAACAAAACCAAACAGGGTTCAGATATTTTTATCCAAACTATGAAAACACATGCCATCTGTCAGGACCAAAGGAAACTCCATTTCCCCAGACTCAAAAAAGCAGTCCAGATATCCAGAAATGGGCTCAACCGCAGGTATGCGGGATTTCTGACAGTCAGATAAAACCCAGCATTCCTCAGGAACTTTTCTATCACTGGCAGAAAGGACACATGGCTACCTGTGGTGCCTATTAGCATACCAAGGCTCATGCTTGCCTCCTGGCTCCCTCAGGGTCACAAGTTCTTGCTATACTTTTCTGAGTCCATGCCACCCTCTTAGCCCCTTTCTCCTCTTCCTCCTCCTCTTCTACCCTAAACTCCCTCCAGAGTCACTGGCTTCCTTTCCTCAGCTATAACCTGGCTATTTTCAGTATGTTTTATTCTCTCATTCCTTTCTTTCTTTTTCTTTCTTTCTTTTTCTTTCTTTCTTTCTTTTTTCTTTCTTTTCTTTCTTTCTTTCTTTCTTCTTTCTTTCTTTCTTTCTTTCTTTCTTTCTTTCTTCCTTTCTCCTTTCCTCTTCCCTCCTCCCCACTTCTCTTTCTCTCCTTTCCTCTACTTGTTTCTCCCATGGCCAGGTTCAGCCTACTTCTTTCTCTCTCTGCTCTGGGCTCTTCTCCCCCCAAATCTACAATGAAATCCTTCCTCTTAGCCATACCATAGAGCGATCATGTCAGTCTATACACCTCCCACTATAATTTCAAAAGAAGAAAACGTCAAGCCCAATTCAACAGAATCTGACCATCAATAGTGGTCCTTCCCATTGATCCTTAGGCTGCATAGATTCCTAAGTTCAAATACTACGGCTTCTGTTATATGCTGTGAATGGACATAAAATATTAGGCTAGATCAGAAGCATTAGCATCCCAAGACTGTTCTAGTTAGCCTCAGCTGTAGTGTCAACACAGACTGGAGTCATCCGGGAGACTTGCCGGATGGGGTATGAGACAGTGCTATTGTATGTATGTGAGGGACTGCCTTGCCTGTGGGTGGCACAATTCCCTAGGCAGGTCATCTTGGGAGGCAAATTGAAGCTACTGAAGGGGCTGAGGAGAAGCTCCAGCAGGTAAGAGCACTGGCTGCTCTTCCAGAGTACTTGGGTTGGGTTTGAGTCTAAGCACCTACATGGTAGCTCATATTATCTCTAATTCCAATCCCAGGGGATCCCATGACCCCATCTGGCTTCTGTGGGCACCGTACACATCACATAAAAACACTCATATACATAAAAAATAAGATAACATAAAATAACATAAAAAGCTAGTTAAATATTAGCCTATGAGAAAGCCAGCAAGCAGCTTTCTCTTAAGGCTTTTGCTTCAAGCTCCTGCGTTAGTCCCTGTCCTGGCTTCCCTTAATGATGGACCATAAACCTTAAGATGAAATGAACCCTTTCTTCCACTAATGTGCCACTGGTCAGAGCGTTTTCATCACAGTAACAGAAAGGAAACTAGAGCAGAGTCTTAAGCAAAGGAGCTGATTGCACTGAGTGGTGGTACATTTACCACTGTTCTCACCTGCAAATGTTAGCCCTGGCTCTCAGGCCCTCAGATCAATGAGAATCTCAGCGACCAAGTTTGACATTAAAACAACAACAACAACAACAACAAAAACCCCACACACAGAAAGATAAGAGAAATTGATTCTGAAAATACTGAGCTGAGATGGGCTGGCTTTGGGAAAGTGATGACTAGGGAGGGTGGCTAGGTAGACACAGGATAAAACAGAGAGTGACATGGAAATAAATCCTTCAAATTCTGTGCCAAAACAAGGGGGAAAGAGGGAGGGGTGCTACATCTGGCCCAGTTCCAGGGACAGACAGACCTGACTAGGGCAGCAGGGAATGAAAAAAAGAAACACACAGACACACAGAAAAGCTGAGGTTGCCTGGGCTGGACTCCCTGAGAAAGCTCTGCACCCCAAAAGTTGAGCATATTGTATACAGATGAACAGGAAGGTGGGGTGGCTGCATTCAGCTGAACACGAGGAGGAGCTAGTACATACAGCTAATTATGCAGCTGGTTTATGGTCTACAGCTAGCTCAAGGAGGCAAGGGGAGCTAATCTTGGAGGAATCGTTTCTCTAGGGGAGAAATATTTAGGCCATAAATATGGGGAGGAGGCTGGGGTGGGGAGAATGTACTCAGGACCAGGAGGGGAGGCTTTGCAGTCCCCCTCTGAGCCACCTCTTGGGAGTGGTTCTGCCATTTCTCTTTGGGACTGATGCGTTGGGGTCCTCCACATGGCTGTCTCATGTCAATAACACACATCCACCCAAGGACTCCTCACACTTGGGGTTTCCACGCTCCCTGCAAACGAGCAATATTTCATTGCAGGCAAGGTTTCCCTGCCCTTGAATGGAAGTGCATGAGTGTGTGTGTGTCGGTTTGGCAGCAGCCAGTGCATAGCTTGCACATTAATTCTCTGAGGCCCACATTGGAATCCATCTTTCTTATGGTAACATATCATTAACTTCTGACAGGTGTTCTTTGGCTCCAGGCACTTTAGAAGAAAGTCAGAGCGAATGCCCTTGCCCACCAGGACAAGGACAGAGAGCAAGAGTGATTTCTCTTCTCTGCCTGCCAACACTGTCACTTCTTGCCATTTTTAGTCTTTGCTACTTCTAACCTAGAGAGGTTATTTAAGGAAAGAGCCCTTGAGAGACCGTCTTGTACTCCTAAACTCATAATTCTGCTTCAAGAAAACAAACTAGGAACCTTTAGAGATGGCACCCAGGTGTTCACCAGAAGCACAACAATGAAATCTCAATCCTATGGCAATTTAAGGTTGCTATGGAGAGCCAAGGCTGCCAACGTGGGCATACCAGTCAACGCTTACGGCGAAGGGGGAACCTGGCATGCGCAGGGTAGAAAATCAGAGAACACACTGAGTGTGGAAGCTTAAGTTGTAATCTAAGCATTAAAGCGATGGCCACTACGTTACGCATCACTAGGGACAATCCTTGGATTCCTCAGGAAATGAACTTTTAATAAGTTTATCAGCCTGCTAACTCACATTTACTATGAGATCAAGTTCACGTGGTAGCATGAAGCATGCCAAGGCATGTAAATATAACTCTAATCCCACGCACTGGAGTGGGCCTTCCTAGTTCCAGATGGCTGGTCTTATCTACAGAAACCATACCACCCCATTTTCCAGACTTCTGGTCTCTAATTATTCTAAGATATAATCAGCCAATGTATCAAACACTGTCTAGCCATGAGTTAGTGTCTCATTATTTTGATCAAAACCTACATTTAAGCCTCTGGGCTTATTTTTGAAAACCTGTTTACAGATTAAGAAGTTGAGGTTATCTCTCTACTATGAAGGTTATGAAGAATGAATTCTTTGCTCCTCAACTACCACACACACTCCAGGGAAAGGTTAGGAATTCAACAGTAAACGTCACACCACTTTGATGGTCCTTCCCTAAATTTTGTTTCCAGAGCACACATACGCTTTTAAATTCTAAGAGACGACGGCCCCATAAAAACAGCCGGTGGACCAGCCGGACACATTCACCAATCTAATAGCAATGAAACAGCACTCAGTCAAAGTTGTTGGGCTAAATGTTTTGTGATAGGCAAATTCCTATCTTTTCTGCAGTCATATAGAAGTCATAAAGAAGAAATTGTTTCACATTTTACACACTTGAGAGCCATAGGAAAAAAATCCAATGATATTGATTTATGGAAAAATAGGGTTTTTTTTTATTTCAAAAATTATGTGGTTTATTTCTTATTAAATTCCCTTCCACATCTGAATTTTGGGCTATAGAGCCTGGGGAAATATTAACTTCCATAAGTATTACTCAAATGTATTCTAGAAAGTTCCACAAATAATTCTTACTGAAAATGCCCTTGAGGACTGAGAAAGCCAATGGGACTGTTACAAATGAATTATAAAAACCTTGTGAGTTATTAATCAAAATGATAGCATTCCAAGGCTATGGCACTAGAGCAGCCCCTGGAGGTCTTAGTCAGAACATACATAAAATATTCTTGGCTTGAGACAGATATTTATACAGGAGCAATTCCAGAGAACTCCTACTGGGCCTCACTTGGCTGCTACCTCATAGCTATCTCCAGGAAGCAGGGGGCAGAGTGTCAGGGAAGCTCCAGGTGGGTTGGGCTGATGTCCCCAAACTGATGTGGCTTCAGGGTTTTGGAGGCCAGTATTAGACTTAGGGTCCTTTTTATATGAAATGGAATAAGAAGGGTTGAACATTCTACTCAGTGAACTGGTTACAATTTTATTTAGTGTCTTATGACTAATTCAAAGAGAACCTCCACCCTCACCCCCAATCATTTCCTTTCTTAGCTTTCTCTGATTCCTGGAATTCTGTCCTTATTGCTTCTTTTCTTCCTTTCTTTCCTCTTTTTAACTGCTAAACTCTCCTCTATCAGAGATCAAGTCTTCCTCTGAGTTCCGGTGAGACGGCTCATAAAGGCACTTGCTGTCCAGCTTGACCTGAGCTGCATCCCTGGGATACATTAGAATAGAGAACTGACTTCTGCAAGCTGTCCCGCCCCCGTCCCCGAATGCTGCCCTCGAAAGAAACCAACAAATGCAACAACAGATTTTTTAAAAAATCAAATATTTTAAGGAGCAGTTGTGAGCTAAAATAATGTTCAGTTCAGCGTGGGCAAGGTGGTCAGCATCTTTTTATGTACAGGAAGGTAGATGGCACAGCAAGGGGTGCGTGGGAAAGTCCCAGAGACAGGCCGTAAAGGAACATAAAGGTCAAGAAGGAAACATTCTCTACTCCAACACTGAACTTGTGTAAAGGAAAACCCAGAGAATTGCTTGAAGGTGAAGCAGCTCCATTCCACCTCTGTCCCTTGTTGGAGGATAAGTACCAAAGTAAATGTGGTAAATTGGTTTGCTGTATCTCACGCGTGGGTAAGAATGCACTCAGCTGCATCCGATGTGAGATCTTCCTGGACAGCAGGAGCCACCTCTTAGGGGGTAAACATAGAATCTGCATAGTAATCACCACTTCTGTTACCTCTAGACCACAGCACCTTCCTTTATCTGAACTTCCGGTTCAGTACCAACTGCTTCACAGTGTCTCCCTTGGCCTCTTTAACCTGTGTGGCTTTCCCTAACTATCCAAGTAGACGTGCCAGAAGCTCAGGGAAGAGGTACTATGAAACCAGGCTTAAAGTTCGGTGAGAGCTAATCTGAGAGGACCGCATGGGAAGATTTAAAAAGACCGTGTCACAGTGTATCTTTCCTGGGTTCCAATAACACAGGGGATGTGCTGATCGGTTTGCAGAGCCCATCAGAGCTCATACTGAGGCTGTTTCCAAATACTTTAAAATTATTTTTGTATAATATTTCACCTTGTTAGAAAGCTTTGTGAATAGTAGCTTTCTTCCCAGAAACACACACACACACACACACACTACCTAATTTCAGAACCCAGATATCAAGGTCACAAAGGGGTCTCAGGGAAGCCTCAGTAGATGTACGCATGGGAAAGGCCTCAGCTTTCTTTACAGAATTGGGTGGTTGGACTTGATGAGCATCTTTGTGGGGTGGTACTCCGTCAGTTCGTTGGAGTAGGGAGGGGGTGACTTCCTTTAAAATTAGTCATGGGGTTTGCTCTGTACTTGATTCAAATCTGCTTTAACTTGGGCTATGTATCTGAGTGGGAGAACTGTGGATCCCGCCTGCTGGAGTCGAATTTGATACCCTGTAGCGTGGATTTCTACCACACTTTATAGTAAGTTCTGACAGACTCCTAGGGTTCTACCAGACCCTTCACAACAACAGCCTTTGTGCATGTCCTAGGACACAGGCTGGCTAGTAAAGGTGGTTGTTTTTAATTACTACTATTACTAATCTATTTTATTAAATTATATGTGTCACTTATTTGTGTGTGTGCATGCAAGTCTGTGGGGTGCCCAGACAACAACCTCCAGGCTTTCCTTCTCTCCTGCTACCATGTGGGTCCTGGGGCTCCAACTCTGGTCATCAGGCTTTGCCAAGGCTGCCTTAGTCCACTGAGCCATCCTAACAACCTATAATATTTTTAATTCTTATAAAATCCCTGACTGTATGCATTGACATTGCTGCAGGGCCTCGGTGCCACAGGCTCCTTATTTCTGTCATTTAGAATCGGCAGTTTGCTGAGCCTCGGGAAGCTGGAGCCCGCCCCACTCTGAAGCAAACCATCTTAGGAGATACCACACAGCGCTGACATCCCTTTCAGCAGCTTGTGGGCAATCAAGCAACCCTTAGAGAGCTGCGTGAAACAGGCTGCAAAATGACCTCCAGCGAAGCCCCTTGACCACACCATGATTTACTCTCAAATGTAGCCTGGCATGGTCAGAACAGCACGCTCACCTCTGACAAGTCAGCCAGAGCACTGCATGCACCAGGAAGCAGGCAGAAGGAAGGGAAGTTGGAATCACCAGCAGTAATGTGTAACTACACATAGAACTCAAAAGGACACCTTATTTTAGAAAAGAAGAAGAAAGGAACACCTAATTGCATGGAAAAGCTGTAATTTCAGCAGCAAATGCACCTGCTTATATAAACACAAAGTGACACATCCTTAGCTCTCAATAGGCAAATTGGTTGTAGACCTAAGAAAGAAAAGATGCGTACTGCCAACTCCAAAACACGACAGCTGGACAGGTCGGTGCACAGGGCAAGGACTGCCTCTTTGCCGTTCATTTTTATTGTATGTGTCAAGGAACACTGTTAGATGTTGGGGATACATGATGGGGAAGGGGCACCATGCCTACTCCAAGAGTGCTGTTGGACTAGTGGAAAGACAAGGGACCACATGCTAACTGAGTAAGGACGCTCTTTCAGGGGAAACAACCAAGGAACCTAACAGTGTGGAGTGGCCTTAGGCTTTCTGAGAGAGATGGGCTGTGACAAGAACTAAATATGCCTAGGAGGGTCACAGGCAGCCGGGGCATGAGGGGGCAGTGTGGTTTGGGAAAACTGGAGCCATGAGAACATGAAATTGGTAATTTTACAGGTAGGAAAGGTTCAAGGCCGATCTGTGCTATAAAGTGTTAGACAGTAGCTAGGAAGCCTGTAGAACAAGCAGGGTTGGTGTGTGCGTTGGGGGCTACGTGCTGCCCTCCCCCAAACAAAACCACCAACTTTCTATTTGTTGTTATGAGAAAAAAAATAGTTCCTGACTTTATCATTAACATGGATTTATTTTAAAGAATCTAAATTTATAACAAACTCAGGCCCCAACAAGCTCTTGACTTCCTGTTTCCCAACAATTTCCATTTTGTCTTCACCTCCCTCACCCCCATCACTGCCTCTCTCCAGCCTCAGCCTCTTTGCATGTTTCTCTGGTGAGCTGAATTTACACCATGACCATTTTGCCGTGACATACAGAATCATGACACATCTGTTAAAGGGATTTTTTTTTTTAAGTCAGAAACATAGTTTTCTGAAAAGAAACTGTGGGCTAAAGAAATCAAACTGGACAGCGTTGACAAATCTGAAATATTCTAGTTTTAAACTTCTCATTTGAAATGACAACAGAATCAGGTTAAAATGAACCTTTCTCTACTACGAAATGTGAGGGCACTCCCCTCAGTCGGGTAAGAAAGTGTCATTTTCAATTGAGCAGAACAGAGGCCCAGTGGGCTCCACTCTCCAAACCCCACACCTCACTATCCTCTCATGCAGGACTTATTGAATGAAGGAAGTTCCCCGCCACAGAGAATTTGGAAAAGACTCCAATCTAGAATGGCCTAGTACTTCCCACAGTGAGAGACTCAGTTCCCAAGAGGAAGTCCAGTGGGAACACTTACAGTGGCCAGGATCTATCCACCTACCAGCCCTCCTTGAAAGAGAGCTGGAAGAACCGCAAGTTCACTTACACTCCTGGGCGGGTCAGCTACAATTCTAACCAGCCAGTTAGTATACTGAGTACTTGCTGTGTCATAGGTGCTACGCTTGGTGCTCTACAGACTACGTCATTAAACCTTCAGTACAACCCTGCCAGGCAGGTATGCTCAGCCAGGTTTCACTGGTATGCCCTCACACACTCTAGCAAAAAATCTAGACTCTCCATAAATACTTTGCATAGGCAAACCTCAGGAGTCACAGGCTAAAAACACAGACACACAGAACATGTGCATTAAGACTCCTTTTATTTGTTAGAGACAAATCAAAGACAGACTCCAAGTTTCTTGGCATTCAATACAAAGTAATAAAAGCTAGCATCTGTACAAATCACAGTATCATTAAAATAAATTATAGGAGGGTGAAAACAATGCCCATGGCAGACATTATTTATCAGTCAAAGAACATGACATGTGAAACACTTAACAAATTTCATTTCTGGGGCAGATTGTTCGCTCATGTCGAAGAGGGAAGACCACTGAATAGCTATTAATAAGCTAACCTGAGAACTCTGAGATAGTTCCTTCAAGTGCAGAAAATGAAACTTTACACACAAACATCACATTCAAAACCATAGTATTTTAACGTCGTTTTCCAAAGAACTAGATAAATCTTCAAGGTCTTTTCTAATTCTTCCGTTAAAAAGAACATCAAGTTTGGGTGTATGTGGAAGTCCTGTGACATCTCCCAAATGATGTCTATAAGCAGCTTGATTATATGATAACCCCTTGTACATAAGCCATCAGGCAAAGAAGAACTCTGTATTGGTATATCATTTGTGATAAAAATGAATTTTGATTGAAGGAAAATATATGCTTCCTCATTTTAAGAAACCAAGCATGTTCTTGGTAATGTAAGGCCAACAGAGGAACAGTTAAGAAGGGCAGAAGCATGCAAAGAGAAATGAAAAGAAACAGGAAGTTTGAATGCATATACATGTTTTATCAATACTAAGAATTTCCTTTCAGTTTCATACATGCTCTAAGAAAATCTATCCAAATGGATTAACAAAACTGGTAACTTTCTCACTCTGTTTCTAAGAGACATGAACGCATCATGAACATAAGAAATTTCTATAAAAATCTAACTGGGATTTATAAGCTTTTTTTCTAATCTATTTGTTATGTGGAACAAGACTGCTGTTGTGTCTTTCCTAGTCCTTAGCAGTCTGTAGAGCATTTAGTATACGATCAACAATGTTTTCTCAATGAATAGATCAAAACTCAGATCAAACGAATCAAAAGTGTACCAAAAACATTAAAAATTTCAATATCCAGAATTTCAATCAGTTTACCATTGATTATATAAACTAGTAAACAATAAGCAGTAATATTTAATAAGATCTATGTTACTGGGCAAATTAATGTTCTTAAACATTGTTCATGATTGGCCAGCTCCCTAAAATATTTAAGAAACACAAAAATGGAATTACCATGAAGCTTTGCCTTAGAACACATCGGAAATACGCAAGATACAGGAAAGACTCCTATAGTCATGAGCAGAAACAATCTTCCAAATGGGCCTGGAGTAAAGCCTTTCATCCAGCAGATGGCAGTGAAGAACCAAGCAAAATGTCTACCTTCTGAGCTCCCCTGGATGGAAATTGAAAGCTCCTGATGGAGGTCCTATTGTTGACTAAACCGACAACTGGCAACTACTGAACTATGACAGGCAGGGAACTGTCTGAACTGGGTTATAAAGCAAGCCGTATAATTCAGTCACATGTTCATTTAGTATTTCTTGAATGTGCATGATATTCCAAGGATAGTACTGAATACAGAGAGCTAAAGAAGAGTTCTTGTCTTCAAAGAACTTGCGATTTAAGGAAGCAAATAACCTGAAAAGAAATATACAAGAAAGTGTAATCAAGTATCCAATTGAGAAGCTTGAGAGACACTTGCCTAGTGGGATATCTGAGCCAACTCTTGAGGAATGGACGCAGTTTGCTAAGTTGAACAATCAACCAGTCTAGATACAAGAGGTTCCCCAAATGCCCCTTGGGTTGCAGGCTTGGTTCTCAGGTGGAGGGTGTCATGGGGATGCCAGTTTTCTCAGTGTTTTGGTGCATGCTTCTGCCAATAAGCACCAGAGGAAGGCTTTGTAAGGTGAACCTTGCCCCTTATCTCTTGCTCTTGGCTTCCTATCCACTAGGAAAACATGAGAGCCCTTGTACTGGTGCTCTGGGTGCCACGATATTCTGTCTATTGCAGGTCCAAACTGATAGAACCACTGACCAAGGACTGAGAACCCTGAAACCTCAGCGAGAATCTGTTTCAATACTCCCTCGCCCCCAAATCAGGTACTTTGTCAATGTTTCAAAAAGCTACCTACTATAACTGGGGAGTAGCATCCAAGACAGAATTCACACAGGCACAGAGTGGGGTTATAGATCGGGGTGTTACAGGGCTTTAGTCAAGTGGATGTGGGCGTGTTTGGAGGGAGGCAAAACGGTGGAAGCAACAGAATCCGAGGAACTAACGGAAGGTGGGAACCGGGGGAAAATGTTCAGGAATTTTAACAAGGATAATCATTAGTAATCGCTGCTATTTATAGAAACATTCAATATGCAAAACGTTAGACTTAAATGTCCTATCTTCTTCCTTCTTCCAAGTCCAAAAAATACATACTAGTTTTCATACTCACTTTTCAGAGCCTGGCCTGCTTTTTATATTCAAATAACAAGCCTCTCCCACCATCCACTCCCTTTAAAAAAATCTTAGAGGAAAGCTGGGTATGCTATCAGCAGGCATCACTCCATTCCTAACTAAACCATGAAGCCCCGAACAAGACTCGGAGACCTGGGTTCCAAGTCGCATTGCAATTGGCTAGTTCTGTGGCCGATGCTGTTGAACACAATCCTCAACTGGAAGGGCCCTTGGTCTCTTCAAGTTCAACAGTGCAGTGAGCTGCTGGGCAAGCAGTGGATGAAGATCTTCAAAGCCTCCTTTCATCTTGAGTTCTATTATATGGAATTTCTTTTCTTCTACCATACCCAACAATAGAGGTGCTAGAAGCGATGCCAGGCATGGTATAGACAATCTGTAGAACCTACACAACCTAGAGGCTCTAGGATTTAGCCAAAGGGCTACAGAGGATCCTGATGTGACTGCTTTGCTTCTATCATATTGAGTGGTAATCTCTCAAAGTTCAAGTTATATTGTATGAGCCTAACAAACAGAAGGCACACTGACTATCCAGAAGGCTAAAAATATGCCTCTAAATAGAAGTTTCTCCAAAACCTCTACATTAACTGTACTGACTTAGCAGCTATCAAGTAATGGCACTATGAAGCCATTACTGAATTAATGGAGCCGGTGAAAAAGTCACATGGCTTCAAACTCCTGCTGTCACATAAGTGACAATGAGCCAACCCACTGATTAAGTACCAGAGCTGCTCTCTCGAGCCTTAACTGTGGCAGCAGAAATGACAGCCAGTGTGACTGATTCACAGCATCAGACTATCCTGGCAATGAGCAGCCCGAGCAGAAAAGAGAAAAACATCAACTTCTGTTAGGGGATTCCTGAAAAAAATCTTAACACACTTAATACTTTAGAGCAAGCACTTGATGTCACTCAAAAAAAAAAAAAAAGATTCAAGAAGCCATATACTCTGAATTTCATATAGATCAGAACGATGGAAAACAATGTTAAACAACAGTCTAAATGTTAAAATAACCTTAGAAAGGGCTCCAAAGTTGGAGCATCATAGCTTCTACTGGCTCTAACCATGCTAACGCGGCACTTTGGGGTGCAAAACACTTTGGGGCTGGGGGGTTTTTAAATGTACAAAGTGCAGATTGATGTAATGGGCTGGCCCGTGCTCCCACTGCATCAGAGAAGGGCCTTGTGTGGGTCTGCATTCCTTTCCCAAACCCCTAAATCTTGGGGGGGTTTTGGCCATTTCTCTTTGGGACTGATGCTTTGGGGGTTTCCCCCCCACATGGCTGTCTCATGCTAAAAAACCACTTTCCACCCAAGGACCCCCTCACCTGGGGTTTCCACGCTCCTGCAAACGAGAAATTTATTTCATTGCAGGCAAGGTTTCCCGGGCCCTTTTTGAATGGAAGTGCATGGTTTTTGTGGTTTGGGTTTTGGCAGCAGCCAGGGGCATAGCTTGCCTTTTTTTTTCCTGGGGCCCCAACATTGGAATCCTTCTTTTTTAGGGTTTTCTTATCTTTTAACTTCTGACGGTGTTTTTTGGGCCCCAGGCACTTTAGAAGAAAGTCAGAGCGAATGCCCCCCCACCAGGACAAGGACAGGGCAAGAGTGATTTCTCTTTTTCTCCCTGCCAACACTGTCATTTTTGCCATTTTTGTCTTTGCTATTTTCTAACCTAGGGGGGGTTATTTAAGGAAAGAGCCTTGAGGGCCCTTCTTTTTTCCCCAAAACTCAAAATTTCTGTTTTCAAGAAAACAAACTGGGAAACCCTTTTTAAGGAGGGCCCAACCAGGTGTTCACCAGAAGACAACAAAAAATTTTAATCCAAGGGCAATTTAAGGTTCCCTTGGATGCCCAAAGGGCTCCCAACGTGGGCATCCCAGTCAACGCTTCGGGGGGAAGGGGAACCTGGCATGCGAAGGGTAGAAAATCAGGAACACACTGAGTGTGGAAGCTTAAGTTAAAAATTTTAAGCTTTTAAGCGATGGCCATTTTCGTTAGCTTCACTAGGGAAAATTCCTTGGTTTCCTCGGGAAAATAAAACTTTTTAAAAATTTTTATCACCCTTGCAATCACTTTTACAAATTAGATCAATTTCAGTGGGTAGCATAAAAGTGCCAAGGCATGAAAATATAAACTTAATCCCCGAAACGGAGGGGGCCCCTTCCTAGTTCCAGGGTTGGTTTATCTACAAAAAACCATACCACCCCATTTTCCAGCTTTGGTCTTAATTTTCAAAGAAAAACAGCCAATGTTAAAAAACACTGTTAGCCAGGGTTTTAAAGTGTCTCATTATTTTGATAAAAACCCTCATTTAAGCCTCTGGGCTTATTTTTGAAAACTGTTTACAGATTAAAAATTTTGGGAGGTTATCTCTTACTATGAAGGTTTGAAAAATTTGAATTTTTTGCCCCTTCAACTACCACACACACTCCGGGGAAAGGGTTTTGGAATTCAACATTTAAACGTAAAACCCCATTTGAGGGTCCTTCCCTAAATTTTTTTTTAAAGAGAAACACATACGTTTTTAAAATTTCTAAGAGAGGGAGGGCCCCCCATAAAAAAAACCCTTTTGGACCACCCGGGGACACATTCCCCCATTTAATAGCAATGAAACGGGCACTCATTTCAAAATTTGGGGGGGGTTTAAATGTTTTGTGATGGGCCCAAAATTTTTATTTTTTCTGCAGTAAATTTTGAAGTCAAAAAGAAAAAATTTTTTTCAATTTTACACACTTGGAGACCATAGGAAAAAAATTTCCAATGTTATTAATTTAGGGAAAAAAAAGGGGTTTTTTTTTTTTTCAAAAATTATGTGGTTTATTTCTTATTAAATTCCCTTCCACATCTAAATTTTTGGGTTTAAAAGACCCTTTGGGGAAATTTATTAACTTCCAAAAGTTTTAAACCAAAATTTTAATTCTAAAAATTTCCCCAAAAATAATTCTTCTGAAAATGCCCTTGAGGACTGAAAAAGGCCAAGGGGAAACTGTTACTTAGGGAATTTATAAAAACCTTGTGGTTTTTAAATTTCAAAATGTTAGCTTTCCCAAGGGGCTATGGCCCTTTTTGGAGCAGCCCCTGGAGGTTTTTAGTAAAAAAATTACATAAAATTTTTCTTGGCTTGGGGACGTATTTTTAAAACAGGGCAATTCCAGGGGAATTTCCAAACGGGGGCCTCACGGGGGCTGCTCCCTCATAGCTATCTCCGGGAAAGGGCAGGGGGGCAGAGTGTCGGGGGGAAAGCCCCAGGGGGGTTTGGGGTGATGTCCCCCCAAATATGTGGGTTTTCGGGTTTTTTGGGGAGGCCAGTTTTAAGGACTTGGGCCCTTTTTTAATATAAAAGGAATAAAAAGGGGTTTAAAAACATTCTACCGTGAAATGGTTACAATTTTTTTTAAAGTGTCTTATGATTTAATTCAAAGAAAAACCCTCCACCCTCACCCCCAATTCATTTTTTCTTAGTTTTTCTCTGGTTTCCCGGGAAATTTTTCTGTCCTTATTGCTTTTTTTTTCCCTTTTCCCTTTCCCTCTTTTTAACTGTTTAAACTTCCTCTATCGGGAGATAAAGTCTTCCTCTGATTTTCCGGGGAGACGGCTCATAAAGGCACTTGCTTTTTTCCAGTTGGGACCTGAGTGCTTCCCGGGGAAATTAAAAATTTAAAATTAAGAACGGGACTTCTGCAAGCTGTCCCCCCCCCGGGTTCCCCAAAAAGCTGCCCTCGAAAAAAAACCAAAACAAATGCCAACAGTTTTTTTAAAAAAATCAAATTTTTTTAGGAGATTTGGTGAGCTAAAAAAATTTTTCATTTCCCAGTGTGGGCAAGGGGGTTTCCAGCATTTTTTTAATTTTAACGGAAGGTAGGGGCACGCAAGGGGTGGGGGGGGAAAAAGGCCCAAAGGGGAAAGGGCCCCGTTAAAGGGAAAAAACAAAAAAGGTCAAAAAGGAAAACATTTTCAATTTCCAAAAAATTGAACTTTGTTTTATGGAAAACCCAGAGAAGGTTGGGAAGGTGAAAGCAGCTCCATTCCCCCCCGCCCCTTGTTGGATTTTTGTCCCAAAGTAAATGTGGTAATATGGTTTGCTGTATTCACGCGGGGGTAAAGAATGCACTCAGGGGCATCCCGGATTTTTTGAGTTTTTCTTCCTGGCAGCAGGAGCCCCCCTTTTTGGGGGTTAAACTTAGAATCTCCCAAATTTAATCCCCATTCTGTTACCTTAGACCACAGCCCCCTTCCTTTATTGAAACCTTCCCGGGGTTCAGTCCCAAAAACTGTTTTCCAGTTTTCCCCCTTTGGGCCCTCTTTAACCGGGTTTGGTTTTCCCAAAAAACTACCCAAAATTTAGACGGGGAAAACCCCGGGGGAAAGGGGCCCCCAAAGGGAAGGGGGGTACTATAAAACCCAGGCTTAAATTTGGTGAGGTTTATCTGAGGGGGCCGCATGGGAAGATTTAAAAAGACCGTGCCCAACGGTATTTTTCCCCTGGGTTCCAAAAACACGGGGGATTTTGGTGATGGGTTTTTTGCCAGAGCCCATCAGAGCTCTTTCTGAGGCTTTTTCCCCCAAATATTTTAAAAATTATTTTTTTTTAAAATTTATTTAACCTTGTTAAAAAGCTTTGTAAATTAGGGGCTTTCTTCCCAGAAAACACACACCCCACAACACCATACCAAATTTTCAGAACCCAGATTTCAGGTCAAAAAAGGGGTCTCAGGGAAAGCCTCGTGGTTGTACGCAGGGGAAAGGGCCCTCACCCTTTCTTTACAGAATTGGGTGGTTGGATTTTGTTAAAGCTTTTGGGGGGTTGGTACCCCGTCATTTCCCGTTGGATTTGGGGGGGGGGTGATTTTCCCTTTTAAAAATTAGCCCATGGGGTTTGCTCTGTACTTGATTAAAATTTCTGCTTTAATTTGGGGTAGGGTTCTGAGGGGGAGAATTTGGGGGATCCCCCCCTGCGGGAAAGCAAAATTTAAATCCCCGTACCCGGGGTTTTTCCCCACCTTTATGAAAGTTCTGACGCTCCTAGGGTTCTCCAGAACCTTACAAAAAACGGCCTTTGGGCATGCCCTTTGGACACAGGTGGCTAGTAAAGGGGGGTTGTTTTTTAATTATACTTTTACTAATTATTTTATTAAAATTATAGTTCACTTATTTGTGGGTGTGCTTGCAAGTTGTGGGGTCCCCAGAAAAACAACCTCCAGGTTTTCCCTTTTCCTGCTCCCAATGGGGTCCGGGGCTCCAACTTTTTGGTTTTCCATCGGGCCTTGGCCAAGGCTGCCCCTTTCTAAACCAAAAAACCTTTATAAAAAACCTTTAATTTTTTAAAATTCTTTATTTAAAATCCCCTGCCCCCGGTTCCATTATTTCTGAAAAGGGCCCCCCGGGGGCACGGGCCCTTTTCCGGGGGCCCCCCAATTTAGTGGGGGGCCAAAGTTTGGGCAAAACTGGGGAAACCCCTGGAGCCCCCCGCCCCCCCTTCCTTGGAACCCAAACCATTTTTTGGGAATGATACCAAAACGCGTTGGCCCCCACCCCTTTTCCAGCAGCTTGTGGGCAATCAAGAAAACCTTTGGGAGCTGCGTAAAAAGGGTTTGAAAAAATGCCTCCAGCAAAAAGGGCCTTGACCCCCACCATGTTTACTCTAAATTGTAGCCTTTGGTTTGGTCAAAAACGACTTTTCCCCTCTAAACAAGTCGGGCCAGAGCACTGCATGCCCCCAGGGGGGCAGGCAGATGGAAGGGAATTTGGGAAACCCCCCTTCCCCCCCAACCCCCTGGTTAAATGTGAAAACTACACATGGAAAACTAAAAAGGGAAACCTTATTTTAGAAAAAAAAGGAAAAAGGGGAAACACCTAATTGCAGGGAAAAAAAAAGGGCTTTTTAATTTTCAAGGGGCAGCAAATGCATTTGCTTATTAAAAACAAAGTTGCCCAACATCCTTGCCTCAATGGGCCCAAATTTGGGTTTTTTTTTAAAAAAGGGAAAAAAAGGATGCGTACTGCCAACCCCCAAAACGGGGGACACGGGACAGGGTTTGGGTTTGCACAGGGAAAGGGAAAACGGGCCTCTTTGCCGTTCTTTTTTAAAATTGTTTTGTTTTCAAGGAACACGTTTAAAATTTTGGGGGTTACAGAGGGGGGAAGGGGCCCTTTCCCTACCCCAAAAGGAGTGTTTTTGGGACTAGGGAAAGAAAAGGGGGGAACCAATGCTAACTGAGAAAAAGGGGGACGCTCTTTCGGGGGGAAAACAACCCAAGGAACCTAACTGGGGAGGGGCCCTTGGGGCTTTTTGGGGGGGTGAGAATGGGGCTGTGACAAGAATAAATAGGGGCCTAGGGGGGGTCACAGGCAGCCGGGGATGAGGGGGCTGTGGGGTTTTGGGAAAACTGGAGCCATGGGGAAACTAAAATTTGGGTTTAAATTTTACAGGTGGGGAAAGGGTTTCCCAAGGGCCCGATCTGTGTTTATAAAGTGTTAGACAAGTAGAAGGAAGGGCCTTTTAAAAAAACAAGCGGGGTTTTGGTGGGGGTTGGTTGGGGGCTACGTGTTTTCCCCCCCCCCCAAAAAAAAACCCCCAAAATTTTTCTTTTTTTTTGTTATGAGGAAAAAAAATTTAGTTCCTGACTTTTTTTAACATGGATTTTTTTTTAAAAAAAATCAATTTTTAAAAACAAACTCGGGCCCCCCCAAACAACCCTCTTGATTTCCCTTTGTTTCCCAAAATTTCCATTTTGTCTTCACCCCCCTCACCCCCATCCTGCCCTCCCCCACCCTTTCAGCCTTTTTGGGCATGTTTTTTTGGGTGAGCTAAATTTTACACCATGCCCCATTTTTTCCCGTGACATAAAAAGGAATCATGACACTTTCTTTTTAAAAGGGGGGTTTTTTTTTTTTTTAGTCGAAACATATTTTTTCCTGAAAAAAAACTGTGGGCTAAAAAAAAAAAAACTGGACATTTTTTGAAAATCGGGAAATTTTCTAGTTTTAAACTTCTCATTTGAAAGGGAAAAACAGAATCAGGGTTTAAAAATGAACCTTTTTTACTACGAAATTTTTGGAGGGAACCCCCCTTTCAGTCGGGGTAAAAAATTTTGCCCTTTTTTCCAATTGAGCGAACAGGGGGCCCAGTGGGCTAAAATTCCCCAAAACCCCACACCTAAATATCCTCCTTTGGGGAAATTATTAAATGAAAAAAAATTTTCCCCGCCACAGGGGAATTTTGGAAAAAGACTCCAATTTTTAAGAAGGGCCCTAGAAATTCCCCCCAACAGTAAAGAGACTCAGTTCCCAAGGGGGGAAAAAGCCCGGTGGGAAAACACTTACATTTGGCCAGGTTTCTACCCAACCTACCGCCCTCCTTGAAAGAGAGCTGGAAAAAACCGCAAGTTCACTTACCTCCTGGGGGGTGGTCAGCTACAATTTTAACCGGGCCGTTAGTATATGATTACTTGTTGGTGTCATAGGTGCTACGTTTGGTGTCTACAGACAAATTTCTTTAAAACCCTTCAGTAAAAAACCTGCCGGGGCAGGTATGTTTCCAGCCGGGTTTCATGGTTGCCCTCAAACACTCTGCAAAAAAATCTAGACTCTCCAAAAATTTACTTTGATAGGAAACCTGGGAGTCACGGCAAAAAACCAGAACACAAAAACATGTGCTTTAAAGATTTCCTTTTTTTTGGGTTGGAGAAAAATTTAAAGACAGACTCCAAGTTTCTTGGCATTAAATACAAAGTAATAAAAGTGCATCGTCCCCAAATTTCCACAGTATCTTTTAAAATAAATTATGGGGAGGGGGGAAAAAACAAGGGGCCCATGGCAAAACATTATTTATCGGGCCCAAAAAAAACATGGACATGTAAAAACACTTAAAAAAAATTTCTTTCGGGGGGAAGTTTGTTCGTCATTTTCGAAGAGGGAAGCCCACTGAATTAGCTATTAATAGCTAACCGGAAACTCTGGTTTAGTTCCTTCAAGTGCAGAAAATGAAATTTTTACACAAAACATCCCAATTCAAAACCATATTTTTTTTAAAACTTTCTTTTTTCCAAAAAACTAGATAAATCTTAAAGGGTTTCTTTTCTAATTTTTCCCCTTTAAAAAAGAAAATAAAGTTTGGGGGGTTTTTGGGGAAAAAGGCCTGTGCTTTCTCCCAAATGATGTCTATCCCCCCAGCTTGTTTATTGATATCCCCTTGTACTTTAAAGCCATCGGGGCCAAAAGAACTCTGTTTGGTAAAAATTCATTTGTGATAAAAAATAAATTTTTTGATGAAGGAAATATAGTTTTCCTCATTTTAAAAAAACCCAAGGGCTTTTTCCCTTGGGTTAATGAAAGGGCCCCAAACAGAGGAACAGTTAAAAAGGGGGGAAGCATGCAAAGGGGAAATGAAAAAACAGGAAGTTTGAATGCATATAAAGTTTTATAATTAAAAAAGAATTTCCTTTCAGTTTCTTACTTTTGTTTTGGGAAAATCTATCCAAATGGTTTTAAAAAAAACTGGAAACTTTTAAATCTGTTTCAAAGAGACATTGAACCCCCATCATTGAAAAATAAGAAATTTCTAAAAAAAATCTAACTGGATTTATAAGCTTTTTTTTAACCTATTTGTTATTTTGGGAAAAAGACTGCTGTTGTGTTTTTTCCTATTTCCTTAGCGTCTGTAGGGGCATTTAGTTTTCGATCAAAATTTTTTTCTCAATAAATTAGATAAAAAATCAGTTTCCAAACGAATAAAAAGTTTTACCAAAAACTTTTAAAAATTTCAATATCCAGAATTTTCCAAAACAGGTTTTTCCATTGATTATATAAAAAAAAAAAAAAAATTTTTTTTAAAAATTTTGGGGGTTTTTTTTAAAATTTTTTAAAAAATTTAAAAAAAAAAAAAAACCCCCCCCCCCCAAAAAAATTTTTTCCCCCGGGAAACCCAAAAAGGAAAAAAAAAAATAGGAAAAAAAAAACCCCCCAAACCCAAAGGGGGCCCCCCCAAAAGGGGGGGAAAAAAAAAATTTTTTCCCCCCGGGCCCCCCCGGGGGGGGGAAAAAATTTTTGGGGTTTTTTGGAAAAAACCAAAACCCCAAATTAAAAAAGGGAAGGGTTTTTTTTTAAAACCCCTTTTTTATTTTTTTAAAGGGAAAAAAAAGGGAAAAGGGGGGGAAAAAAAAAAAAAAAATTTTTTAAAATTTGGAAAAAAAGGAAAAAAAAAAAAAAAAAAAAATTAAAAAGGGGTTTTTAAATTGGGTTTTTTCCCCCCTTTTTGGGGGGGGGTTTTTTTAAAAACCCCTTTAAAAAGGGGGTTTTTTGGGGGGGGCCCTTTTTTTTGGGGGGGGTTTTTTTTGGGGGGTTTTTTTTTGGGGGGGGTTTTTTTTTTTGGGGGGGGGGGGTTTTTTTTTTAAAAATTTTTTTTTTTCCCCCGGAAAAATTTTCCCCCGGTTCCGGGGCCGGGGGAAAAAAAAACCCCGGGTTAAAAACCCCCCCGGTTTTTTAAAACCCCCCCCTTTTTCAAACCCCCCCAAAAAAAAGGAAATTTCCCTTTTAAAATTTTTTTTTTCCCCCGGGGAAAAAAAAAAAAAAAATTTTTTTGGGGGGGTTTTTAAAAGGGGGGGTTTTTTTTGGGGGGGGGGGGGGGGGATTTCCGGGTTTTGGGGGGGGGTGGGGCCGGGGGGGGGGGGGGGAAAAAAGGAACAAAAAGGGAAAAAAAAAAAAAAAAAAAAAATTTTTTTTAAAAAAAAAAAAAACCCTTTTTTTTCTTCCAATTTTCCCCCTTTTTTTTTTTTTAAACCCCCCCCAAAAACCCCCCCCAAAAAAAAAAAAAACCCCCTTTTTTTTTTTTTTTTCCCCCCCCCCCCCCCCCCAAAAAAAATTGGGGAAAAAAGGGTTTCAAAAAACCCCCCCGATTCCTTTAAAAAACCTAAAAGGGGGGGGGGGCCTTTTAAGGGGGTTTTTGGGGGGGTTTTGGGGAAAAGCCCCAAAAAATTTAAAACCCCCCTTTTTTCCCCCCAACAATAAGGGGGTTTTGGGGGGCCAGGGGGTTTCCCCCTTTTTTTTTTCCCCCCCTTTTTTTAAAAAAAGGGGGGAAAAAATTTGGGGTTTTTTTTAGAAAATTTAAAAATTTTTAAAAAACCCCCCAAAAACCAAAAAATTTCCAAAGGGGCAAAAAATTTTTAAAAAATTTTTTTTTTTAAAAAAAATTTAAAAAAAAAGGGCCCAAAAAAAATTTTCCCCCGGGGGGGAAAAAAAATTTTTTTCAAATTTGGTTTTCCCAAACCCCTTTGGGAAACTTAAATTTTTCCCAAAAAAGGGGGGAAAAAGGGGGGGAAAGGCCCGGGGGAAAAATTTAAGGTTAAAAATTCCCGGAAAAAAAAAAAAAGGGAAAAAAAAATTTTTTTGGGGCCCCAAAAAATTTTAACCCAAAAAAAAACCCCCTTTTACCAAAAAAAAAAAAAAAGCCCCAAAAAATTTTCCCAAAAAAATTATAAAAATTTTTTTTTCCCCCCAAAAAAAAAAAAAAAAAAAAAGGGAAAACAAATTTCCCCAAAAAAAAAACCCCTTTTCCCAAAAAATTTTTAAAAAAAAAAATTGGGGAAAAAAATTTTTTCCCCAAAAAAGGGCCCGGGGGGGGTTTTTTTAAAAATTTTTAAAAAAAGGTTTAAAGGAATTTTTTTTTAAAAATTTTTTTAAAATTTTTTTAAAAAAAAAGGGTTTTTTTAATTTTGGGATTTTTTTAAATTTTCCCCTTTTTAAGGGTTTTTGGGGGGGGAAAAAAAAAAAAATTTTTTTTCCCAAAAAAAATTTCCCAAAAAAAAGGGGGTTTTTTAAAAAAAAAGGGGCCCCCCTTTTTTTTTTTTGGGTTCCTTTCCCCGGTTTCCTTAAAAAAAAAAAAATTTTTTTTTTTTTCCCCGCTTTTAATTGGGTTTGGGAAAAAAAAAAAAAAAAAAAAAAAGAAAGGCCCAAAAAAAATTCCCGGGGAACCCAAAAAAAATTTTTTAAAAAAAAAAACCCCCAAAAAAAAAATTTTTTAAAAAAAAAAAAAATTTTTTTTTTAAAATTTTTTAAAATTTTTTTTTTTCCCCCTTTTTGGGTTTTTTTTAAAAAAAAAACCCCCGGGAAAGGGGCCCCCTTTTTTTAAAAAAAGGGGGGGGAAATTTTAAAAAAAAAAGGGGGGAAAAAAAAAAATTAAAATTTTCCGGAAAAAAAAAAAAACCCTTTTTTTTAAAAAAATTTTTTTTAAAAACCTTTTTTTTTAATTTTCCCCCCCAAAAAAAAAAAATCTTAATTTTTTTTCCCCCCCCCCCCCCCGGGGGGAATTTTTTTTCCGGGGGGGGAAAAAAAAAAAAAAAATTCCCCTTTTTTTTTTAAAAAAAGAAAGGGCTTTTTAAAAATTTTTAAAAAAACCCCCCCGGGAAAAAGGGGGGCCCTTTGGGGGGGGTTTCCCTTTTCCCCTTTTTTTTGGGGTTTTCCTTTTTTTTGGGGAAAAAAAAAAAAAAAAAAATTTTTTAAAAAAAACCCCCCCCCCCCCCCCTTTTTTAAAAAAAAACCGGGGGAACCCCGGGGGGAAAAAAAATTTTTTTATGCATTTAAAAATTTTTTTTTTTTTTTGGGTTTTAGTGGGTTTTTTTTTAAAAAAATGGAAATTTTTTCCCGGGGAACCAAATTTTCCCGGGGGCCCCTTTTTTTTTAATTTCCCAAAATTTTTTGGTTTTTTAAAACCCCAAAAAAAGGGGAAAAAAAAGGGGGGGGGGGGTTTGGGGTTTTGGGGGGAAAAAAAACCCCCCGGGCCCCCACCCCAAAAAAAAAAAAAAAAACCCCGGGGGTTTTTTTGGCTTTTTTTAAAATTTTCCCCCCCCGGGGTTTTTTTTTTTTTGAAAAAGGGGGCCGGGCCCCCCTTAAAAAATTTTTCCCCTTTTTGGGAAAAAAGGGGTTTTTTTTTCCCTTTTTTTTTTTTGGAAAACCCCCCAAAATTTCCCCCCCCTTTTTTTTAAAAAAAAAAACCCCCAAAAGAAAAAAGGGGGGAAAAAGGGAAAAAAGGGGCCCCCCAAAAAACCCCCCCCCCCTTTTTTTTTTTTTCCCCCCCCCCCCCCCCCCCCCTTTTTGGGGGGGGAGGGTTTTTTTAAAAAGGGGAAAAAGGGGAAAAACCCCCTTTTTTCCCCCCCGAAATTTGGGGGAAAAATTTTTAAAAAAAATTTTTTTGGGGGGAAAAAAATTTTTTTTTAAAAAAACCCCAAAATTTTTTTTTTTGGGGGAAAAAAAAAAAATTTTTTTAAAATTTTTCCCCCCCCCTTTTGGGTTTTTTTGGGGAAAAAAAAGGGGGTTTTTTTGGGGGCCCCGTTTGGGGGGCCGGGGGGGCCCCATTGGGGGCCCAAAATTTTTTTTTTTTTTAAATTTTTTTTGGGGGGGGGGGGTTTTGCCCAAAAAAAATTTTTTTTAAATTTTAAAATTTTTTTGGGGGGGGGTTTTTCCCAAAAAAAAAAAAAAAAAAAAAAATAAACCCCCCCCAAAAGGGGAAAGGGGGAAAAAAAAAAAACCCCCCCCCGGGGGGGGGAAAATTTTTTTTTTTAAAAAAATTTTTTGGGGGGGGAAAAAAAAAAATTTAAAAAAAAATTTTTTCCCAAAAATTTTTTAGGGGGTTTTTTTAAAAAATTTGGGGGGGTTTTTGGGGGGTTTTTTTTTTTTTTAAAAGTTTTTTCTTTGGGAATTTTTTTTTTAAAAAATTTTTTAAAAAAAATTTTTTTAAAAAAAGGGGAAAATTTTAAAAAATTTTTTAAAAAAAAAAAAACCCAAAAAAAAAAATTTTTTTTTAAAGGGGGGGGGCCCCCCCAAAAAAGGGGGGGGGGGGTTTTTAAATTTAAAAAAAAATTTTTTAAAAAAGGGTTTTTTTCCCCCCCTTTTAAAAACCCCCCCCTTTTTTTTTTTAAAGGGGAAAAACCCCCTTTAAAACCCCCCCCCCCCCCCCCCAAAAAAAAAAAAATTTGGGGGGTTTGGGGGGCCCTTTGGGAAATTTCCTTAAAAAACCTTTTCCTTTAAAAATTTCCCAAAAAACAATTCCTTTTGGGGCCCCCAAAAAAAATTTTTTTTTTAAAAAAAAAAAAAAAAAAAAATTTTTTAAAAAAATAAAAATTTTTTTAAACCCCCCCCTCCCTTTTGGGGCCCCAAAGGGGAAAAAAAAGGGGGGGGGGGGGCCCCCAAAATTTTCCCAAAGGGGCCCCCCCAAAAAAACTTTCCAAAAACCCCCCCCCAAAAAAAAAAGGGTTTCCTTGGTTTTAAAAAAAAAACCCTTTAAAAATTTTTTTCCCCCCCCCCCTTTTTTGGGGAAAAAAAAAGGGAGAAAAAAGGGGAAATGGGGGAAAAAAAGGGGGTTTAAAATTTAAAAATTTCCCCCCCCCTGGGGGGGAAAAAAGGCCCCCCCCCCCGGGAAAGGGGGAAAAAAAAAACCCCCAAATTTTTTTTTAAAAAAACCCCCTTTTTTTTTTTGGCCAATTTTTGGGGGAAAAAAAAAAGGGGGTTTTAAAAATTTTTGGGGGAAAAAAAAAAATTTTCCCTTTTTGGTTTTCCCCCCCAAAAAAAAATTTTTAAAAAAAAAATTTTTTTTAAAGGGAAAAAAAAATTTTAAAAACTTCCCCTTTTTAAAAGGGGGGGCCCCGGGGGAAAATTTAAAAAGGGGGTTTTTTAAAAAAATTGGGGGGAAAAAACCTTTTTTTTTTTTATTTTTTTTTAAAATTTTTAAAAAAAAAAATTTTTTAAAAAAAAAGGGTTCCCCCCCTTTTTTTTAAAAAAAAATTTTCCCTTTTTTGGAAAAAAATTTTTTTTTTTTTTTTTTTTAAAAGGTTTTTAAAATTAAAAACCCTTTTTTCCCCTTAAAAAATTTTTTAATTTTTCCCCCCGGGCCCCCGGGGGAAAAACCCAAAAAAAACCCGGGGGGGGCCCCCCGGGTTTTTGGCCCCCTTTTTTTTTTTCCGGGGGGGGTCCTTTTTTTAACCCCCCCCTTTTAAAATTTTTTTTTTTAAAAAATTTTTTTTTAAAAAAGGGGGCCCCGGGAAACCCCCCTTGGGTTTAAATTTTTTACCCAAAGGGGCCCCCCCCCTTTTTGGTTTTTTTAAAAAAAAAAAAATTTCCCCAAAAAGCCCCCAAAAAATTAAAAAAAAATTTAAACTTTTTTTTTGGTTTAAAAAAAAATTTTTTAAAAAAAAAAAAAAAATTTTTTTATTTAAAAAAATTTTAAAAAAAACCCCCCAAAAAAGGGGGAAAAAAAATTTTAAAAAAAAAGTAAATTTTTAAAAAAAAAAGGTTTTGGGTTTTTTTTAAAAAAAAGGAAAAAAAATTTTTTTTTTTTTTTAAAAATTTTAAAAAAAAAGGGGGGAAAAGGGGGAAAAAAGGGGGAAAAAAAAAAAGGGGGCCGCCCCCGGGGGGGGGGGGGGGCCCCCCCTTTTTTTTTTGGTTTAAAAAAAAAAAAAGGAAGGGGAAAAAGGGGGGAAAAAAAAAAAAATTTTAAAAAAGGGGGGTTTTTTTTGAAAAATTTTTTTAAAAAATTTAAAAATTTTAAACCCCCTTTTAAGGGGGCCCCCCCTTTTAATTTTAAAAAACATTTTTTTTTTGGTTTTTTAAAAAAACCCGGGGAAAAAAATTTAATTTTTTCCCAATGGGTTTTTAATTTTTTTTGGGGGGGGGTTTTTTTTCCTTAAAAAACCCCCCAAAAAAAAAAAAAGGGGCCGGGCCCCCCAAAATTTTGGGGGGGGGTTTTTTTTTGGGGTTTTTTCCCCCCCCCCCCGGGGGAAAAAAAACCCAAAAAAAAATTTTTTTTTGGGGAAAAAAAATTGAAAATGGGAAAAATTTCCTTCCCTTAAAATTTTTTTTAAAAAATTTAAAACCTTCCCCCCAAAAAAAAAAAAAAAAACCCCTTTTTTTTTTAAAAACACTAACCCTTTCCCCATTTTTTAAAAAAAAAAAAAAAAAAAAATAAAAAAAAAAAAAAAAAAAAAAAAAAATTCCCCCCCAAACCCAAAAAAAAAAAAAAAAAAAAGGGGGAAAAAAACCCCCAAAATTTTTTTTTTTCCCCTTTTTTTTAAAAAAAATTTTTAAATTTAAAAAAATTTTTTAAAAAAAAAAATAAAAAGGGGTTTTTTTAAAAAATTTTTTTTAAAAAAAAGGGGGGGGGGGAAAAACCCCCCCCGGGGGGAAAAAAAATTTTTTTAAAAGAAATTTAAAAAAAAATTTTTTTAAAAAACCCCCTTTTTTAAAAATTTTTTTTTCCCTTTTTTTGGGGGGCCCCCCGGGGGGGTTTTAAAAAAAGGGGGGGGTTTTAAAAAAAAACCCCGGGGAAAAAATTTTTTAATTTTAAAAAAATTTTTTTTTTTGGGCCCCCTTTTTTTTTTTTTTTTTTTAAATTTTTTTTTTAAAAAAGGGGGGTTTTTTTGGGGGAAAAAATTTAAAAAAGGGAAAAAAAACCCTTTTTAAAAATTTTTTTTTTTTTTCCCCCCCAAAAAAAAAAAGGGGGGGGGCCCCCTTTTCCCCCTTTTTTTATTTTTTTAAAAAAAGGGGAAAAAATGGGGGGAAAAAAAAAAAGGCCGGTTTTTCCCCCCCCCCCAAATTTTAAAACCCCCCCCCCAAAAAAAAAAAAAAAATTTTTGGGGGAAAAAAAAAAAAGGGGGCCCTTTTTTAAAAAAAATTATCCTTTTTTGGGGGGGCAAAAAAACTAAAAAAAAAAAAAAAAAAAAAAATTTTTTTTAAAAAAAACCCAAAAAAAAAAAAAAAAAAATTTCCCCCCCAAAGGGAAAAAAACCAAAAATTTTTAAAAGGGGGGGGGGGGGAAAAAAAATTTTGGGGAAAAAAAAGGAAAAGGGGGGGTTTTTTTAAAAAAAGGTTTTAAAAAAAAGGGGTTAGGGGAAAATTTTTTTTTGGGGAAAAAAAAGGGGGGAAAAGGTTTTCAAAAAAAAATTTTTTGATATTTTAAACTTAAAAAAATTTTTTTGGGGGAAAAATTTAAAAAAAAAAAAACCCAAAAAAAAATTTTTTTTTTTTTTTTTTAAAGGGGGGGCCCCCCAAAAAAAAAAACCCCCTTTTTTTTCCCCTTTTCCCCCTTTTTTGGGGTTTTGGAAAAAAAGTTTTTTTTTTTCCCCGGTTTACCCTTTGGGGGTTGTGGAATTTTTTTTAAAAAAGGGGTTCAAAAATTTTTTTTAAAAAAAAAGGGGTTTTTCCCCGGGGGGGGGGGCCCAAAAAAAAAAAAATCCAAACCCTTAAAGGAAAAAAAATTTTTCAAAAAACAAAATTTTTTTTTCCCCTTTTAAAATTTGTTTTAAAAAAAAAAACCCCCAAAAAAAATTTTGGGGGTTTTTTTTTTCCCAAAAAAATTTTTTTTGGGGTTTTTTTTAAAATTTAAAAAAAGGGAAAAGAAAAAAAAAAAAAAACCCCCAAAAAAAAAAACCCCCCCTTTTTTAAAAAAGGGGGGGAAAAAAAAAAATTTTTGGGGGAAAAAAAAAAAGTTTTTAAGGGGGGCCCCGGGGTTTTTCCCCAAAAGGCCCAAACCCCTTTTTTTGGGGAAAAAGGGCCCAAAAAAAAAAAAAGGGGGAAAATTTAAAAAAATTTAAGTTTTAACCCAAAAATTTTTTTTAAAAAAAGGGGGAAAAAAAAAAAAACCCCCCCGGGCCCCAAAACCAAAAAAAAGGGGGGGGTTTAAGGGAAAAAAAAAAAGTTTGGGGGGGGGGCAATTTCCCCAAAAAGGGGGGAAAAAAAAAAGGGGAAAAAAGGGGAAAAAAACCCAAACCCCTTTTTGGGGGGGGATTTCCAAAAAAGGAAAAAAAACCCCCCTTTTGGGGGGAAAAAACCTTTTTTTCCCCCCCCCCCCCTTTGGGGGGGGGAAAAACCCCCGGGGGGGGGGGTTTTTTTTTGGGGGAAAAAACCCCGGGGGGAAAAACCCCCCAAAATTTAAAAAAAAGGGGAAAAAAACCCCCGGGGAAAAAAGGGGAAATTTTTTTTGGGGGGAAAAAAGGGGGCCCCGGGTTTTTTTTTTAAAAAAAAAAAAAAAATTTGGGTTCCCCTTTTTTTTTCCCCCGGGGGGGGGGAAAAAAAAAAAAAAAAATTTTCCAAAAACCCTTTAAAAAGGGGGGGAAAAAAAAAAAACCCCCCCCAAAAAACCCAAGGGGTTTTTTTTTTTAAAAAAATTTTTTTTTTTTTGGGGGGTTTAAACCCCTTTTTTATTAAAAAAGGGGGGGTTTTTTGAAAAAAAGGAAAAAAAAAAAATAAAGGGCCCCCGGGGGGGCCCCCCCCCCCCCCCCCAAAACCCCTTTTTTTCCCCCCCCCCCCAAAAAGCCCCTTAAAAAAGGGTTTTGGGGCCTTTTTAAAAAAACCCCCCTTTAAAAAAAGGGGGGGGGCCCCCCGGGGGGGGGGAAAAAACCCTTTTTCCAAAAACCTTTTTTTAAAAAAAATTTTTTTTTAAAAAAAAAGGAAAACCCCCAAAGGGTTTTTTTTTTTAAAAAAACCCCCCCCCAGAAAAAATTTAAATTTTTTTTTTTTTTTTTAAAAAGGGGGGAAAAAGGGGGGTTTTAAAAATTTTTTGGGGGGAAAAAGGGGTTTTTTTTGGGTTTTTTTTTGGGAAAAAGGGTTTTTTTTCCCCCGGGGGGGGCCCCCCCTTTTTTCCCCCCCCTTTTTTTAAAAAATTTTTTTAAAAAAAAACCCCCGGAAAAGGGTTTTTTTTTCCGGTTGGAATTTTTTTTTAAAAGGGAAAATTTTTTTTAAAAAAAAAAAAACCCTTTTTAAAAAAAAAGGGGGAAAACCCCTTTTTTAAAAAAGGGGGGGTTTTTTTAAAGGGAAAAAAAAAAAAACCCCCCCCCCAAGGAAAAAAATTGGGGGCCCCCCTTTTTCCCCTTTTTGGAAAAAAAAAAAACCCCCCCCCCCGGGGGGGAAAAAGGGGGGGGGAAAATTTTATAAAATTTGGGGTTTTTTTTCCCTTTTTCCCTTTTTTTTTTTAAAAACCCCCCAACCCCCCAAAAAAAACCCCCCCGGGGGGGGGGCCCCCGGGTTTTTTAAAAAAAACCCCCCCCAAAAAAAAAAACCCCGGGGGCCCCCTTTTTTAATTTGGGGAAATTTTTTTAAAAAAAAGGGGGGAAAAAAATTTTAAAAGGAAAACCCTTTTTTTTTGGGGGGTTTTTTTTGGAAGGGGAAAAGTTTTCCGGGGTTTTTTTTTTTTCCCCCCCAAAAAAAGGGCCTTTTTTATTCCCCCTTTTTTTTTTCCCCCCCCCCTTTTTTGGGGGGGGGTTTTTTTAAAAAACCCCCAAACCCCTTTTTAAAAAAAAAAAATTTTAAAAAAACCCCCAAAAAAAAAATTTTTTTTTTTTTTGGGGGGGGGGGAAGGTTTTTTCTTAAAATTTTCCCCCCCCCAAAAAAAAAAAAAAAAAAATTTGGTTTAAAAAAAAAAAAAAGGGGGTTTTTTCCCCTTTTTTAAAACCCCCCAAAAAAATCCCCGGGGGGGCCCCCCAAAAGGGGCCGGGGAAGGGGGAAAAAAAGGGGAAAAAAAGGAGGGGAAAAAAAAGGGGCAAAATTTTTAAAAAAAAATTTTTTTTTTCCAAAAAAACAGGGGTTTTTTTTTTCACCCCTTTTTTTTTCCCTTTTTTTTTCCCTTTTTTTCACCGCCCAAAAAAATTTTAAAAAAAATTTTTTTTTTCCCCCTTTTTTTTCCCCTTTTTTAAAAAAAACCCCCCCCTTTTTTTTGGGGGGGGGTTTTTTTAAAAAAAAAAATTTTTTTTTTTTTTTTTTTTGGGGGGTTTTTTTGGGGGGGTTTTGGGGGGGGGAAAAAAATTTTTTAAAAAAACCTTTAAATTTTTTAAAAAAATTTTCCCAAAAAAAAGGTTTTTTTTTTTTTTTAAAAAAAAAAAACTGGGAAAATTTGGGAAAAATTTTTAAAAAGGGATTAAAATTTTTTTTTTAAAAAAAAAAAAAAAGGGGGCCCCCCAAAGGAAACCCCCAAACCCGGTAAAGGGGGCCCAAAAATTTAAAAAAAAAGGGGTTTAAAAAAAAACCCCCTTTTTTTCCCCCTTGGGGCCCCCCAAAACCCCAAAAAGGGTTTTTGGGGGGGGGGGGAAAAAAAAGGGGGTTTTTTTTCGGGAAAAAAAAGGGGGGGAAAAAAAAAAAAAACCCCCTTTTTTTTTCCCCCCCCCGGGGGGGGGGTAAAAAGGGGGGTTTTTTTAAAAAAAAAAACAGGGGCCCCCTTTTTTTCCGGGCTTTAAAAGGGGGGAAAAAAAAAAAAAAAGGGGCCCCAAAAATTTTTTTGGGGTTTTTTTAAGGAGGTTAACAAAAATTTTACAGAAGCTAAATTTAGTCCTTGAACACAGCTACACAAACAGTTGCTTTACATTCTCACTCTGTGACTGCTCCCTGCCTTTAAACCCCCATAGCACGACTTAACACCAGCCACAGCAGACCATACAACTTCAAAGGCACAACTAGAAATTCCTTTGCTTTCCCAACATTACTTCCTTGAGAGCTTCTGGTTAGAAGAGATAACACAGCCCAGCTTTGATTACGGGGCTCTGCCAGCGTTGCTGTATTAAAGTAACACAGGTTAGGGGCTCTTATCTTTACTTTCAGTCATGGGATGCTCCTTGTACAGGAGCTTGTGGCAAGAGCAGAGATACAGCAAAAGGTCCCTGGTCCCATCATCAGCCTTTGGAGTGTCTATTTGCACACCACTGACCTTAGGTCGAATACCTAATGGTTCTTGAATGCTTGGTTCATTTGCAGACAGAAATAATATGTACTGTGAGGCATCCTGGGAGGATCAATGATTATTTTATAGGGCTATACCAAGCTCCTTGGATTATATTTGAAATATTAACAAGCATAAGTGCTTTGCCTCCTTAAGGAACTCCCTCCAGCAATCCAGGCCCTACAACTGTAATAAGCTGAGCAAGTTAGGAGGGCTCAAGAGACTGCTATCATGATGACCTATTGAAGGTCAGAATGACATCTGGTGGCAGTTCCTTGGCTGGACCTACCATTCACACCCCTAGAAAGGCAGTGTGTGTGTCGGGAGGGTGGCGGGCGGAGGATTTGTGTGAGTGTGGTCTGCAGAGAAAGAAACAAGGATGCAGGAGAGAATAGGACCAGATAGGACACTGGAGGAGACTCGCAGTCAAGGCCCTTTCTCAGAGTTCCTTGATACAGGAGTTAACGGGTGTAACTAAACCTCAGGGTCCTCTAAAAACATAGGGCAGTGTCCTTTTTATCTCACTAAGGACAAGATCTGAGGACTTCCCGAGATGATGAAATTAAGGACTCAGTACTCTGCTTCCAGTCATGGCAGATTATTTTTGTAGTAATACGAGCACGGAAAGAATTGTTTCCTAAATGCATTATAGCCAGTGTGGAAATGAAAGGTCACAAACGTTACTGGTAAGGATCAACTTAGAGCAGTATGCTAAACTCAAATGAATCACTTCTTCACTCAAGAACTTCATGATCCCCATTTCCAACACTCACCCACAGTGTGAGTGTGAACTGGAATTCAGCGTCCAATCTTATGCACGCAAACATGGTGCTTTTAGGTAGAGGTTTTCAGTAAACCTGGTAAATCAGATCTACAGAGCAGCAAAGCCACTGCAAAAAATGGCCAGGACTGCTTTTGAAAAAAAAGCATTTGAAAAAAGCATGTGATTTTCATACTCAGAATTATAAGAGCTGATCTCAATGACCAGAGATGGCATCTTGATTTTTCTCCTTCTTGCACATCGAGGTGTTTGCTCAGATGCAGTCTGCTATGAAAGGGAACAGAAAGCAAACAGGAGCAAATGGTCACTTCACATGTTTCTGGCTCAGCTGGATAATCCAGGGCCACAGCCCATCCTCAATGAGGCTTTAAGCCAGGAAAGAGCTGAGAGAACAGAAATCTAAAAGGAAGTCTAAACGTGACATATTTTCCATCATCCACATAAGTCAGAATTTAGTTCATATTTTAGCCTCACTTTGCAAAAATCTCACAGCTGACCTGTTTACCTCATGGCAACATGACTCTGAGTTGCTCTGTGTTGTGCTTAACTGAAGCTATATATGCCAGAACCTTTAGCAAGCCTTGAAATAGCACATTTGCCAAATACCAATTAATCTGAGGATGCTACATTTCTGTAGCATGCCAGCTTTATATAAGCTCTATTATGTTTTCCCAGCAAAATAGAGGGGGTTTAGAGCGACTTCCACATCTGGAAGTTGTCCCATCATTATCAGCATAGATTTGGCTGGCTCTACTTTATTCTCCCTGTTATAGAACCTTCAAACAGGAATGACCTCGTTTCTAGGCTAGACTCCCTTTCCATCCTGAGATTTTCACAAGAGAGAGATCAAGAACATCTAACAGTTCTTACGTGCATCCTTATCAAATGTAACATTACCCACACTACTCCTGAACCTCCCCAGAATATTACATTACTTGATGTCTACAAAGTTTTCCGGCTTCAAATAGTTATGCCTTGGTCTCCCTCACAGCCTACAGGCAAGTACTCTGTGGGTACAAAGTGTGGGTCCTGAAGAGCATGAGTCTTAAAATAAAAGTCTTTGATCATGCCAGAGTGGGTAAGAAACAAACAAAATACAAGCTCGAAATGAAGACTTTCAGTAGGACACTTGCAAATAACTGTGTGCCCTTCTGCACAGTAGTCGTCTTCATGGGTCGTGAACACACAGGACATGCAGGTGGTACGTTCCATCTGCGTTCTCTGTGTGAAGATGTCAGGAGGGAACTACCCAGAATGCTTCAATGTTCTCTCAGTGTTTCAGTGCATTTCCATGGGTTTTGATAGAAAAGTCTCTTTGGCTACCCGAGAACCATTCTGATGAGGTCTCATCAGATGCCATCCTGTCCCAAATTCCTGAGTTTGTGGCCCAGCCTCACATGCACTTTAAAGTGAGAGGCAACGAAGGAGAAATGGCCATTTTCCCAGTTGACTACTTTACTGCTTAGCTTTCTAGCACTATTTCTGTATTCTCCAATGTGAGGTGATTTGGAAGCAGTAGGGGAAGAGGAAAGCCATTTCCAAAGCATTACTGGAGTGAGCCCATTTAAGAACCCAATCACATATACTGTCTAATAACCTAAAACTCGCTAAACTAAGGGCACATTTTCTAAGTCATCTTGAATGAACTATAATTTCCAGACCCCTTCACTAGAACAGCTTCTGAATTACCTGAAAAAAAAAATCACAAAATATAATATGACTTTAATGAAGGTCACTTAGAATAAAATATTCAGAAAATATCTTTAACGGAAACGAGGCAGGAAGGACCCATCCTAATGGCTTCTGTACTGTGAGTCTCTCACCATCAAGTGTTACTTCATGTGTACATGAGGACTTGGAAGGCACAGTACCGTCAATTAAAATACACATCCAGTGGACATAGAATGAATACATTGCTTTTAGGTGAACCTTTTCTTTCCTGTATATGATTATTTTTTAATTAATTAATGAATTAATCTCATTTTAATATATGAGGGTCTTCTGCTTGTATGTTTACTTGAGCACCATGTGCACACCCAGTGCCAGTGCCCGAGGAGGCCAGAAGAGGGTGATGGATGGAGACTTGTAAGCTGCTGTATGGGTGTTAGGAACCAAACCAGATCCTCTGCAAGAGAAACAACCATCATTCCAGACTCCAATAGGCTGAATGAAATAGACCACAAACTCTAGTTAACTTGCTACCAATAGTCTCTAAGTTAATTCTGTAGCAACTCTTGGATAGCATTGATTTAGATCTAGAAGAGAAGAAAATGATTATAGTTAGGAGTTTACAAAAAAAAATCAAGCCCAATAGTTAGGCACCTGGTTACATAACCCCAAATCTCATGGGCGAGTTGCATTCAACCTCACTTTATCAGATGCTCCATGAGGAGAGAACTCACCTCTTTTAAGGCTAAAATTGCATTCCTTTTGTCTTGCACAGTGCCTGACATATGGATAGTTCTAAAAATACTATCACATAATTCTGCTTGCTGTCAATTCCAGAAATACAAAAATCCTTTCAATCACACGGTTGTGGGAACCATGAACATGATCACGTTTCCTTACATCACTGTAAATGTTGAGGTTGTACAGCCCAGGGGATTGGAAAGCGCGGAAGAGCTCATCTCTCTCCAAAAGCCTTTAGGCCTAGAGGGAACTCAATGATATAAGCTAGCCCCAGAAGACAAAGCTCAATGGATAATGAAGATTTCTGTGATTAGTCAATTATGCTGGTTGGTTTTTATGTCTAGAGTCAAGCTAGAGTCAAATGAAAGGAGGAGCCTAAGTAGAGAAAATGCCTCTATAAGATCCAACTGTAAGGCATTTTCTTAATTAGTGATTGATGTGGGCGGGCCCAGCTCATTGTGGGTGGAGCCATCCATCTGTGTTCTGATGGTCTTGGGTTCTGTAAGAAAGCAGGCTGAGCAAACCAACCGCAAGGAGCAACCCAGTAAACAGCATTCCTCCATGGCCCCTGTACCACCTCCTGCCTCCAGGTTCCTGTCCTCTTTGAGTTCCTGTCCTGACTTCCTTCAGTGATGAATAGTGATATAGAAGTGTCAGCCAAACAAACCCTTTCCTCCCCAACTTGATTTTTGGTCATGATGTTTCCTGTAGCAATAAAAACCCTAAGACAGTAGAACTTTGTAATGTGGAAAAAATCTAAATCCAGGGACTTAAGTCATAGAAGATTAGGTGTCGTCTTTTTCAAAGCCTTTGAGGAAACACAATAAAACAGGTTGTATGAGAACCATCTAGGTAGCTAAGAATCTAACTAACGTCACATGGAACTGAATAGCTTCCATATACTCAGAAATAGCTCTGAATTATATGGTATTTGATAACTACCTCTGACAGTGGTTTGTCATTTGCTGAGTCTTTGCAACTCTAGGACTAGAACTAAATAAACTGACTAGTCATAACTATTCTTAATTAACAGAAATATCAACTGCCTTCCTTAAATGGATTGGTATTTTTATGTCCTAGATACTCAAAAAGTTTTGCAATATGACAAACATTTATTTAAAATTAATTTCCCATTCAGTAATCTACTCACTTTTGGCGTTTTATGTTATTTAAAGCATAATTTTAAAAATGATGGTCACTGTTATTTATTAAATCTGAATGTATTATTATTTACAAACCATTAACATTTAAAACCAATTTAAATAAAAAGGGAAAGGAGATTTATTAAATTTATAAAATAGCTGAAATGTTTTTATTAACTTTGTAAATGAGATCAGAGACAACAAAATTAATATTAAACTTGGGGGCAGGAGGGATGGCACAGTGATTGAGAGTATTTGCTGTTCTTGTAAAGGATGCTGGTCTGATTCCCAGCAGCCACAGAGTGGCTCAAAGCTGTCTGTACATCCAATCTCAGGGACTCTGATACCTTCTTCAAGCCTCTCTGGATACTGCACATACATGGCATACTGATATACACTTAGGCAAAACATGCTTACACATAAAATAAATTTAAAAATATCAAATTTTACCTAGTTATAAGAAAAAGAGAAGTCACTCGAATTGGAAGTTTAAAAAAAGCTTAACGAAAAACTAGACTTTGAAAACTGCAATGAAAGTCACATAGACAGACAGACAGACACACACACACCCCAAAGACCTTTAAAAATAAAAATAAAATCTCCAACTCTTCCTCGTCCCATCTCTAATTCCATCATCCTCATTTTTATTCACATGTGACTGCCCAGTCAGTATGACTGGAACCAATTAATGGCATACCTTCAGGCTCTACCATAACTATTCAGGAGGAAAGATTAAATATCAATAGGGTTTTTATTTTTGTTGTTGTTGCTTTTGTTTTTTGACATTCTTAGAAACATACTACAGTGAAGAACAGGGACTATTTAAATATCAGGAACTTCAATAAGTTTTGCTTCGTGAGCTCCAACCCAATTTTGTGTCTAGAACACTGGAAAAAGAAAACAGTGCTTCCCAGATTTCAGATACAGACTAAGCAAGTAAGGCTGGAAAGATGAATAAAGGGTGCAAGACAATATGATCAAAGCCAGCACCATGCTACTGTCTCTCAGGTGTGGCCAGCTCCCAGGGGACGTGGTATGCTCATTTTCAGACTGAAACTGCACCATGCTACAGTAAGTTTCTAGCATATGAGGAAAGTCTGGTCACATACTTTAGAACACTAGCATTTTCTGAGAGAGACTGTCTCACCACATCCTTCAACTGTGTGTCTGTGTCTGTGTAAGAGAAAGAAAACAGATTTAGTTAAGGAAAGTAAACATTTTTTGTCTCTATGACAGGGTATATAGAATCCTAAATCCTTAAGCTGCAGAACATGTCACAATAGCTTTTGGAAGACAATACAGATGACAGAGAATTTAATGTAGCAGGGTATGGAAATCAAATGCATACATGCATCTGCTGAGTTCAGCTGTCTCAAGGCAGCATGCAAGTGCATGACCCCTCCCTGCATTTTGAGACAGGATTTCACAGTACTCTCCTACCTTAGCTACCCATGAGCCACCATGCCCACCTCACGATCTATATCAGCCTAATGTATCTATTTCATTTTGATGTTGTTGTTGTTGTTTGTTTTTTGTTTTTGTTTTTGATTTTTTTTAGACAGGGTTTCTCTGTGTAGCCCTGGCTGTCCTGGAACTTACTCTGTTGACCAGGCTGGCCTCGAACTCAGAAATCCACTTGCCTCTGTCTCCCAAGTGCTGGGATTAAAGGCGTGCACCACCACTGCCCGGCTAATGTATCTATTTCTAACAGGATATATTTCACCAGTCTAAAAGAAAAAAAAAAAACTTAAAGTTAAGTTTCTGTTCAACAAGCAATACCGTGTGTACAGGGCCTTCCTCCAATGCGGAGCAGGGTAAGGACAAGCAGATCTGTGACACCACTGGGTAATTTAAGGGAAGATAGGTGTGTATTTTTATCTTTAAGGCAGTGGTTCTCAACCTTCCAAATGCTGTGACTCTTTAATACAGGTCTCCATGTTATGCTGACTCCTAATCATAAGATTATTTTCATTGTTACTTCATAACTGCAACTGTTATTGTTATAAATTGTAAATCGATATGCAGAAGGTCTTAGGAAACCCTGTGAAAGGAGGGTTGTTTGACCCCTGAAAAGGTCATTTGACATCCACAGAGGGGCCATCATCCACAGGTTGAGAACCACTGCTTTAAGGCACGGCTACTCAAATGGACACAAGTTAACCGGATATTCTTGGAAAAAAAAAGGAGCAGCTCTTAAGCAGTCCGCTTAGAAACTCAGATGACGAAGAAACAGAAAGGTACAGTGGACATACAATGAGATCAGATAGAGAGAGAGAAGGACAAGTCATTGCCTAGAAAAGCTTTTCTAAGCTTTGCTGTAGCAGAATTCAGAGAAGATCCTGAAAGAAGTTGGCTCAATCAGACTCTTCTTGTGGTGTCTAGTGGGGTCCACCTAAACCAACGGTATTGATGGCATGATCTGCATTTATGCAAATAGAGGAATTCAAAGCCATAGTTCTAGTCTGAGGTATTGTAAGTTTTGCATCAACCATGAGAATGTTTTACTACTCGTTCTAAACACTAAACGTGGTCTCCTGTCATTTGTATGAATTTCCCAGTCAAAAGACGTGAGCGTGGCAATCTGAAGTACAATGCTATCACCTCACATTATTTTCCTCCATCCCAATTTTTTATCACTATCAACTTTGTTGGCACTGAACTATTTCTATTTTCTGGATTAAAAATTTCTGTGAAACACGTGGTTTTATTAGTTATTAGATCAGTTAAATAACCCACATTATTTGAGTCAAATTGGTAGTGAATTATTAATGGTTTCTAAACATCACTTTCCTAGAGAGTCTCACATATTCCAGGCTGGACTTGGAACTCGCCACATAGCTCAGGGCAGCCTTGAACTCCTTATATCTTCATCTCCTGAGTGTTGATGTTATAAGCATGTACTACCACATTGGGTTTATGTTGTGCTGCGGACTGAACCTAGAGCTTCATGACTGCTAGTCAAGTACTCTGCCAACTGAGCTACATACCCAGCCTTCCAAAAACAATTTTTTTATGTTATAAGAATATCACCTTTTAATTCTACATGTGTTTGAATATTTTTATACAAAACAAGGATGCATAAGGAAAGAGATATTTAATCCATATTTTTTCTATTATGTTAGAAAACATGTTTTCAAAACTTTCAGATTGTTCCATTTTCCAAGCCTTAGATATTCCTGACCCTACCCTGAACTCATATTGGCCATGATGCTTTATGATATTAATTTCCATACAGATTAGAGCACAAAATTCTGAGAAGATTCCGGCAGGCCGCATTTTATAGAGTGCTGCACAGATATTGGCTTCCCACAAGTTATCGTGGGATTAGTTTAAATCACCAAATGATTGTGCATGCCGGGATAATACAAGCAGAAGGTGACAGAGGAGAGGTGGCTGAGCCAGCCTTAAATAAAACGGCAGTAAGCAGGTAAAAAGGAGACAACTTTGAAATTTCCCAGATGCTCCAAATACTTGAAGTGTAATGGATTTGGTCTGATTGTTTTGGTTTAAAATCTATCTAGAATCTTATCATAAACACAGAACAGAAAGAGCAACGGTGAGGTGATTGATGCCTTCTTCATATTTCAGGTCATCATCCCGTAGGGATGCACTGTCACGAGCAAAGTCCTGGGGTCTGCTGCGGCTTGCTACCCCATATTACAGGGTCTTCTATTGGCCTCACTGAGAAATAACATCATTTTTCATGTAGTCTTCTGTAGCCTGCTGCCAATGCTTATGTGTTTGAGGTCCCTCTCCACCTGCCTTTTTGTGTTTAATAGCTTTCAGCACAGAAAAAAAAATCACGAAGGGTTTTGGGAATCATCTTTAATGTAAGAACACATAAGCTCTAGATGAGGCTGGAAGAATCCTCCCGTGTCTAAAGCAGATGAAGGAGGAAAAAGCCGTATGTTGTCTACTTTAGTCATCTAGGGATCACTTCACCTCCTGTTCATCGATTTGCTATATTCAAGGTAATTAAAGCCAAAATGCAAAGTCTAGTAAGGCCACTCATTTCTAAAAGTAGAAACACTTTCCCTGACATGTTACATAGAAACTTAATTCTAGGTATATTCATCCATACAACAGGCTGTTATAAAGCTGAAGTGTTAGTGGTTTTGCTTTACATAACACGTTTTCATTGTTTGTTATACCTGGGATTACTCAGGGCCTTACTGCATGCTGGGCAAGTGTTCTACCAGGGATCTACAGGACAGCCTGAAGAGCAAGTTGTTTATAGTGCTTTCAAATTCAAGTTGGGCTGGGGAGGTGGCTTATTGGGTAAAGCACCCACAGCTCAAGACCTGATATCAGATCTCCAGAACCCACATGAGACCAGATACAACAGTGCACATCTGGAATCCCAGCCCTCCCAAGGGACAGGAAGCAACAAGAGGAAATATCTACAGGCCTGCAGCAATGTCTAGAGGCTGTCTCACAAGGAAAAGCGAGGACAGACACCCAGACTGCCCTCTGACCTACCCAAGACAAAATGGCAGGCACACCGTTGCACTGACACGAGAGAGCCTCCATCTCATTTTTTATAAATTAAAGTTGTTCTTAGAAAAGGATTTGGTGTTCTGACCCTGAAGCTCCACTGTCTTAACCATGCACATTTTCAACCCACATATGTTGCCTAGTAATGGAGCAAGAAGCATATGGAGGTAGAGCAGTAGCTAAACTTAGAAATGCGCTTCTCAAGGGGGTTGCAGAGGGAAACATTTAGAATCTAAATCAGTACTCAACTGGCAGATGTCTAAAACAAACAAATAAAAAGCCCAAAGAATTTAAAGTAGATTACAGAGTGAAGAGCTAGGTAGACGGGTATCATGACTAGAACTGGAAATGTCAAAGTTTAGGATGACAACAGGAATATTTTCATCGGTTTCCTCTATGACATTTGTCAGGCGACACTGCCATCCCCACAGTAACGGCAGCAATGCTCCAAACTTCATAATCGTGTAGTCGTGTAGTGAATGTTCCATAGATTTGTACATAAAACTACTACCACACTGTAACCTCCACTTCCTGTCAGATCTATGTGATACATATCAATGCTCACAAACATCTCCCAGTATGGATCCTCATATCCTAAGAGAAGGCCTAGGAGGCTCAAGAGCGATGTCCTGGCTCTGGCGGGATTTCAGCCCTTAGCAGAGGAAAGAGAATGCCTCCAACATCCCTCGACAGCTTCCTCTTGATATTTTTATTCTTACTTTTAAGGAGTCTGTTGTATTGCTTCTCTATACAGAATCCCTTCGGCATAGGTGTGGCCAAATAGGTATAGAAAAAGAGCACTGTTCAAACCAGGCAGATCAATTCTGAAATCCCAGCATGCGGGGAAAGGGGAAGGCTGAGGCAAGAGGATCAGAAGTTCAAAGCCAACCTGAGCTACATGACAAACCTCTGTCTCATATAAAAAGGAGAAAAAAATGAGTTGAGGAGATGTCTTACTGGGCAAAACACTTGCTGTACAAAGAAGAGATCTCCACAACCCATCAGAAATTAAGCCAGCCGTGGAGGCGCATGCCTGGAATCCCAGCACTGGTGGGTAGAGGCAGGAGGGTCGCAGGGGCTCACAGACCAACCAGTCCACTCAACAGGTGAGGTTCAGGTTTAGTGACAGACCCTGCCTCAAACAAACAAAAAACCAGGATGTGATAGAAGACACCTGCCATTGGTTTTGTGCCTCTACATGTACAGGTGCACACAACCCACCACACACACACACACACATACACACACACACACACACACATACACACACACATACACACACACACACACACACACACACACACACACACACACACACATTTTGTACCAACTCTAAAGGATTTACTCAAAGAACACATTTCGTGTGGTGGTGGGCAGGGTTAATGTCTGTTTAAGTGTGGTGTAAACGAAACACCAATATGCCTAACAGATTACTTCCTGACCTGCATGAGACATGGAGCCATGAAGCCATAGATTTGCTCGGGAATGGCAGATTGAGATCCTCTGTGTAACAACTTGCCTGAATTACTACATTAGGAAGCACTGAGACAGGTTTAACTTGGGCCCTGGATAGAAGGGGCTTTGTTGACTGAATACCCCAGATAACTTCTGAATGACAGCTCAGCCTTTCTGGTTCTTATTAAAAGCACACATCTTATTGCTCTGCCACACCACTGGCAGCATCATTCAGGCTTTCCCACCCACTGCTGTTTCTTTTTCAATACAGATTAATTTAATAAACCAAGGAAGCCTTTCCTACTAGCTTTTCTGTTCTCTGCAAAGACACTAACTGCCCCCACCCCACCCCCACACTCCAGCAGCAGAACTGGCTCTGCTGTGGGATTAATGACAAATGCTCCACATGTTAGTAAAAGAATGGCTAGAGACCTTGGGTCCACTCTACATACATCTTCTGGATTCCTCTACTGGAGTTGATACAGGTCTAGTTAACCTGGAGTTGGGCTAGTCCTCCAACATGTAACAAGTCTGGGGAAGGCTAGAGAGCAATGCCAAAGATTTGTTAGGAATTCAATAAAAAATGGAGGGCTGGACCTAACAAAGAGGCCCAAGGACACTTACATCTACCTCATCAACCAGAAGGATGGAGAAGAAACTTACAAGTAGTTCAGGTCAACCTAGTCAAGCTAGGTCTCATAGGACTTTAGGATCAAACCACAGAGATGCACATTTGGTAAGAAGGTAAGCCTGCAGATGCTCTATAAGGCCTGTGGCAGTGTTTGATGGCTATGGGTAAGGTTTTGTGTCCTGCTTGGTCACTTTTCAAGCTCTACATCCAAGACACATAAACTATTCTAGGTCTCATCACTCTGACAACCGTATCTACTCTACAATATTAAATTTTAGCAAGATTTTGAAGACGTCAGCTCAGAAACTTTGGAAAGGTCATGGGACACTTGTCTCGCCGGAAGGGGGAGGCTAATTAACATTCCTCAGATCATGGTGGGGGGAGGGGGATACATTCCACAGGACGAATCATTGGCTGCTCATAGACAAGGGAAGTCCTTGCCACTTCATTCCCTAAAGACCAATCAGTTTAAAAGTCACACTGTTCTGCCAATCATATTGTGCCTAGTTGCTGTTTCTCTAGAAACTGTATAAAAGCTCACTGAACAAGCTGTCCGAGGTCACCTCTCCTTTTGGATGCAGGATGACCCCTGCATGCTGGAACAATAAAATTCCTCTTGCTTTTGCATCGATCCTGGCTCTGCGTTGTTCACTCAGGGGGTCTCTGGTAATCTAAGGCTCGTCAGAGTCTTACAATTTCTTACCTGTAGTCTCACAAATCTGACACCAGGATGAAGCCACTGGTATAAGAAGAGGATCATTGTACTAAGGGCAATACGTTCCTAGTTGTTCACGAAGTGAGGAAACCAAGGGTTTCCTCATCACAGGGGACTGGATCCTAACTTGTTCTGTCCAGTTATGCACTTAAATCTTTTAATAGGATATAAAAAGCCACAGGGTTGAAGGAAATTACAGGAGAGATGTTGTGGTTTGAATGTGAAACGTGTTCACTGGCTTGTGGATTTGAATATCTTACCCCAGCTGGTCGTGTTGTTTGGAAAGAGATGGGACACTGAGTAGGCCTCTGATGGTAAGAGCCCAGCCTTGGCTTCTGGAAGCCCCTGCTTCCAGATTTGCAAGTTCCCATGGCCCTGGGCCAAGCCATTGCACCCACCATGCCTTGATGGACAGCATCCCTGACTCAGAGCCCCAAAGCCTCCCTAAGTTGCCTCTGTCCAGTGTTCTGCCACAATGACAAGTAACTATCACCCAACAGTATTTCCAAATCTCCGTTCCTGAATTCTTGAGATCGAGAAAGTTTATTTTTAGTTTCAAAGGAATAGCTTGCCACAGTATATATCAACTTAATGTCCAGTTACAGCCTAAAAACAAACTACCACATTTAAAAATAGCTCTTTTTCCAGTTGAAGAGATAATTCCTCAATTAAGAGCACTTGCTGCTCTTATAGGAGACGAGGGTTGGATTCCTAGCACTCACATTAGGAGGCTCACAAGTGTTTATAACTCCAGCTCTAGGGGACCCAATGCCTTCTTCTGGCCTCTGCAGGCACTTGAACTCATGAAGCAAAAATAAATAAACACTTCTCATTTTTTCTCTGAAATATAGAATCACAAAAATTACAACTCCATAAAAACTCACAACTTGCAGTTGTCAAGTTATTTAAAAACATATACATATACACATAAATGTTTAGAAAATGATTTACTTTTAAAAATAAAAAAAACATAAAAATGATATAATTAATGGAAAAAAAATAAGAAGTCTCACCTCTGAATGTATGTTTAAATTGAGAAACCATAGTAATAGGCGTTGTTGTGGCCATACGTTGTTTAATGGCTTTTTTTGTTGTTGTTTTTGGTGGTGCTAGGGATCAAACTCAGGGCTTTTTGCACACTAGGTGAGTGCTCTACCACCAAGCTATTTCCCAGCCTCATATGTTCATGCTTTGAAAGAATAGCCAGGTTCTTTTACCACTTTTGACTTGAAGAGACTAACGGTTACTACCGCTGACAGGATGTGACACTCTGTGACATGACCTATCACAACACACAAGGGATCCTACAGCCCCAGCTCCCGCCCTCTTCTTAGGACTCCAGGACATTGACTGGCAGGCAGCATTGCCTCAGCTCCATAAATTTCCCTTCAGAATCTCAGTAGGTCCAGAGTAACTCCAGTAAACATTGTGGCCTCTCCAACCCACCCACAAAAACAGAATTTAAAGTTCCTGCAGGGGGACTAATTTACAAGTTGCTATAAACACAGTTCTCAGAGCTTAAACACAGCTCTACTGTTGACTTCTCAAAACCTCGTTAGCTTCTATGACGACTACAGTCCTGATTTTCCTCTTAGCTCTTTGATCTCTATTTTCTTTATGGCCTTTTATACAACTTCTCCTTACATGGCTCTCGCTTTGGCCCTCTTTCTCACTCCTAGCTCTCTCCATGGAAAAGAGCTCATTTATCCTCATAGCTTTAAAAATTACCTTTGGTTCAGTTCACCATGGTGACAAACAGCAGCCTTCTCTGTAGCAAGTATGCAGTCTGTTCCGTGGGTGCATTTCCAGAGGGCCCCTGGAGATGGTCCTTTCCAACAGATGTTCATGTCTGTGATCTCTCATTGTTTACAGTTAGTCTCCAGACAGGTATGTGTGGGTAATGCCTTTGGGAAGTCCCAGTGCATTGTGGTTGGGGCTCACACTGGCCAAGCCATTAGGTCTACCACACAAGTGACAGAACAAAGATGATGAGACTGAAACCCTACCCAGGCACAGGTTTAAGAGCCTGGCTGACAGAAGATCCAGTAGTGCTGTATCAAGTTTACCATGAACTTGAAGCCATGGTGGCTGGGGACACTCCATCACAGAAGACAGTAGAGTCAACACAGCCCCAACTGTCGTCTCCTGGTGGGGTTTGTGGTCATAATAGCTTCTCCTGTGCTTACCTTCCTGGAGGCACATTCACCAGCAAATCCTACTTCCTGTCTTAAAAAAAAAAATATCCCCAGGTTGCCAAGTCTGTTTTAGATTCCTGTTCTAAGACCCAGACAACTTCTTGCTTTCCTGATTAAAATAATCATCTATACGTGACAAAAGTTCTAATAAACTCAAATTCGATTAGTTTAAAACTGAACTTTTAAACTGTCTTCCAAGATCAGATCTTCTCTTTCTATTGCCTCTTAGTTAATGGTAGCATCTTTTAACAGTTGCCTTTCCATCCCCCCAATACCCTCATCTCCCCTACAATATTGTCAAAGGCCCTTCTGCACCATCCTCTTCAACCAAGTTTATCCCTTACTTCACAAGTATTTTTCTCCCCTTCTCAAGAGAATCTTTATAAACTATGTAGAAAAACATAAAGTTCTTAGTAAAGCCCTCAGGGGCTTGACTGACAACTGAGCCCCTTCTCAAAGCCAATCTCCCGTCACCTCCTTCGCTGGCTATTGCACTCCTTCGCTGGCCATTGCACTACACTCGGTCCTCATGCCAAGGCTTCCCTTAGCCATCCTCAGCCCTCTCTTTGGGTTTGCATTTTAATCCAGTTGTGCTTTGTGTGTAACATTTCCTAAGCCTATAAGGATTGCTCCCCTCTTTACCAATAGTGTGGTAGTCAAAAGTCAAGGCTCATTTTGAACACCAGTACTCCCTCAGGTCACTTCCTGCATGCCTACGCCATTGCCTGAACCACAGACGATTACAAGACGCTGTCTACTGTTAAGTGTTTGTGTGTTAACTGCTCTCAGAGCATGCGCCTATGCGGTCCATCTCTGTCATGATAAGTAGACAAGCCTCTCTAAATATTTTGGGAATTTGTAACAATCTTTCCTTCTGTATAGGGTTTCTAAAAATAAGATGAGCCTAAAAGAGAGAAAGAGAGAAAGAAAGAGAGAGGGAGGGAGGGGGAGGGGGCAGGGGAAGAAAGAGAGAGAGAGAGAGAGAGAGAGAGAGAGAGAGAGAGAAATGGCCATGGCTCAGATTAGAGTCTTCTTCCATGCAGATATTTTCCTTCAAGTTTGAGTATTTATAGAATAGGATTCAAGAAAATAGATAATTATCTAACAAATTATTTGTGGCCAACATTGCCTCCACATCACTGCAAATGTAACAGGGATCTATATTCCTTCACAGGTCAATTATGATCAAATATTCACAGTAAAGGTGACTCAGCCTTCGGCTCTCGCCCCCCAGGACCATGAGCTGGAGACCAAGCCCTCAACACACGAGTCTCTGGCCCGAACTTAAGACCTAAGGCATAATCACAGAAGACACACTTGCACAGATTCATATCACACACAAAACTTCCTTTATGAATCCTCCTCTGCCCTCCTTAAATTATCCTCTCTACTCCTCCACTGTCCTTACCCTGAGTGGCTGACCAGCAACAAGTTCTCTGCTTTCTGGACTCTCATGGAGTTTAGCAGAAGCAGCAGCAGCAGCAACAACAACAGGCAAGAGGACAGAGGAGGGAGGAAGGGGAAGTGTGAAGTCCCCTCTTCATGGATTCTTCCTTGCTGGGCCATAGCTGTGGCAGAGTCCCTGCTCAGCTGCACTGGCCTTCTCTCCTGTTTTTAGCTCTTCCTGGTTTCTAGTAACTAATGTGATTCCTTCCTTTTCTGAGTGCTTCTTCAGGCTTGGGCCTGACAGGTGTCCACTGTTGCTAGCACAGGGGTTCACTACTATTGCCCTTAATTCTGCCACACATCCATAAAGTCATTTGTTAGATACAGTGACAATAATTGAGAAAGGAATGTAGTGGGATAGTTTATGATGAAGACGCTACATCTTAGCAACTAAAAGAAATAGACTTCTACCCAAGAGAAAAACATGTTATATTATCATTGAAGATAAATGAGGTACATTAAAAAACATACCATAAAAAACTGCGTGAAGGTCTTGAATGGTGTTACCATCAATTCTTGAACATAGATTGCTTCATTATTCTTGGGTTTTTATAATTGTCTACACTTGTAAAACTCTAGTAGCAGTAACGAAGAGCCCGTTAAATGAAGGTAAATGAACTGAAGTTAATGATGACGTGCTTGGCCTGATCTTCATCTGTTTATCTCCCATTGTCACATCTTTACAAAGCCCCAGAGGGATGGAAACAGCCCTGCTCTGAACTGGGCTTTGGATAAGCTCCGCCTCCATGGTTCGTGAATAAGAGAGCTATTTCTCCAACTCATCTCTTTTTAAGGATGTGAGCACACAGTCACATGGTAATCCCTCTGACGTCATTTTAAGCTCCGCATAGTGTTTCTCGAACCTTCATGTTTGTTCCTTTGTCTGGTTTGGGGCACTATAATGAATCTCTTGAAGTACTACACGATCCATCGTTGAGGTTTTTGTTGTTAAAACAGCTAGTGTGGTACACACTGTAAATCCAGTACTCAAAGTCTGAGGCCTCAGGAAGAGGAGGAGTTTGAGGGCAGTCTGGGCTACAGAATGTGTTCCAAGCCAGCCTGAGTCAGTGAGACCATGAATTAAAAAAACAAAAATAAAGAAACAAAGAAAGAGGAAGGAAGGGAGGGAAGGAGGAAGGAAAGGAGGGAGGGGAAAAAACTCAATTCTTATTTCCTACTTTAATGAATGTATTTTAAAAATTAAAAGGCAGATTTAAAGGTGAGGTAAGGCTTAAAAATATAAGGAAAGGTTAGAATTACAATTCTTCTTAAAGAAAGGTTAGAGGCCAGAATTTGTAGGTCAAATAAGAGTTGAAGATAAATTACTTGAAAATGTATGGTGATTAAAATATTACCAGCACCTTTTTTTGTCAGTCTCTGTTCTTCAGAAAGCAACTCAGTTCTAAAACACAGAACCATTTCAAATGTACAAAACATACATCTTCGTGACACTGTAATTAGCCTTGTGTTGCTGTTGTTAAGTCTGTTTCCTGGGGTTCAACTCTCCCAGAACAAAGTCTTTTGTTTTGAAACAGGGTCTAGCCTGGAACTCACTGTTGACCAGGCTGACCTGGAACTCACACAGTTCTGCCTCTGCTTCCCAGGGTGCTGGGATCAAAGGTGAGCAGCACCACACCTGGAAAATTCGTGTTCTTATGTAGTATAAACTAATGTGTTTATTTTGTGCAAGAAAATGGATTTAACACGTAAGTGACGTCAGCTGACGAGTTTCTCATCATTTCAATTTCTAGGCAATCTTAGTTTGCTCTGTTCCATCTTAGCTATGAATTGCAGACAGTAAGTTGCTTTGGTATTTACTTCACTTAATATGCTGTGCTCAGTCTCAATGTTTGCTTCCAAACACCATGTTTCATCTGTTTGTTCATCTTTACTCCAATCACAGATACTAAAAAAATAAATGTTATTTTATAAGAAATGAAGAAAACCTTCAAATACCTCAAAACAACTCATCTTAGGCTTTCTGTAGGTTAAAAAAAAGATTTTCTTCAAAAGTAGCTGAGAAACGTCCTTGGTTTCCTATGCTCACAAGAGCCCTAAGTCTTTGCATTCTACAGTCCTAGAACCAAATATGAACCCCAACAAAATGCAAAATTATAAACCACAAATACAAAGTTACTTTCTGAATAATGAAATGAACACAGAACAGAAATGCCACTATGTAGCCCTTCCATGACCCACCTCTACAGTACATCATTTTGATGTCAGGACATCCAAGAGCGGCTTGTCCCCATGGACAGAGATCTGATGGCAGATTCTGAAGAGCTCATTCTATTTCTGACTCTACTTCCAAAGCATAGAATACAAATGGTGACTTTAAACCTGAATGTTCACTTCCGTTGCCCATACTTTAGGACCCTTCTCAACCTCTGTTAGTTATTGCCAAGCCCAGAAAGCTATCAAATATCCACCCAAATACTGCGCTTACAGAGAAGACTGAATGAACTGAGGAAAAGGGAGGATTAGTTCTGATGTCACAGGCTAGCATCTGCTCATAGAGTAATAGGGATTAGCATGGTCCTCAACTTTTAGCACCCATAGGAATCACCTGTAGGATGACCTTTTGCCCCATCTATGACTTATCTCTTATTTAGTTTTCATTTCAAGGACCTATGAAACACCACAGTCCTTCCTTTTCCAAACCAGAATCTACCTTTCTAACAGTGCTGATGCTGGTGTAGCTGGCCAGGAAGCCATGCTAGGAGAAGATTGGAGTGCTGGATGCCATGCAGTATCCACTCCTCACAGCAGAAGGCAGGGAGGAATGCCTCATCAGATATTAGATAAACTCCAATCTACTTATGATTACTCACCTTTCCCTAGGGACCAAACATTTTATGTCAGTTAACTAGAAAATATTAATTTTTAATGCTCTAGAGACCCTTTCATTATATAGTGAAAACAAGGTCCAATTTTCCTACAAACTTTGAGGGTAAGCTTAAGAAAGCTGATTAGGTTTTTGCAGGCACCCTTTCTTGAATACACACTTTTGTTGATTTGGAAGGCTCAGAGAGTAAAGGTATTTGCTGCTGATGACCTGAGTTCTATCCTAGAGACCTACAAAGTTAGAAACTTTGAATTGCTCCCTTGTACTCTGCCTGCCACAGGTGGCCTGTAATGTGTGTACCCACCCACTAAGTAATGCAGTAGCAATTGTATAGCTCTTGCAAATCAGTGCATGGTACCATCTGCTTCCAAATGTAGTCTTGACGGTGCAGGATTCCATGCTAAGTTACTGTGGAAATACAGACAGCTTTTATGCCATTTTACAGAAACCTGTATTTTGCTTAGGAATACACAGTGTCTAACAAACTTAAGGCTGCTATTCAGTCATTTGTGTTTCTTTCCTGACATAAAAGTGATATGTGTTAATATTGGAAAATATACATATAAAAACAAAAAGTCAGTCAAGGCTAACTACAATCCTTCTGCCCACAGACAGCTATGAAACTTCTAACTTATTTTCTTTTAGTCTTTTTCAATACATATAAAGGTTATATCAATTATTGCTTCATATTCATTTTCCCCTTGCTAATCAATTGTAAGAAACCTATATCAACCCAGGCAGTAGCAGCACATGCCTTTAACTCCAGCACTTGGGAGGCCAGAGGCAGGAGGATTTCTGAGTTTGAGGCTGGCCTGCTCTATAGAGCAAGTTCTAGGACAGCCAAAGATACACAGAAAAACTCTATCTTAAAAAACAACAACAACGCAAAACAAAAAAAACTTCATCAACAAAAAATACTAATTATTCTTGTAAAGTTACTTTGCAGTTTAACATTTTACTATACAGCTGAGCCACAGTTTAATGCTATGTATCACCTAGAGTAATGTCACAAAACCTCTGCTTGAGCCTCAGACCATATAGGCAATGTCTTCATTCATTCATTGCTTCTGAAGACATTTGCACAGTGATATGAACCAAAGCTCATCTACAGCAGGACCATCCAGGTAATTTTTGCATCCCCTTCAACATGAGGCAATGATATAAACATCCATATATATCCATGTATTTTATAAATAATGTTATATACTTATAATTCATGGAATGTAGCGATTTCTGCTGATGTGTTGTCTCTCTCATTATAATAATAAGTCCTTGCAGGGCTGGAGAGATGGCTCAGCAGTGAAGAACACTTTCTGTTCTTCCAGAGGATCCAGATTCTATTCCCAGCACCCATATGGCAGCTCACAACTGTCTGTAACTCCAGTTCTAAGTGATCCCATGGCCTCTTCAGCCTCTGTGGGCACCAGGCATATAGTGGTACACAGTCATACATGCAAGCAAACACTCATACCCATAATTAAGAAAAAAAAAAGGGAAAGAATATTAACTCTTTGGTCACAGGCCCTAGAGAGAACTGAATACTATTTACACTATTTAGTTAAGTAGACATGTACTAAACAGTCTTCTAAGTATTTATGTTTATACGCATAGACAGTTGCTGCTCTCAGCTTTAATCAGAGTAGCTTTTCTTTCCAGGAACAGTGGTGAATACAGAATCTCATGTCTGTGTGAGGTGCTGAGAATAAGTGAAGATTAGTCTCAGCACTAAAGAAGATATTTATCCCATCCCCTCGAAGGTTCAGAGAATGTTGCAGAGGACAGGGTGGAAAGAAAGTAAGATAATGCAAAAGATCAGGAGATGTTCTCTCCTAGACAAGACACAATCACTGCAATCACAAGCTCACAGTCGCTACATATCCTTCAACTGGGTCTGCACAAGAACGAGGCCATCAACAGCTAGGCATGGGTAGGAAAGGGGCTGGGACCCTAACTCTCACCACTCAACTGCTTGATACTGATAGATTCTGGAAGGATCATCATCTTCTGTTGTGTACCCAACAGGCTCTAGCAAGATGGCTCAGTGGCTAACGTCCCTTGCTGCAAGGCCTGTTAACCTGGGTAGTAAATGCTTAGTAGGTCAGGCAGATCTAGAAGTGGGTCCTAGCTCTGTCAGATCCTATCTGGCATTTGGACCAGTGGTTTACTCCTCTACCCCCTCATTTCTTGTTTATAAATAGAACTGGTACCATGTACTCAAGTAGGTTTGCAAAATACAATCCCAAGCACAGCATTTGGAGTTTGGTGCTAGATTAAGGGAAGGTACTATAAATATGGCAAAGTCAGATGAGTGAAGAAAACACCCTGAGATTGCTAGAGTGGAAAACAGTGGTCTTGGGAGCCTAACAAACTTATCAGATCCTGGTTCTGGCCCATTATTTAATATAACCTGGAGCAAGTTAATTAATGTCTCTGAGTTTCCCTCTCCACACCTGTGATTCTGTAAACTTGCTAAATTAGAATTTGAGAACACCACCTCATAGAGAGCCCAGTACACAGTGAGTGCTCATAGACTGTAGCTAACAGCACCACTACCACTCAAATGCAGGTCTTCCTGAGGTCTGCTGAGGTGGGAACCTGACATGGAGGTGCTCACCTCCATGCAGCACTATATGAGACTGTGAATCCCAGCACTACAGAGACTGTGGCAGAAGGATCACAAGTTCAAAGCCAACCTGGCCTACACAGCAAGCAACTTCCTGGGCTGCACTGACAGCAAGTTATCAACATGGTAAGGTGAGCTCTCAGAAAACCCTGGTATGTGACTATGATTTGTTGGGGGGAGATGGGGTGGGAGGCAGGGGGCAGGCTAATAGAGCCTCACAATTAATAAGCAGAGTCTTGTCAGGTTTTCTTTCAGGATAATTCATTTAAAATCCTTTTCATGGAGTAGGATCATTAAAATCAGACACCAGAGCAGTCACTAAGCAAGCTCTAAGCAGGTCTCACTTCTCATTAATATAAATTAAATTCCCAAGAGATGCACGACTCTCTAGGTGACACTGCTGATATTTGCTGGGTTTCCCTCTGACCTCCAAACATCAGCTATGAATAAGCTACTACTCTGATTTTGACTTTGCGACTACCTTTGAGAATAACCTTCTTGCCTTCTTCATTTTTCACAACGGCCCTCATTTAACATATCATTCGCATTTCATGCTTGGGATCACGCAAGATTCTGTGTTGTAAAAGAGGAGTCGGTGTGAAGGGAATCTCAAGCCTGGTCCATTATTCTTTACTGGAGAGTTTTGCTTCTCCATTAAATAAGACAGGTGATTTGTTTTTCCTCCTTCAAAAGTCAAAGCTAAAATTCTTCATGTGGTTTTCAAACACTACAAATTATATTAAAAGTATGCTCTATTAAAATGCCACTGCTAGGCCATCTTGTGGGCACTGATGAGTTGCTTTTAAGGTAGATACTGTGTTCTTGCCAAGTGAGTGACTGGAGAGTCGGGACACAGGATACTGTTATAAGAAGCTTACTGGTGCACTCACTAACCTCACTGTTATAAGAAGTTGCTCACACCTGTCATCCCAGCACTCGGGAGGCTGAGGCAGGAGGATTGCTATGAATCTGAGGCCAGCCTAGACTACAGAGTTAGATCCTGTACGTCATAAACAACAAAAAGGAAAGAAATGGGAACACTCCCAGGTACAGCACAGACTAGATTGGTCAGCATTGCTCCTTCTGTGCACAGCTGTTAGGCTACCTAATTATCACAGTGCCATTCAGGGAGATGAACTTTCATCAAGTACAGAGTCTAACAGTCATGGATATTTTTGAGATCACCTAACATAATGCACGTATTTCCAATAGGAAAAATTAGACCTATAGAAGTCCTTTGCTTGCAGCTTTAAAGCTTGGTGGCTGTCAAAGGTAACACTAACATTGAGCTTTCTTGGTCCCTTTGCCCCATTTCATGTTTCTTTACATTAGCAGTAGGGTGCAGGCCAGCTCATATGAACCAACTCTGCTATAGTATACAGAGAGGGGCATGGGCAGAGGTCTCAGAAAAATAAAGGGACCATCTAGTCAGACTTGAGGACCCTGCTGCCATCTGGGGATAAATGTCAACGACAATGGAAATGCCAGCCACTTCTTGTAACCAGACTAGAAACCATTTTCTATAAAGGATGTTCACAATCAAAGAGGATGTGCATCAAACCTACACTTAGTAGGAGCACTCAGAGCTTAGAGCACACCAGGAAGTGAAGCACATCTTCCTCACTACAGAACCACCTGGTTATCTGAAGCTTTCAGACAGCCTTTAGTCTACACGAGGTCCTAAGGACCGGCTGCCACAGTGCCAGCCCGAAATATGACTGTCAAATCCTACTGTAACTCTACGTTCAGAAATGCAAGCTTATGAGGCAATAATTTTTTTTCCAGAACAGAACCGTTCTATTAATCGTAACAACTGGCTGCAAGCATATGGCACAGGGAGCTGAGAGATTCTATAGGGTGAGAAAGGGTCTTGAGGGATGGGAGATTCTACCTGCAGGTTAGTTCCCCTGCAGCTCCAACGTGGCAAATACCAATGTCTACAGGTATTACCAGGCAAGCCAACTTTCTTTTCTGGTGTTTCTCAGTCCACCTGAAGCTTTCAGATCATTAACCCTCCATTCTAGACCCTGAAGACAGATAAAAAGAAGCGGGACTATACATTCCCTCACTGGCTACTTCCTGAAGGACAGGGGCACTGGAGGAGGGCTAGGCTCTGACACCAGTATCTAAGGGGCATAAGTCAGGGTGACTTCACAAAACAGAAATTTTAACTTGATCAGCTGTAGTGGCTCATGTGATTGCTATCATGCCCTGGCTGCCATGTCTTGTAGAAATCTTTTGAAACCAATTTGGAAGAGGGCGAAAGTGGATAAGGTAAGACTGCAGATTAGGGGACCCAGCACAGGATCTAGTCAGGATAGCCGTCGTCCTAACGTTGGCCTGGCACCAGCAGTGATTTGGTCCAGGAGGGATCTCTTTAACAAGTTAACAGATGCATTTAAAACATAATTATGAGGATAGTAAGGAGGAACAGAGTCGTTAAGGATGGAGCCAGCATCCTTTCTTCCATAGGAGGCTTGAGTTTTTGTTTCTCATTCTGATCTCAAATAGGTTTGGGTTTGCTGGTGCAGAAGTAGCTTTGGTTCCTGGATGAGGGAACAGATCCCGTCCTTAGCAGTAGCCAGGAGGTCTGCTCCTCTCTAATTCTGGAGTGCTTCAGCAGCCATAGAACTGAGTTGATCCTGAGGGATGTTAAGCTAATCTGAAATGTCTTTAAAGTTTTCTAAGAGCCGGTGAGGACAGCGGGTTAAGTGATGCAAAGAAGTCCTCAGTCCCACTGTGTTAGTTCCAACTCCTGAAAAGGTGCCCAGCATGGCAATAAGAGGGAGGAGCTGGATGGCCATCAGTTCCCTTTACTTCTGACAAGAAAATGTCAACCAAATTGCTTTAGGAGCTGGGGGTGCAGGTGCAGAACTTAGACAGCATTTGGTGTCAGTGTGCACCCTTGGGGTATAACGTGAGGGACACAGCATCTGTAACATACTGAAGGCGAACTGTTAGGACCATCGTAATTCCACTGACAGTGTGTAGTTAAGGAAAGTTTTGCGGTTATTGGAGGAAACTAAGAGGGAAGAAGAGTGTCTAAAGAACGCTGGGCAGGCTTTGCCATGACAGCACACATATTTAATCCCAGCCAGAGGAGACAGATGTAAGATGATCTCTGTGAGGTAAGTCTAGTCTGGTCTACAGAGCAAGTTCCAGGTCAGGGCTACAAAGAGAGACCTGGTTTCAAAACAAAATAAAAACAAACAAACCAAGCAACCAACCAAAAAACCATCGAACTCCAAAAAGCCAATCACAGGTGTTTCTCAGCACACTCTTACCCTTTTTCTGTATACCCTGGTAGCTATATGTAGAATAAGTAGTGTTACAAAGCAAGCAAACAAAAAGGTCAAAACTAGTGTAAATTAAGTTGTGAGAGTATAATGCTGGATGTCAGGGCTTCAGGGTAGTGTTTTTAAAGGTTTCGGAAGTATCTGTTACACGGCTGGCCAGATGGCTCAGTAGGAAGAGCACCCTGTTGCTGGTACTGATGATCTGAGTTCGAGCCCAGGGAGCCAAATGGTTGAAGAAGAGAGCCCACTCCCACAAGTTGTCCCTCTGACCTCCACTACCACACTGTGCCATGTGGACACTCACAGACATCACACACATATAAACAAAATGTTAAAAAATATCTGTTCATAATTAGCCATAGATCCCCATTTTGCTCTGAAAAATTAATTATAAAAGCAAATTGCGGGCTGAAGCGAGTGGTTAAACACACTGAGCTCTTGCAGAGGACTGGGGTTCAATTCCTAAGCACCCACATGGCAGCTCACAACTGTCAGTAATTCCATGATCCGATAGCAAATTACACAACTTACTAAAATGGTCTTTAAGTCTAGCAGCTTTGTATTTTGTTGTTTTTTGTTGTTTGTTTAAAAAAAAAAACCAGCATTGAAGGTTGAAAATGATTTAGAAACTTTCAAGGTTGTTTCTACCATGGGGCCACAGATCAATCTAACCAGGCCATGGGGGAGGGGTAACCTTGGTCTTTTGATTTAGGCACTCTGATAGAAAAGCAGCATGGACGTTCGCTTTCATATTATAACATCTAGAGCTTGGTTTGTGGCATCAGGAAAATGGTGGATGAGACCTAACAGCCAATTCAGTTTGCTCATGGCCCAGGGCATAACTGAACAAAATGCTGAGTGAGCAGTCCCAGGCCTAGCTGAAGGAAAGGCACTCACTCTGTGCTGGGAGAAAGGCACCCACTGTGTGCCATCTATGATGTGCTTAGAAATATCTCACAGGTAGAAATTTTAACATTCCTATAGGCATTTCCCTACACTGACTAAGTCTATAGAGTGTGTAGATAAACTATAGAGATAAACTATTTGTCCATGACAAAAGTAAGGGAAGACGTTATTTCAAATAGGAAGCACATGAATCTTGATGAGAGGAAAGCAAGCTCAAAACATTCTGAGGTTCTTGGTCAGGAAATTAGGATGTTTGCTTCTGAGAGTTACAGAGAGCCTTCTCTGTCTATAATACTATGATGCTACATTTAATGTGCAATGATCAGCTAAAAACTCATTTTTAGGGCAACGTTATAAAGGCATACATATAATAGAGACACATGAGGTACAGCTGTACCACTCTATCTGAAAACTAGAAAAACAAAACCCAAACATTTAGACTTTTAAAAGAAAAAACAGTTATATCTAAGCCAGGTGTGGTGTCACACATCTTTAATCCCAGCCCTTGGAGGCAGAGACAGGAGGATCCCTGAGTTCCAGGCCAGCCTGGTCTACAGAGCAAGTTCCAGAACAGCCAGAGCTACACAGACAAACCCTGTCTCGACAAACCAAAAGAGAAAAAAAAGAAAAAGAAAGAAAGAGTTATGTCTAAACCAATACTGATTTCTACTCTTTTCAATGAATTGCAGGAATCCAATGACTAACTGCAATCTTCTTCATCCCTAGAGAAGACAGTGTGTAGAACTGTGACTTTTATCTTGCCTCTGGTCTCTTAAGGGCTGAGTCTGAGAAACACACATATACAGTGAGTCAGATATACTATCGGTCATATAGCAGATCATTCCTAACACTAAGCCAAACTACAAAATCCATAACCAATGTTCTCTTTGCTAACAAGTTTATATGTATGTTTTTCTTCATGGCTTTTTATAAAATCTTTTCTTAACAAAAATTTAGCCAGTAGGGAATAGAAGAGAAGACTGTAATTAACTGTTTATACAACTGATAAAGAAGTATTTCTAATACCTTAGTTCAGGCCAGTAAAGGAGTTAGGACAGGAAGGAAGTGGCTGGAGAAGGGCAGAGAAGGGTCTCTGGGAATCCTGAAGTCCACCAGAATTGCCAAGGGGTCTACACTACTCCTACCCTCCCCCATACCTGCCCATCCCTAGCCATCTACAGGCTGGTGCACAGGATAAGGTCACTGAGAGGAACAGACCACCCACATCTTGTTCAGGGTCCAGAAATCTCCAGAAATGCCACACACTCAATTGCTTCTGTGAGACTTAACACTATTTCTTAGCTCAATAAACTTTCTGGGAAATTTTAACTAATGATATCAGGTTGTTACTTGATTTAACGGTATAAAAGATGTGATCTGTTATACTTTCTTTCCCTAGTATTTCAGGAAAGCCTAAAATATGCGTGAAAATGGCCCTATTCCACGGTATGGAGGCTCAGCACTGGATTAAATCTCTGGAACCGGTGCTCTGGTGCAGTGATCAGCTTTTAAAGAGCATCCAGCTAAAGCTCAGTTCCTGTTTACTGGGGAATGGCTTCACAGTGATTAGTAAGCACATTAGTCACTGAAGAGTCACTATGAACAATGTTAGCATCATCAACTCAGCGGGGTTCCTCTCACCACAGGGCAGAGCTCAAACATCTGGTTAATCTCTACTGTCTATAGAGAAATGAGGCCACTTGTCATTTCTTCAATATCTTTGCTTTTGAGTCCTCTGTCCTTTGTAGTACAACTACAAATCACACGCCTCAGGTCCCTGGAGAGTTGAGTTCTGCCCACTATGTTTGTGACAGCAGTGTCATGCTGTCATGTCAGCAAGTATGGCATCTACTGTTTGTTCCACTTAAAGCTGTAGCCCACTTAGAAGGTTTCAACTGTAAAGTCTAATTAATCACACAGACTTCCCCACTATTGAACTGCTAGCTTTGCTATGAAGCCCTTCTAATTGTCTCTAACTGCCTGGTTTCTCCCTCTATTAAAACGCCCCATCACTCTGAATGTCTCTTTAGACAACAGCCATTTTCTTCCAATTTCATCCTGCATTTGGATGGTAAATTCTTGATGGATCAGAATTGTGACATCCCTCTATTTCGATGAATAAATTGAGGCTTTAGAGAGTGGAGCAACTTGTCTAGTGTCAAATGATAGCAAGTGGTAATGTTGGGACTCACACTAGATCTGACTAACTTTAGGCTCAGGCTAATTCCTTCCCTTAACTTCTATATTCCTGAACCCTTCCTTAGACAGCCAGTTAGCAGTTCCTATAGCAGAAAAGGAACACAGCACACTGCTGATTGGAGGTGTGTAACGGCCCGGTCTGCTGCTCTTGTCCGCTGGTCAGGGTCTAGCAAGAGAGAGTGGGAAGGGGCAAGAGACACAAAGAATGGAGACAAGACAGAGTCTGATCAAGTCTCTTGTAGTGAAAGGAAATCCCGGGTATTTATACCCTTTACCACGTGCCTTTCCCTCGTGGACAAGCACAGCTGAAGGCATTATTACGTCATGTGTCTTGCAGCGTGGAGATCACGTGCACCTAGCTAGCTGTGTGGAGACCACGTGCACCTTGCAGCTGGGGGCACTAAGCAACAAAACAAGATATGTGAGAAAAACAAGGTATTTATCAGAGTGTGCTCAGCTGTTGTAGGCTGTTGAAAATAAGTCTCTTGTCAGGATATATGGCTCGAGATGGCTGTAAAAATGATAGCCGCTCTCTGCTAGAAGTCAGCTCCCAACAGAGGAGGAAAACATAAAAGTTGTTGTTCTCCTGATGGACCACCATTCCTCCAAGCATATTCTGGGGAAGAGTAGCAATAGCAGTACCACATGTAACTGAGTTTGGAGGCCATTTTCTCTTTTTAATTTTTACAGACTTCTCAGACTGGAGATGTAACTCAGTTGACATGAAAAAAAATCCTGTGTTTATTGCCAGCATCTCTTTCCTGGGTCAGTCCCCCTGTATCCTTTCTGCTAGCTCACTTGTGGCAGTGCATAAATGTATATACCAAAACTCATGTAACTTGTCAAATGCTTGCCCTTTAGTGTATGTAAATCATAATTCAATAAGGTAAATCAAAATTCTAAGTTTGTATTTAAATAAATTCCCAAGCCACATGTTCTAAGATTTAACATTACTAGAATTAAAGCCAGCAGCAGCCTACTCTGTGCCAGCACACAGTTATTAAGTGCGGCAACCCACACGGCGTCTGACATTTAATGAGGAAGTCACAGAAAAGTAGAATGTGCTTCACACCATGATTAATATAGGATCACTATATTTAGTTTCTGTTTGAACATTTCCCCTCCTTTCCCCCCATCCCCGAACTCTGCTGAGGACACGGTATAAATCTGAAAGCTAAATATCACAAATTTTTGATGAATGAAACAGATCAGAATAAGACAGACTCTTAGAGGACAAAATGAACTCCCCCTGCCCTGCTGCCATTGTCATTTTTAAACTAATTGTAGTTATTTAAAGTAACCTCTGAGTGTGCATTGAAGTAAGCTGGACTAGCAATGATGTGGGCTCTTTACACACATTTATTTTTTAAGACTTATTTATTTTATGTATATGAGTACACTGTAGCTGTCTTCAGACACATCAGAAGAGGGCATTGGAGCCCATTACAGATTGTTATGAGCCACCTTGTGGTTGCTGGGAATTGAACTCAGGACCTCTGGAAGAGCAGTCAGTGCTCTTAACCACTGAGCCATCTCTCCAGACCTCTTTACACATTTTTATCTACAGTAGATAGAACCAGGTTCTTTCCCAGAGAGGCATGTTCAAATCTTACTGCTATAGTTATGGATGAATGTCTGTGATGTGACCATATTTGGAAATGTGGTATTTGGAGATTTAATTAATTAACAATAGGTCACTGAAGACTGTAGTGGACTTAATTATACCAACCCTAGAAAACTAATACAATGCTTTCTAATTTTTATACAGTATAACTACACTACCTATTCAAAAAGCAACCAAAGAAGACAAGTTCTGCTTTTTTAAAAAAATTACAGTTTAATAATGACCTTGAACCTAGGACATAAATATGCATAATTTTTCTCAAAGCTTTACCTATTCATTTGTTTGTTCATTTATTCAAGCTCAGCCTGGGGTCTGCTCAGTGCTGGACGCAGTAGTCTAAGCAAGTCATATCTAACTGTCCTTCAGCATGCTGTCTACACTAGAAGTAAACTTCTGGGGAAACAGTTGATAGCAGTCAATACTAAATGCTTAAGTCCTGGGGAACTAAGATCAAGTTTTCACATGGTCACTGGCCGTGTGTCCAAGACTGATGACTTTCCTTCTTCCCTTTACTCAAAGATTAATGATATAGAATTCCCATCTTCCACTTGATGGGTGTGAGGCCACAGATGAGATGAGACACGAGTCATAGGAAAGTATAGTCATCAGGTATAAAATCATGGCTTAAAATTCTATCACAAATACTGGAAATAATAAATACTTTTTATCAAAAAGCAAAAGAGGATACTTAAAAAAATAAGCAATTTCTGCAATGACCATGAGAAAGAGAGAGGGCCTGAGTGAGTCAAACTGCAGGGACCCTCCAGCTTAAGAAGGAGAGAGGGGCATCTTACAGTTATTTGGAAAAATACTACTCCAAAAGAACTACATATGCATCAGGCTCAGCACCACCCCGCCACACACACACACACACACACACACACACACACACACACACACATTTACACACTGTCCTCTCTCCTAATCTTCTGAATTAAGAAGGAAAAAAGTACATGGGCTGGAGATGTAGCTCAGTTGTAGAGTACTTGTCTAGCTATACAAAGCCTTGGACTCCACCCATGGACCTACATAAACAAGTAGGGGTGCATATCTGTGATTCTAGTGCTTAGGAAGTAGAGGCAGGATGGTTAGAAATTTAAGGTCATTTTGGGCTACATGGCACATCTGGGACAGCCTGGAAACACTAAATTTGGGAGCAAGAAAGAGAAGGGGGGGGGGCGTGTACAGAACTTAAGTGTCTAGAAACTACCAATGCAATTCAATCATTTCCTTACTTTAATGACATGGATGATTGGGAGGGGCGCAGGGAGGTGGGGAAGGTAGGAGGGATGGAAGGAGGGCAGGTGGGTACCAGGGTTACTGTTGCTGTGATGAAACACCAGGATCAAAAGCAGCTTGGTGAGGAAAGAGTTTATTCGTCTTATATTTATTTCCACACCATAGTCTTATCATCGAAGGATGTCAGGACAAGAATTCAAACAGGAAAGGAACCTGGAGGCAAGAGCTAATGCAGGGTCCGTGGAGAGATGCTGCTTCCTGGCTTGCTTCTCACGGCTTTTGCTCAGCCTGCTTGCTCATGGACCACCAGCCAGGGTGATCCCACTGCCAGTGGGCTGGGACCTCCCCTTCAGTCACTAATTAAGAAAATGTCTGACTGCTGGATCTTCTGGAGACATTTTCTCAACTGAGGTTCCATCCTCTCAGATGACTCTGGCTTGTGTCAAGTTGATATAAAACTATCCAGGACAAGGAGGAAGACAGAGAGAGAGAGAGAGAGAGAGAGAGAGAGAGAGAGAGAGAGAGAGAGAGAGAGAGGAAAGAGGAAGAAAAAAAGAAAAAAATGGTAAGAGAAAAAAAAACCAGTGCCATCTCTTGGAGTCAGAGCCTTATTAGAAGTAAAAACAACAAAAGTAACAGATATCACTTAACATGTTTTTTCATATTAAAAATAAAACCTTTGTTGTCTGATTCCTATAATTTGCAGCATAATAGCACAGGACTCCTTAATACCTAATTATGAATAAGCAGTAATATTTAAGACAGAAAATATTACCTCAGAGAAGCCTGTTTTTAAATGCTTCTCAAAAGGTGGAGAAATACTAAGCTGTCCTTTTTATTAAGAATTAGATCCAACCAAGTGTTCAAACATTACCATGAAGTAAGACAAAGGTATACTATCCTACTATGAAAAGACATTGCATTTTACTATACCCATATCCCACTGTCAATGGATTTGAAAGGATGTTGACTGTGACTAAGAAGACAAAGAAAGGGGTCACTGGACAAGATCTGAAGCAGGTGGGCTTTGGGGGAGGGTAGGGATAGGCAAGAGGAAGAAAAGATTGTGTTGACTTCGCCATACTCAAAATGCCCAAAGTCAATCTGACTGAGTCAACAGATGATACTGGCTTCTTGTGAGTTGCTTTCAGTTAAAAATGGAGACGCTTTAGGAGATGTTTTTATACTGCTCAAAGGGGCATTTGATAGAAATTTTTAAATAACATGAATCTAAGTGCAGATTCTGTGCTTAGGAAAAAAATAAATCCACAAGACACTATTTCCCCAGGAATATGAAGTAGTTGGAAGACATATTTGGGAGTAGAACAGTTTGGACTATTGCTAATCTAATAGCAATGAAACCTCCTACTCCACTGCAGTAAAATTTTATGATAAAGCTCCATCCAGAGGATTGGAAAATGTTGAGGCATTTATTTTCCAGAAACATACATCCAGTCAGCACAAGTTCTTCTCCAAAGCACAAAACAGCCCTTTCCTAGGTAGCAAGCTTGCCAAACCCTTCACCTTTAGAAATTTCCTAATAGCTCTCATTTCTCATTTTTCTAGTTTTACTGTAATCAGCTATAAATCTGAAAATTCATATTTCCTATTTGCTTTTGGATATAGACAAAATGACTAATATACATCATAGAACACAGGGATGGATGAAGGGAGGGAGGGAGGGAAGGAGGGAGGGAGGGAGGGACGGAGGGAGAGAAGAAGGAAGGGAGGGGCAGAGGGAAGGAGGGAGGGAGGGAGGGAGGGAGAGAAGAAGGGAGGGAGGGACAGAGGGAAGGAGGGAGGGAGGGAGAGAAGAAGGGAGGGAGGGACAGAGGGAAGGAGGGAGGGAGGGAGGGAGGGAAGGAGGGAGGGAGGAAGGAAAGACGGAGGGAGGGGAGGGAGGGGAGGGAGGGAGGGAGGAGGGAGGGAGGGAGAGATGGCAAAAGGAAAAGTACTTCAGTTAGAGCAAAACCAAGAACATTGTTCCTTTCCTGCTGCTGTAAGATGGCCCGAATTCCACTCCATGCACGGAATTGCCACACTGCAGGAAAAAACATATCCCCTTTTATATCAAAGGGGGTGTTCCAGGGGCTGTTGCATATTGTCCCCTGAAAATGGGAGCCACACAGACGAGTAAGGGCTACCTCCAACAGATGGCTGCTGGCAGAAGTCCACCTCTGTGTATGCCATCTTCTCTCCCTCTGTTGTGCTCTCTCTTGCTCTCATCTCCCCTCCCCCCAAGCACTACTTTCCAAACTGGGGTCACCAGAACAGTACCATCAGCACCATTTGAGAACTCATTAGAAATCCAAATAACCTTTGACCTTCAGAATTCAAAATTGTTGAACGAAGATTTGGAAGCTAATGTCTTCAATTCTGAGGGATTTTGGTCTGAATAACCAATGTCCTGGAGTAATGTACTACTTGTCTATTCATTTTGCCTTTGAACCATACACCATTCAAGTTGTTGCTATGCATTTGAAGTGTATACAAGTAATAGTCAGGGTTCTCTAGAGGAACAAAACTGATAGAACACACACACACACACAAACAGATTGAGAGAGAGAGAGAGAGAGAGAGAGAGAGAGAGAGAGAGAGAGAGAGAAGGAGGGAGAAAGGGAAGGAGGGAGGGAGGGAAGAAGGGAGGAGGGAGGGAGGGAGGGAGGGAGGGAGGGAGGGAGGGAGGGATTTATTACATTTACTACAGTACCTATGGACTGTGGTCCAGCTAACCCAACAATGGCTGTCTACCAACAGAAAGTCCAAGAATCTAATTGTTCAGTCCATGAGGCTGGATGTCTCAGTTGGTCTTCAGTATATGCTGGAATCCTAAAAGTAGGCTCCAATATCAATGAAGGAATGAACTTGACATTGAGAGCAAGGAAAACTAGGCAAAGAGAGAGCAAGCTTCCACCATTCATGTCTTTTATATAGGCTGTCATCAGAAGGTATGGTCCAGATTAAAGGTAGATCTTCCTATTGCAAAAGATCTGGATTAAAGTTAAGTCTTTCTATGTCAAATGATTTATTTATAAAAATCCATCACAGAGGTTTTGTTAATTCCAGATATAACCAAGTTGACAACTAAGAAGAGCCATCAAAGTACATTTCTAACTAATTTATAAGATCCTTAGAGACAAAAATATTCTTTCCCCTCATCTTATCCTGTATCCAGGAGTGCCTAACCTTCATAGAGCTAACAAACAAAAGGAAATATAATGACCACACATTCCTGATGACAGGAACTAGAGAGGAACCCTCAGGCAGAGCCCTTCCTGTAAGTGTGAAACTCCCATCCATTTGGGATTTCCATTCTCCATAATCTGCAATATCTGGAGATCACTAGGGAAGACTCCTTCTCTTCAAGGATAGAACTGCTCAGCTTCAGAATGTGAGTAATACAACAAAACATGAAATTTGCAAGAATTATTCCCCAGAGGTGAGGAAGGGCAACATTTCCCTGTCAGAAGCAATGAGGGTCGCACCAGAGGCTCCCTCAGTTCCCCCTGTGGCAGGATACAACTTTGCCATCTCTTAATATGAAAAAAATTTTTTTGTTTGCCTTCCACTTGCTCCATTACACAGGGTGTCCTCACTATCCTCGAACAGTGTGTAACCAGTTCCTTGGTTAATGAGCACAGTTCTGGGTTACCTGTTTGAGGCTTCGTGATGGTTCCCAAGAATAAATAAACTAAATGTGTTCTGTTAACATGGAGCATAAATAAACCCTATGGAACTAAATGTACAAAGTTGTCCATATGATGATTGAAAGATCACCAAGGGCCTCTGTCTCCTGAAGATGGTGCTTAAAAAAAGGGGGTGGGGGATCACTGCACATGTATAAATAAGGCTCCCCCGGGTCTTTCTTCTTGTTGTTTACTTCTCCAATATACACATCAATCAATTTGAAAGTCAATCTGAGAGGAGCCAGGCTCTACCAAAATACATATGGAAAAAAAAAATCCCTTAAGTGAGATGGTACTGAGATGCAAGACCTTTGAGTGTCAAAAGACCAGAAAGGTTACGATTTCCTGATGCCATTTGTGGCCTTATTTAAAAACGAAAACACAACAACATCAACAACAACAAAACTTCACCAGAAAGCTCTCTCTTTTTCTCTTTCTCTTCCTCTCTTCAGGATATACACAGACAGAAGATAGCCATTGGCACACCAAAAAGAACCACACTAGGAACCAGTCATCTGATACCTTGGCCCCAGACTCCTATCTTCCACAACCATGGGAAATATCGGTGTCTGATACTTTGTTACAGCAGTCCAAGGAGACAAATCCAAATCAGTGTCTGATACTTTGTTACAGTAGTCCAAGGAGACAAATCCAAATCTCAACCCTGAATTCAATAATGATCTCTCATCGGAACTCTTAGCTCAGATACCTGCTAGAGATAAGTATTTGGTTTGCATGTATGAACATGTCAATGCATTATGGACTGAACTACCTATATGCAATCCACTTGGACCACAGTGATAGCCTACAGAAGCAACTGATGGTCAACATCTAAAAGTAAAGGTCATTTTCAAATGTAAGCTATCTTTAATATGAATATAGCAGTAAATCAATCCAGTGGCTGTATTTCTTTACATTATGCTAGTCCCCAATAACCACATAAAGAAACCAAGATTTATTTAAAAGTGCCCTCAATTGCTGAGCAGTTACATGATCTACCTTAACCTATGCTAATCTGGCTACCTCCCCTGTCCCATCCCATGATACTTCCAATTATCATTGATCTGGCTATTTGGGCTTCATGTATGTTTCCATGATTTCTCTCCAGAATTTCCTCACAGCTCCAAATCCTCTATCCTCTTAGCTAATCTGAATCTCCCTCTCTCCTTCCCTCCTTTCTCTGGCTGGTGAATATCATGCCCTATTCTCTATTCTGCCCAGCCACTGGGTGCTCAGCATTTATTGACAAGGCAGAGAATAAACGCTAAGAATTGTTTACACAAACTTGAGACAGAAGATTCTTGGTATAAGCATTACCATGCCGTGTCTGAATTGCAACAAGATATGGGAGCAGAAAAATCAGCATTTGAATAACTCGACAGTAAAATGTACACAGTGTACAAAAACATTATGCTTACATTCATGAACCAGATATAATTGTAAAACAACAGAAACCTCTTAGATTGGATAAGATCATGTGTGTTCCGGATGACATGGCTAAAGACAGGAAGCTGTCTCTAGAAACTAGAAACGCACACTGAACAAAAGGCTCCTCGGCTGAAAGGGACGTCATTCCCAGCTTGCCATGAGCCTGGAAGTGGGAAAAACTCTAAAGATGGCAATTCTTAAATTTCTCTCAGGCCTGGTGAGAATAGAGAAGGTTCTCTGTCGGCAAATAAGCTTCCCCAACAACTTTTAATTGTAAATAAATTTTTACAGACTTGTCTGAAGACATGTTTAAACTCTTGACCCACATACAAATTATAACTTGTGGGGTTAATACTCAAATCTAGGTCTCTGCAGCAAAATTCCAGGAATAAAAAATTTCAGACTGGCAAAAAGGAAGTAAGGATTTGTCTTTGTGCAGGTTCCTGCAAAGCTACAAATTCTAGAAAGTGGCAGTGGTACCTTCCTCTGTGGTCAATTAGCAAAACCACGCCTTTCCTATGATTGCTTTCCTATGATTCCACGCTTACACTATGATTGCTTGCCTCAGGACAGAAGTCATTCCTGAACCATACAAAAATGGCAGTGGCTTTTTGTCACGGCCAGGCTCAGGCTGCTACAATCAAAACCACTCTGAAGTCTTTCCTCATTCCTGTGTCAATAGGGAAAATGGGACCACACCCTCCTACATGGTGCTCCAGTCACTATAGTTGTGCCCACAGAGACCCCTGCCTTAAGTGGACTTCTCGTTACTTGATGCAGGGTTGCCAATTTTTCAGAGGCCCTGCTGTTTGCTAGGAAATCAATTCATCTAAATAAAGGATTCAGTGGTACCTGCATAGAGGAATAACACAGCGCCTGCAATAATGTGCAGAGCACTTTTGGAGAACAGCTTTGGGCTCTGGTGAGAGAAGCAGAGAGATTGAATTCTTCTCACATTTTATTTGCCAATGTTCGGCTATAAATCATCTAAGCTCCTGAAATGGGGCATGATGCACCTACGGAACCCTGAAGTAATCAGGGTCTCACTAAGTACCAATACAAGCTTCCTGTTCTCAATCCACCTGAGGCCAGCACAGCTTGCCCTCATTCCATGCTAGCAAGTGTAACAGAGAAAATGTGCCATCAACATACTCAAAACCAGAATGGTCCCACATTCTTCCCTCAGAAGGCCTCAACTCTTAAGCTACTTTTATAAATCATTTAAATAAGATGTACTGAAAGCAAGAATGTTAAACACCCAACAATTGGTATTAAAATTATTTTGTGTCCTTTGGGTACAATGTATATACTTCCAACAACTTCAGAGCTGGGAAGATGCTCTGCCAATGTTGGGGGCCAGACCAAATCCCTCAAAACCAGGTAAAAGGATTGATAGGTATAGCTGACTGTCTGTAATCCCAGCACTTAAAGCTGGCTAGCCAAGCAAGCTGTATCCACAAGCTTTGGATTCAAGAGCATTTGCCTCAATAAGTAAGGCAAGGAGTAATAAAGGCAGGTTCCTGGTGCAAATTTCAAGTCTTTACAAGCACATAAAATTATACACCGAAATAAATGTGAATATGCATACACACATATGTGCACCATATACACATACTAAACAAGTTTTAATAAAAGTAAATGTCACCAATCAAACAACTTAGGTTTTCACACTTTTCCTAACAGGGTGAACAATACACTTTAATAACACACAGGACTAGGCTTCATGGCAAATAGGAGGTATAGAAAATGTGTCCTTTCCAAGTGAAAATGAATGTGGAAAAGGATATTTACTGTGGAGAATGCTTAAAACAACAACAAAAAAAAAAACAAACAAAAAAACAGAGTGTCAAGAAAGAAGGAAGCAAGAAGACAAATGAAGAAACCTCATTCAGCCATTACACATATATAGCATGGCCATTACAAACACAGATTGTAATGGATTGACCCTTAGTCCTGTATTTGAATCCCAGACACTAACTACATGACCCAGACAAGTCTCACTTTGTAGGGAGGTGAGGAAGCCAGGCACAGGTAGGCCTTCTCATTAAACACTTGGCATAGTGCCTGGCATGGAGATGGACTAGCTGACCCAGAGCCTACAAAACACACACACACATACAGAGAGAGAGAGAGAGAGAGAGAGAGAGAGAGAGAGAAGAGAGGAGAGAGAGGTGTATGTACACATACACATACAGAGAGATGTGTGCACACACATACATATACACAGATGTGTGCACACACATACATACACACACACACTTCTATCAGTCTTGTTCCCCTAGAGAACCAGGACTAATAGAAATAGTAAAATTCTGTAACTTTACTCTCAACAAATAATTTTACAATATTGGTAGAAGATGCATGAAATTGCAAAATGGAATTGGGAGGACTAGATCAATTAAGTCCACCCCACATCAATAATCCTGTCCATATAGGGGCCTGATTCTCCTAAAGAGTATAATTCAGGTATTGTAGTTTGAATGTTTACAACATCATCATTCTAGACACATAACACTAGGTCATAAACCCAAAGTGGACACTACGGAGGGTGGCGAGGAGCTGGAGAGGGGGAGGGGAAGAAGGGAGCTGCTGGCTGAGAAGATGGCTGGTGAGATGGGTGCGGAGTCACTGGAGACGACAAGGCCACTGGAACCATGAAAAGAAGCTCCTGGGGTGATCGGGACCTCACATACACCCTGGTTTTGAAACAAGCACTGAATCATGTCAGTTTTTATTAGATACATGTGAAGTTGTAGTCATTGGAGTTGGTAACTTAGTAGATGATCTCCTGTAAAGTCTGGTCTTGTCTGGTTTTAGATATATTCATGTTATAGACATGGGTACTATAGATGTTTTAAATCTAAATACAGTTTTTACTTAGGCCTAAAGGTGATGAGAGACAAGGCTGAAGTGGCTGCAGGGTTCCTAAATGACAGAGTTTCTAACTGCACTAGAGTTCCGCATTTCAACAAGCCTCAGCATCTTAATGACACTTCCCACAGACAAGCTCACATTATTTTATGTGCCTGGACTCTGTCCTAGCCCGAAGACAGAGCAACGGAATGCTAATATCACCTCTAAATCATGAAGATGGTATGTTGGATCCAAGCTCCATTGTCCCTTTGCTAGGTGGGGAACAGAAGGTTTTAAAGGAAATGCCCAGGCGATGTTATGACTGCTTGTTCTGAATGCACACTGGAACTTTCTCTACCACAGGTCAGTTTCCCCATACGCACCACTGCGTCTCTGCCCAGGCCACTAGAACACTGTATCGAGTATGTTAGAATGTCGCAGTAGCCTCAAGAGCAGCCTTTTGTAGATGGGGTTCCATTAGATAGAGATGACCCTTAACACACTCAGTGGATTTGCCAAAAGTCTGAAAGGAAGTTCCTAATACCATCTAAGAGGTATACCTACTGGCTCATTCCAGGGGTAGTAACATAAAGCATCCCTGCAGCAGCTTCCTCAAATGCAGCATTGCAGCTGAGGCTTTAAAGATAGCCACAGGTGCATGCATTCCCCTTAATAAATTGTTATGTATCCAATGATGCAGATGGACTGTACACATACACATTTGAAGCAGAGAAACAGGAAAACCACCCTACTTATAATCGGCTTCCTCAAAACATTCAGTATTCATTCCCTGTCAACTAAACTACAAGAGGTTTTAGATGATCCAACCAAGAGTGCGTCTCTGTAAATGAAATCTCCAGCTGCTATCACAGCCACAGTAGAAAGGAAACACTAGACACCTTACTTACAGTCAGTAATGTCTACTGAAGAATAAAGAAGACCAAATCTTTGCAAGTTGTTAAGAGAACTGGAACTCATTGATGGCCAAGAACTGGCTGTCACTGATGCTACCACACCAGATTGTACATTTAAACCTCATTTTACTCAAGGAAAAGAAATCTGCACATAATACACCACTCACAGAAATAATATACTTTATTTATATTTATACTAAGGAATTTAATTGAAGTGTGGGGAAGGTGAGGCAGAGGGAAGACCCAAGAAAAGAAATGTAATTGATGTCATTTTTAGCATTACTGTTGCTAGAGATGTATAGATAATGAATAACTCTCTAACTTTATAAATTTCTCTTGGAAACTGAACTTTGAGGTAGGGCTGGTAAGAGTTTCATTAATAGCATGGACACTGATGCCCAGAGAGAAAGATGATGAACAAATGCATTGCCTCATTAAAGCAGGACAAACTCTTCTGTGATAGTTGGTTATTGTGGTCAAAGGACATATTCCCCAGCTTGCATTTCATTGTCCACGTGTCTAGAACCATATTGATGAATAGAAATGAAGAATTAAGTTTTAAGAACATTCAAAATTACAACCTGACATCTAAAGTAATGGCTGTTTTTCATTACTGCTTATATAGTTGTGGCTATTTAAATGTGGCTATTAACTATTGTAGAATTTAACTTGTCCATAATAATTAGTAAACAGTATTACAGCTTTAATACTCATGCATGAAAATTGGAAATGTTCTCATGTATTTATTTGCAGTGCCACAGAGGCCAATATGCACAATTTTAAATTATGGCTGTTTTTAAAAAAATTAATGTTAAAACACTTACCACTATTTTACACACAATTTAAAACACTTATAATTGTATTTAAAATGTTAAACACAATTTATTAATAAAATTGTACATTGTCCAAAAAAAATACCAAAATGGCTTAAAATAATGACAGTGTTTATTGTGTTCATGAATCTACAGTCTGGATAGGGACTCAAAACAGTTTATGTCTGTTCCACTCAACGTCAGCTGTGTCTGCTCTGGAGCTGAAACTGAGAAATCACATGAGAGCTTGTTTATTCACAAATCTGTCCTGTCACTTAAACCAGGAAAACATCTGGGGCTGGAACAGCTGGGGCTCCTCTGGCATTCTCTAACTGTGATCTCTCCTATGTGACAGACGCAAAGTACCTGGACTCAGAACTTCTTATTAGTTTTCCATTGTTATGTAAAGTACCTAAGACACATTGAATATTATAGGAGGAGGCCAGTGAGATGTCTCTGTGGTACCTGCCACCATGCCTGGAGACATGAATTCAATCCTGGAGACCTACCTGGAAGAAGAGAGCCAGTTCCGATGAGGTGTACGCTCTGTGGTAAGCCTGTCCCTGCGCTATGAAATAACTAAATGTAATGTGTTTTCAAAGCAAAGCTTTATTTTTGCTCATGGTTTTAAAGCTTCAAGCCCATGGCCGGCTGAGCTGGTGACAATGCTGGGCTGTGACGATTCAGCTCATGGAGGAGATGACAGAGGAAGCTCTTTACCTCACAGAATTGATGGGTGGCAAAACAAGTTGGGGTCCTGACAGCCCCTTAAAGCACACACTCGCAGTGACCCGGCTTCTTCCCATCACAACCTCTTAAAGCTTCCAGCTCATCACAGATGGCAAAACAGTCTGTCACACAGGGATCTTTAGGGGACACTTATTTAAAACAAACAAACATAACGGAAATGAGTCCCAAGAGGACATGGCATGCCTTGTATGGCGTAGCCTAATAACTCACATTATTTCTACCCCAGTACATTCTATTGATTTATGTCAGCTTCAGGACTGGAGCACAAACTCCCGCCGCTCAGTGGAGGGCTGTGGAGGCTGGCTGCAAGAAGAACTTACAGACAAACAGGATATGGGACCAATGTTGGAAAATATCGGTCTCATTTACCTTCCTTTTCACACAGTGCACTTACTGTTGGGGGTTCTGATTAGATTTTGCCAGGCTAACAGGGATTTTTTTAGTAATGTATTGAGGGCTCTAAAAGCTGAAGGAAAAGGTAGAAGGCTGACCTGGAAGTGAACCAGGCTTGTAAGAGGCTGAAGGAGGAGGCTGGGAGGAGCCCAAATCTTTGTCATCACTGCTGTGACTGAACAGCCATGTCCCCAGATCTCAGTACCACTCAGACAACAGTCTGTCACTGTCTTTGAGCCAGATTCTCACAGTCTGAGGTCTCAAGTCGCACATGTGAGTTCTGACTTCCAGGATCCCAGTGTGACCCCTTTAGAGAAGGCCTGCCTTCCACAAAGCCTCACAGAACAAAGGCTTCGCTTCAAATAAAACCAGAGAGGCAGATGGTTGGTGGCTGGCAGCTCAGCAAAGGTCCAGTGAATACAGCTAACAAATAATATGACAGTTTTCTGTGAAAGACACCATTTTTCTGGCAACCCAGGACAATAACACAGCCTGGTTAGTGAGCAGGCTCTAACCAGGGCTGTAAATCAGATCCTCAATCTGTAATGCAAGCTCAACTTCAGAGCAACATTCATCAAGCTCACTAAGATCAGAATTATTCTGGAACGAGGTCCAATTCTAAGCCTAGGGACTCGGCACAAACACAGGGTGCTTGCCGTCTCACAGAGGATGGGGCTCATATAATGGGTGAAGGATAGGTGGTAGTCAGCCTCTACCTTGAGCTGTTTAGAATTAAGAAAATCAAAGTGCTGGCTTAATTTCCAGTTCATCACATAGCATCTGAAGTCTCGGACAATGGCTGACTATAGCAGAAAAACCGCTCACAGGACAGAACTGGCAATTCTAACATGGGGGACAGATACCTACCACATCTTACAGCACCCTGACGACAGACTCTCTTGTCTTGCTTCATTGGGGAATACTAAGTATTAGTGGGAAGTAAAGACTCACACGAAAGGTAGCTGTGTGGAAGGAAATGCCATACTACTTTTTAAAAATCACCTTAATCAACATCAACACTTTAAGATAAAGATACTACGTAAACTCATCATAAATTTTAGAATGCAAATGCTGACAGACAATCCCAAAGCACTACAACTAAATACCTTTATACAAAATATTAAAAGTGTGGACTAGTAGCATATTTAGTGATTTTCTTATATCAAGAATAAATTAAGATACAGTCATTTTTTTTTTCTGTTGCTACTTCTCAGCGTTAACTCTACTTCTGTTCCTTGTCATGTAAGTGAGCACAAAGGGTCAGATAAAAATAGCTTTCATGAGATCAGGGGGACTTGGCTGGTATGTCACGCTCACTGCCATATCCCCTATTCCTGCTAGACAGGATACGGCAGGAGCGCAATAAACATTAATGATAGTACTTGTCAAGTGTTTAACATTTGCATTAGTTTTAATTGTGTACACAGGAACACAGTGCCAGGGAGACCAGGCCTGCCAGATTTCTGGAGTTGTCCAAGGTGGGTACTAGAAATTGAACTCAGATTCTCAGAAAGAGTCTTATTCTTAACCAGTGTGCCCTCTCTCCAACCCTGAGGAAAAAAAAATAGGCCAGGCAAGGCAGCTGATGCCTGTAACCCCAGTATTTGGGAGGCTGAGGCAAGACAGGAGTTCAAGGTCACCCTCAGCCATATGTCAACTCTGAGGCCATCCTGGGCTATATAACACTCTGTCTCAAAAAATATTTTCTAATTAAAAAAAAAAAGTAATATAATTTCAGAGGAAAAACTGAATCAATAATATGCAAGGACTTTTGTTCTGGGTATCTGGATACAATCAATATACTGCCTACATTCCTCTTTAAAAAGAAGATGCTTTAACATTTGCCCACTAAGCCTGACAGCAAATGGCCAAGACACATCTTACGTCACTGAGTGCCTGCTGACTGTTGGCTTTAGTGCACACTAAAAGCCCTTATCATCTTTCAACATTGAAGGAACACCTCAATTTGGGCAACGATTTATTAATCTAGGAAGACTGTACTGAGCATGATGGGAAAAGACGTGCATGGCGCAGAACGAAGCTTCAGTACTAAGGGTCAGATGAAAGCAACCACCCTGGTTCAACTCAAACACCCAGGTAGATGCTTTCTAACCAGCAGTCACGTTCGGACTGCTATTACATCTACAAGAATCACAGGGAAAGAAGAATTTGAATGACAACTGAATGTAAAATACTTCTCGAAATTATAAGGAAAATTTGGGGGAAGAGGAGACAAGAAAATAAACACCTGGGGGCTACAGAGCCTGCTAAAATGAAGGAGTTACCACAAGTCAGAACCAGAAGCAACCGCTCCATACCGACTCAAAAGCTATCCTGCGAGGGTTAAAGAGTCTGCGACCCTTTTTTGATAAGTGTTACACAGATGAATAGAAAGGTAGGTAGAAAGGAAGGGAGCGGTTGAGGGAGGGGAAGAGGAATGACTTCACCCAACTGGCTGGTCCCCTAACTGTACAATAGTGAACACGGAAAAATAAAGACCAAACTGTGCCCAGCTGAAAAGAAACTCTGCAAGCAATCTAATAGGGAAGAACTGTTGGTTTATTTAGTCTTTAGATGGTGAGTTCTCAGTTCACCCTCCAAATGTGTTTTAAAGATCCTTCTTCCACCAGTGCCTTTAATGCTGAGTACCAGCACCGCCCGTCACCCTTTGTCACTTAGCAGGGTGAAGAACAGCCAATCCCCCGTGTGGAATGGAACACACCCTGTGCATGAAGATCTCTGGGAAAACACTAAGGCCTTTCACGCTTGCTCTTCACAAGAGCTCAGCTATGTCCCTTCAGTAGCTTTTGGTTTAGTCTTCAGGTCCTACTGTTATATGACTTGTGATTCTTCCAAACTAGATTCTCCTCCTACTCAAGTTCAAATGCTACCCAAAATAGATTCAAGCAGGGTCAAATATAAGAAATTTTTTTTTTGCAGAGGTGTAACAGCAGACTCTAAAAATGAATATATATATAATACGTTTAATGAATAATAAAAATGAATATATGCATGCATGAGCTGGACTGGAAAGGGAATAACATTTTCAAAGCATCCTAAAATGGATCCTTGGATTTCAAGCCAATTGCTTTGAAGTTGTGTATTTAAATATCTAGATTTTTGGATCCAATCAAAGGGTCATGCTATTTAATTTCTGAGAAATTATGGATACATGTTCAATAGACTAGGAAAGTCTCATTTCTCAACCAAGATTTAAAAAGAAATCTTCCCCATAGGCACTGTCGATTTTTTACAATTATTAATTCATGATTTGCCAAAGGCTAAAACTGTGCTTCCACATTTAAGTGAGATGTTACAGAAGAGAAATTTAAATAATCCTCTATTAATTACTCTGTTTTAGAAAAAATTATAGTAAAGACCTCTTATGTGGGAGGCCTTCAGTAAGTAAAATTATCAAATTCAGAATTGCTAATTACAATCATAAGCCTTCAGATTAGATGTTTTTAAAGCCATCTGTACGAAAAGCAAAGAATAACCATGAACCTCTGAAGTTCATTGTTGACCACAGAGGCACAGTCATGTTCCCACTTCATCTAGGTCTTACCTTTCTGTGACACCTTCAATCCTTGACTTACTAGTGATTACTAAGCCCTACCATGGCCATCCCCCAAGATGCAAGAGCTCTTAATACGAAGACATATTTTTCAAATGTAAAAATACAATTCATCTTCTATGCTCGGTGTCTCGACTGTGAAATAAACAACCTTGTATGGTGTTGTTACATTCTTGGAGGCCATTAGGGGTCAATCGTCTCCTTCATTCTTTTGCAGGGAAGGAGGGGTGAGTTTTCTAGACCAGAGCAGCAGCAGGAGGAGCAACAGCTGCTGCTGCTACAGCATCCTACCCAAGAGCCTTGCTGCTCCTACATCTGCAGCTGCTGCTACCACCGCCTTCAACTTTGAGGTCTGCCTTACAAGATTTGGCATCATCCTTAGTCTAGAAGGAGCAGCAAGAAGTACTAGGAAAAAGTATTAGCCCTGTCCTCGAGGCAATCCTAAACGGTGCCGGTACAGAACAGGGCATGAAGAAGGACTCAGTTAACAGCAGGTGATTGAGAGCTTCCAGCAGTCTGGACAGCATGTGATTCCAACATGGACAAGCCAATCCCCTCCATGCCTGTGGTACAGGTAGAGGATTCTGGGATCTAATCATGTAACATGCTTCCAGAGTTGTCTTAGAACAAAACATTTCCATAGCCAGTCATGTTTACATCTGCTTGAATGTTATTCATTTATTCTTATTAATTTTTGATACAGGATCTCACATATCGCCAGATGGCTTCACACTGGCTCTGTAGTAGTGGATGACCTTACACTTCTGACTGTCCTGCTTCAATCTTCTGAATTTAAGGTTATAGATGCATGCTACCATGCTGGCTTAACAGATTTCTTTTGAGTGCAGAAAATGATACCAATTTTCACACACACACACACACACACACACACACACAAGAGAGAGAGAGAGAGAGAGAGAGAGAGAGAGAGAGAGAGAGAACTATCAAGAAATAGAAATTCTATTTAAATGATCCTAACACTGTTTCTTCACAGATCTCTGAGATCACAGACCATATAACCAATAGGTCTTATGAAATACAGTAGATCTGAAGACTTGAAAACAAAATTTGATGGGCTGGAGAGATGGCTCAGCAGTTAAGTTAAGAGCACTAACTGCTCTTCCAGAGGTCCTGAGTTCAATTCCCAGCAACCACATGGTAGCTTACAACCATCTGTAATGGAACCGATGGCCTATTCTGATGTCTGAAGACAGCTACAATGTACACATATACATTAAATAAATAATACATAATTTAGAAAAAAAACAAAATTTGAGACTTGGATATGACACAAAACAACATATATACTGTTAAAAAGACAAGACTGAAAAAATGTTTAAAATGTGCTCAACATATACTTCCTATCCTTAATCACTAGAATTTTTTACCAATCAGGCTGAACAGACATAGAAATTGGACAAGCTATGTGAACATGAACTTTACAAAGGCAGAGACAGAACTGTCTTGTTTATAGTTACGCTATTGTTACATTGTAATTCTATAGTCCTGCCTCTACCCTGGCGCTTCTGTTAATGCACTTACTGGTTTATGCTGAAGAAACAGCATCTGTGACCCACATACCACGGGTCTACATTTTACCAGCATGAGCTTGTTAAAGCCTCTCACGCACTTTGTTCTATTTGATGAGGAAATCACGGGTACACACAGGTGGCCTGGAACAGCTGTGAAGGCGGCCCAGCACAAAGCCATCAAATTCCTTAAAATACAATCACTGCTGCTGGTGTTTGTAACTTGCTCAAGTTTGCAGGTGGCGTCCTGCTGCAATGTTAAAAAGGACAGGCCTGGTAAAGAATGAATAAAGCAACTGAGATGAAGCCCAGATTCCAAGTGTAAAGCCCTGTACGGCTTCTGATCAAAACACATGTCTGCAACTAGTCAGATAAAAGACGTAAGGATGGAGAACCGGGAGCAAGGCCATGGCATTATAAACCCACTGCAGGCACCGTTACTTCTGAGAAAGTGGGATCCCATTTCATGAGGCCCGTGTTTGTCTCCAGCTCTACAGGTGATTTCTCAGTGCTGTGTGCAAGCCTCTCTTCTGAAAAAGCAAACATCAACCATCATATTAAATATGTTTGATTCAAAGCACAGAGAACATGGTACTACTGGTGCAACATAACTAAAAAGCAAAAATTTCTGCTTTGAAGTATGTAGCTAAGCTTTGTCACTTTCCTAAAACTGCATTTGTACCAAAAAAATAAAATAAATAAATCTCTATTCTCCCAAACTTCATGTGAGGCCCTGAAGTCTCATCCCAATCTCTAGACTCCCTTAAACACTGAAATCCTGGCAGGGGATCTTGAAGACAAGCCAAAGTCCTGGAAATGGCTAAGGTTGTACCTGCCGCCAGACATCTCCCTTACCAGGGGATAAACATCAGGACCTTCTTTTCTCAATGCTGAGGAAAAAAAAAAAAAAATCTCGGTTTCATCCCCATTCAATGTATCAGATATAAAGCATGCTCACTGTGCTGGATACTTTTGTATCAACTTGACACAGGGCAGTGTCATCTGAGGAGCAAACTTCAACTGAGAAAATGACTCCATGGTATCTGGTTGTAGGCAGGTGTGGTGGTTTGAACATGCTTGGCCCATGGCAAGTGGCACTATGATTCAGCTCATAAGGAAGAAAGATGGAAAGGAAAAAGTCAAGAAATGAGGAATGTCAAGAAAACCTATATGGAGAGTAATAATATTTTGGTAGCATTTTAACAGTACAGGAGGGAGAAAACCCAAATGAGCATTTAGGTATGTGCTTCCTTAAAACTGAGATAAAAGGATAGAAATAAAAACCTCTTAGCAAGTCCATTTGCCCTGATGCAGACAGAAATACAGACCTGATTTTAGACCAAAGTATCAGATGAGAGTCTGACTTTAAAATTCCTGCTATGTCAATTATAAGGTTGTAGGTACTTTTAAGTGATCATTAAAAATTCAAAAAGAACCAGCTTCCAGTAACTGCATATTATTTGCTGATTGCCTTTCCTCTTAGTTTGTTATGAACTTGCAAACTGACTCTAAAGAACATTAAAGGTACTAAAGAAGGCTTTTGTTTGAGTCTCAAAACAAGAAAAGTTACTCTCCGAGTGGCTATGAATCAGAAAAAGAGAGGTAATCAAGTGCCATATTAATTGTTCAGAAAATCTCACAAATAAGGAACTTAGAATCCAAAAAGAGTGAATTATAACTTTGAGAGATAGTTTAGTATAGCCACAGCTTACTAACACAGTATCATGAAACTCACATTCTTTTTTTGTAAGAGAACCTTAAAATGATTCTACGCTGAAAAACTCAAAATTCAAAGGCTTTTCATGCCTATATTACATGATACATATCATTATCATATGAAATAGTAACGATTAAGTAGTAATCAGTAATCCTATAGTAAATATACAGATGTCATAAAATAAGAAAAGTGAAGAATATTGCAAAGCTCTGTCTTATTTTCCTAGACCCAGGCTTCAGTAGGTATGATGGAGCAAATAGCTTCAGGGGCCTTTTAAGTTATAAAACTAGCATGTGGAGCCACTCCATCAGTATTAAAGGCCCAGGGTGTGTCTGCATGGCCATTCTACATACTACCAAAACCAGAGAGATTATTTTACAGGCAGAGGAGCTTACAGTCTTGAAATTCAGATGAGTTTTAGCCAGTTATCTTCCTAAGCATGACCGGGTAGGGAGTGGGGGGGTGAGAGGGGGAAGCTTCTTGTCTCGAAGGAAGAGGAAAAAAAAAATCCACCAGCTGTTTCCAGTCAAGACAAGCTTACTGAGTCTGAGCAAGATCAACTGGCAAGGGGAAATTCTGTGTATAAGAAAAACACCAAAACACACATTTTTGAGAAAAAACATAATTGTCCTCCAGTAACTCTAGATACCAAGATACACATTAATATTGCAGATTTGTTTAGTAATTCATTATGAATCTAGTGCCCACTGATTAATAGGTATCCATTATCAGTATTAATAAGTCTATATAAGAAAGAAAGAAAGAAAGAAAGAAAGAAAGAAAGAAAGAAAGAAAGAAAGAAAGAAAGAAAATTCCTGCTATGTCAACTTTAAGGTTGTAGGTACTTTTAAGTGATCATTAAAAATTCAAAAAGAACCAGCTTCCAGTAACTGCATATTATTTGCTGATTGCCTTTCCTCTTAGTTTGTTATGAACTTGCAAAGTGACTCTAAAGATTATAAAAGGTACTAAAAGAAGGCTTTTGTTTGAGTCTCAAAATGAGAAAAGTTACTCTGAGTGGCTATGAATCAGAAAAAGAGAGGTAACCAAATGTCATATTAATTGTTCAGAATATCTCCGAAATAAAGATAAGGAACTTAGAATCTAAAAAGGGTGAGTTATTTGCTTTGATAGATAGTTTAGCATTGCCACAGCTCTCGCTCTCTCTCTTCTCTCTCTCTCTCTCTCTCTCTCTCTCTCTCTTCTCTCTCTCTCTGTCTCCTCTCTCCAAGTATATATATATTTGGATATATATATATATATCACTGAAATAAAGAATTAGCTAAAGTGTATTAATTTCATAGGTCTCTATCACTCACTTGAACTTACTACTTAAATCTAGTAATCCGATAGAGGACACATTTGACATAACTAAATTGGGTTTTCAGAACTAACTGAAGGAAGCTAATTACTACACCAGTCAAGGGTGTTGATTCTAAATGGTTTCAAACTAGGCAAGTTTGTAATGCTGTCCTTAAGGTCAACAATAAAGGACCCTGGATTTTCTTTCCACCTGGCCTATCACTACTGCAAAGCACCCTCTAGGGCTGGATGCTCCTGCTCAGGTGTCTCTTCATCCCACACTTTATTGTCTCAGAATGTGAGGCACCCAAGCCAGGTTCAGCCAGTCATCTGAGCCATTTAAAAGCCAAGTCAATAGTGAGAAGCAAGAGAAAGAGACTTATTGAATACACTACATGGGGCAGGCCCAGAGAGATCCAGTAACCGCCCCCCACCCCCATATCTGTCCTCATCTCTGGGCTTCTCAAGTGAGATTTTAAGTTTAACCAGCAGGCCAGGGATATGCACTTGTAATGAATCCAGTGTGGCCCCGCCCCCCGACAACTCCTCCTTGTGTGGGCTTCAGCATCATCCTGTAAAGGGGTCTGAGGAGTTGTTAGAACTGTGTGAGATTTCCTTCCGAGAGAGTTTCCCTCTGACAAGTGTTTTTCCCCTCCCGGAGCAGAATATTCTGGAGATACTCCCACTGGGGTCCGTTGTTCCAATCATCTGACAGTCACACGGGGAGACATGTGTCCTTTCAGAATATCTTCATTTCTGCCAGGCCAGTTATAATAGTTGATCACATCCATTTGCTAGCCTTTCAGTGCCTACATTAACAGGGCTAGTGTAAACATTCCAGAAGGTTCCAGGCAGCTGCATGAGGAAGTCACTTTCAACTTTGGTAAGGGAGGTCAGCTTGATGCTACTTTTTGTTTTGTTTTGTTTTATATGCTCAGGAACAAAAGAATTTGATTTATTTATACTTTATTTAAATAAACTATTAAAAGCACTTGGCATGTAAAATATCAATAGCTACTCTTCTTCATCATTTCATTTTCATCACCATCACCATCATTATCATCATCATCATCATCATCATCATCACAGGAGTAAGCAGAGTAAAGAGTAACACCCCCACAGAAGCCACAACCTAGTCCCTAACTCCTGTGAATATGATTCGGCACAGAGACAGGACACAGATGTGATAAAGCAAAAGGTTTTAAATTCTCTTCCTGAATCGTATAGATGGGTGCAAGGCACCCATGTGGGCACAGGGCCTGAATACTCCAGAGGCAAGAATTATAATGTTAGGACAGGTATAAGCCTGTATTTATATTCCTACACCTATAATCCTAGTACTTGGGAGGCTAAAGCAAGAGAATTTCTAGTTGCAAGCCTGGACTATATGACAACTTGCAGGTCAGCCTGGGCTACTTAAGACCCTAGCCTGGCCTATAAAGCAAGACTGTGTCTCAACAAAACAAAACTAAACAAAACAAAAGGAATATCAACTTCAGAGGAATGGAAAGATAAACTGTAGCACTGTCATTGCTGAAGGAGGCTATGAGCCAAGGAGTGCTGGCTTTTTCTAAAGGCTGAAAAGCAAGGAGTAAATTCTCTTCTAGGGCTGCCAAAAGGATTACAATTATATTTTTGAAGGCCATTTTCAGAAGTGTGATCTGCAAAACTGTAACAATAAGCTTGTGGCATTTTAAGCCACTAATGTTTTATAATTTGTTAAGTAACAAAACGAAACATTATAATCAATACAACAGTACCAGTGGACATGGTAATAGAGGCCTGCCATCCCAGAACACGAACGCTCAAACAGGAGGTCATCAGGTTGAAACCAGTCTGAGTTAGACTGCAAGACCCAGTTTCAAAAAAATTAAAAAGGAAAGAAGATCTCAGAAGGACGGAGGGAGCACATGCCATTTAAAACTGTTTTGAACATTTGCTATCTATGCTAAAAGACAGGCGGTGCATGCCTTCATATCCATGAGCATACAAAACAGCAAGAAAGCAACACGTGTGGGTATCTAAAAGGGAGACTGACAGACAGATGAGGAGAAAATTCCACAAAAGAACATAACCAGGAGTTAGAAAGATGACTCTGTCAGGAAAGAGCTTGCTGCACAAACATGAACATCTAAGTTTGATCCCCAAGACCTATGTTAAACCACAATAACAACAAAACAAACAAACAAACAGCCAAGATGCTGTATGCTTATAGTCCTAGGGACGTAGAAACAGGAGGGTCCCAGAGGATCCTTGGAGCCTCAGAATAATTCAATGACACCTCTGAGTCACAGAATGAGACCTGGTTGATCTAACCAGCAACATACCCAAACAATTTCAGTTGCATACCAAAGCAGAATTCTGAGTTTTTATGCTTATTTCGTGGTCCTTTGTTGTTTTTATTCACTCTTTGAGAATTTCAAACAATGCATTTTGATAATACTCACCCCGACTCCTCCAGAGCCCTTCCTGCCTCCCTAACCTCCCAACTTCATGTCATTTTTTTCCTTTATTTAATAGTCCGCAACTCCAATTTGTGCTGTTCATACACTCACAGATGTGGGGCCATCCTCTAGAGCACAGTCCACCCACCAAGGGCCAGGACACCAAAGAAAACGGACTCTCCTCCCCGAGAAGGGATGAGCCGGCCACAGCTCCTCAGCCAGTGCTAGATGCCTCGTCCCCTCCGTGCTGGAATGTTGAATGGTTAGCCTTGCACCAATCTTCTGCTGACAGTCCATAACTGTGGTGTTCCTGTCAGGTCCAGAAGACGCTGTCTTGCTTGGCCCTCCCCAATCTCTGACTCTTATCATCTTTCCTCCTCCTTCCCCAAAGGCCTGTCAGATGTCCTGTTTGTGGCTGAGCATGCCACGGACACCAAATGTCTACACTGTGCTCATTTTTGACTCTGTGCTTAACACCATCCACTGCACAGAGATTTTTCTGACGGGGGCTACAAGGCACACAGAGAGATGTGCCTCTAGTGTTCTATCAGTAGTGGCTGAAGTCTTTAATTCTGCTCAGGGTAAAGATGTAACATGATGAATTTTAAGAAAAGTGCCTTTGAGGAGTGGGGTGGCTCACATTTCAGGCCCACGCTGTCAGAACTCCCAAGAATGGAATTAGAAAACAAGAAGGCATGACCTTTCGGAAACATTTCCATATTTTGCCTGGAAACAAAAGGCAGTTTCAGAAAGATATGTAGTAGGGGTGGATTCAACTTCCTCCTCTAAAGTGCCAGAGACTTAAATATAAAACCCGGTGGCTTTTCTTTGCTGCTTTTGGCTAAGAACAAGACAGAAAATATAAAATAAAATGTCAAAATATAGTTTTGGACAGAAGCTTCATGAAATACTATTTGACAGCCAACTGTACAAAACACTCTAATTCTATTGCAGAAGAAGAAGAGGAGAAAAAGAAGATGAAGAAGGAGGAAGAAGGGAGAGGAAGGAGGAGGAAGATGAAGGAGGAGGAAGATGATGGATAAAGGGGAGGAGGAGGAAGAAGAGGAGGAGAAGGAAGAGGAGGAAGAAGAAGAGGAAGAGGAGGAGGAGGGGAAAGACACCACAATGAAAGAAGAAAACCCAGGGTCCCTAGCCCAGTCTTCAAGTTCTTACTTTTCAGAGCAGAAGGCAATGCTGTGGGAACATCTGGGTGGGCACACCCTAACACTCTCTTGTCATGGACACTATCAGTTTTACCTCTTTCCAGGATGGGGAAAACACTTTGCAGTTAGTGTAGAGAATCTGCAGGAACGTGTCAAATGGCTCTAGCTCTGTGAGTGGAAGTTTTGTGAATCTCAGGGAAGCAGGGCATCCCAGGCTTCACTGAGTCAAATGAGAGGGCCAAGACAGCCAAGTGCTTACACTGCTGCTAGAGAGAGCTCCCTGTAACCCAGCACCCTGTGCCTGGCACATCAGCACCACCCGGAAAACCAAGCAACCTGCAAGGGCAACCCGGATCCCCTGGGACCCTTGGTTGCAGCTGGTCCGTGGGAGTTGTAGTTGGAAGTATTCATTTTTTATAGAGGAAGGTTAATTAAAGTTTGACAATGTATGCTCCTTTCTGAATACTATGAAAGGGGGAAAGATAGTGTAGCCTCTATAAAAATGAAATTAGAAACAAATCAACCACAAATAATCTTTAGTTCCACAAACAATTTGTAAACATGATCATAATGTCATTGACCATATTTCAATTCTGAGTAAATTGTTTTCAATTATGTCAAGAATTTCCAATTATTTTAAACATCTATTCAACATAACCCAAATGTATCCTAATTATCCAGCAGTTTCTAGGTGTAAAAATAATGATAAAATAATTTTCACTATTTTATGGATTTTAATATCTTTGGACTTGAACTGATGTTAACTAGAAATAAAACTGGGATTATGCCCGTTTTCATGCCTACCTTTTATTTATTGGTGTGATCACAGCACAAATCATCAAAATTAGATTTGTAACTGAGAAATATAAAGGTTACATTTTCATTTTTCATCTTAATTTAAATTATGATTTTAGAATGGTATATTCTTAGTAAATATAGATTAAGAATACTGAACATATAATAAAGCTTAAGGACCAGTAAGAATGGACAAAGTGCCCGCAGTTAAGTGAATGGCAGTCCTCAAAAGGATCCGTGCTGTGCCCCAGAACCTATTACTATTACCCTATGTGGGGAGAAGTGACAGAAGTACGCCTCTTGAGAAAAGATGCTCACACCCCTGATTATCCAAGTGGACCCTGATGTGTTTATAAAAAGATAAAGATAAAGAATATGTTCTGTGGATGTGGAGAGGTATGGGGCCCATGCTGAGGCATCTCTAACCCCTGAGGGACCAGCCACACACCGGTATAGTATAGAATAGAGTTTATTCAGGCATGGGGAGGGGTATTAAGAGGGTAGTAGAAGCAGAGAGAGGCAGAGAGAGAGAGAGAGAGAGAGAGAGAGAGAGAGAGAGAAGAGAGAGAGGAGAAGTAGAAGCCGGCCATGATCACGTAGAGAGAGGGGGAAGGGAAGGGGAAGGGTCAAGGGGACAGAGGGATCAAGAGAGCAAGAGAGTAAGAGAGAGAAAGAGTGCAAGAGAGCAAGAGCAAGAGAGAGAAGAGGAGGCAAGCAGCCCCTTTTATAGTGGGGCCAGGGCTACCTGGCTGTTGCTACACATCTGTGGAGGTGGAGTTTAGACAGAAGGCTAACAGACTCTGTGAACAATCAGATACCTTTCTGACAAAAGGAGACAGAGGTTGGAGTCAAGGAGACCCCAGAAACTGAAGCATGTGCGCATGCTCACCTGGAAATTTCAAAGACAGCCGAACCCTTTGTTCAGACATCTGGCCTCCAAAACCAGGAGAAAATATATTTCTACCTCTTTAAGCTTCCTCAGAGTTTATGGTGGTTTGTAACAGCAGCAACAGGAAACCAATGCAGTACCCTGACAAATAATCTGTTTTCACGTAACTGGAGATGACACTGCTTCTGGTGAGCTCTAAAGGGCATACAATTTGGATAGTATTGATTTATAAACAGAATTCTGCAGAAAACTACCTGAAGCACACATGACCAAATTTCTGTAGAATCCCACTGGAAAAGCACAATATGAAATCATTGTTGCTGACTCCACAGTCACTGGAGGGCTGGGTCCCCTCCAGAGGCTTTGTGAAGGGAAGGAGCTGGGTAAGGACCTCCTTATTCAGAGTCTGTCTGCATTCCAGCTAAACGCTTCCTCAAAACAATGAGGTCAAGTAGAAATTAGCAAGCCACTTAGTCCTGAATCAATGACTGAAAAGCTTTACAGGGGGACACACATGTTCATTAAAGTAAAATAGTGCTTTTAATGACTATTCTTCTTTGGTTTTAGGGAAGAATTATAACCCCCATCTCCCCCAAAATAGGTATTGTGTTCTCGTAAGTCACAAGGCAGAACGAGGAAATCTCGGTTGCTCCTCTCGACCTGGCTGCTCAGCTGCCCACAATTCTCTAGCTCCGACATCATTATAAACCTCACTGCTCCAAATGGTTTCTTATCAACACTTTCCTTCTGAGGAGGGATAATAGCAGGCACCCTCCTTTATGAAGCACTAGTCGTGAACATTAAACTCAGAGTTCAATACATTCTAATCTTCATTTTCCCTGAAGACTAAAGCTGAATTATACTTGATGCTTCTGAAAATGATTTTTATCTATAGAACAGATAGGACCTTTTCTTCATCAGAGAGCTCTAATTGTCTATCCCTTAAGTGGGGAAAGGGCATGATGTTAAAAACAATAATGCAGGCAGCTGAGAACAAACCCAGGACTTTATTTGAAAGAGAATGGAAAGTCTGGGCTCATCGTGCAAGTTCCAGAAAAAATGGCCTCGGTAATAAGAGAGTCTTGGGGCAGCTGCACACCTTCCTCTTCCTTTCCACTTCCCGGTTTGCACTTCCTTGTGGGTCTCCTTGATCATTGGCCAGTTCAATCCATGAAGGCAGACGGAGCAGAGACGGCGAGCTTTGAGCACCAACTATGGGTCTCCCCACTCTCACAGATGTTCAGCTGAAGCTCTGTGAGTTCATATGGTGAATGACCACACTGGGGCCAGTTCTCAGTAAGCGGATCAACTTAGGGTGATTCAAGGCTTCTAAAGTTTAAGGGGATTGAGGGTGGGAATATCCAGGATGGGCAAAGGTCATTGGCTGGGGCTTTAGGGTACCTAAAATGCATCATTAGCACGGGGAAGCATTTCAGGAATCTCAGGTGCTGGCTGAAACAGGTTTTATCAGGAGAAAGGGAATTGATCCTATAATCTAAGTAAGGCTACCTGATATTCCTCAGGTAGAGGCGTATGTATATAGGCTTAGAATTCCCCAGACAATGTTAGAGACGAAGCACCACTAATGAAGGAGGTCTCCCATATTGTACCAAGTCTAGAGGCTAGCTGGTCATGGTGGACTTCGACCTTAATTAGCAGAGGTTTCCCACACTTCCTGGTTTGTCTCTTCATTCAAGGCTGGACCCCTTTCCCTACTGCCATCTAAGATTCTTACGAGGCATGCGTGCGGTCCACTGCACTCTCCTTGCAAGAGGCATGCGTGCGGTCCACTGCACTCTCCTTGCAAAAGTTCCCTTTTCTAAAATGCATTTCGGTTCTTCCCACCTGAGCATCCTGTTCAGACACTGAACAGAGGAGATGCTTTCAATATTTGACTAAGCTTTTCTTTTCAAAGATGAAATAGTTACTTCTTCCAGGAAGATCTATTTCCTAAGGGATAAGTTACCTCAGTTTAGAAACCATGGTAAATTGGAATCTACTGGCAAAGGTAACTTTTTTTTTTTTTAAAGAACTCATTTAAATTATCTATTTTCACCATATCTGGCCGAGAGTTTGGACACAGCCCTTGATTTTCAAAGAAAAGATGAGAATAAAGCCTTGATTCCCCCCTTTAAAGTCCTAGATAGATAATAAAAATGCATCTATATAAATAACTACAGATTAAACAGAGCAAACACTGCCTTTAATTTTTAATCATCTCTTATACAAGAAGCTGCCCCTGTGTTTTTCTAAACAAGGAGACTCCATTGTCCTACCCTCCAGTCTGCACACACACAAGCACCCATACACACACACCACACCCATACACACACGCGAGCGCGCGCACACACACACACACACCCTCTCTACAAAATAAGAGAAATTAATCTCTATCTGTGTTGAGGGTTACAGGTGTAGATCTCTGTCCTGGAGGCATCTTCTGATGTCCCAACACACAACTAGTAACAGAACACGAAACTATTAATAGAAACAGAGACCATTTATTAAGAAAGAAATCAATGTGCCCAAGCCTGGGAGTGGACAAGTGAGCAACAAAACAGCCCGCTCTCTAAAGCAAAAGGCTGGAGCCTCGTGACCCTGATTGGTTGTTTGCATTGCATCAGCTTCTCCTGCGGGTCCCAGGAAGTAAACTCAGATGCTCAGGTTTGGCAACAAGAGCCTTTACCCACTGAGGCATCATATGCTAATCTTGACTTCACCCTTGCCATTCCTATTTACTTGTCACATTACAGCTGTACTACATCCCAAGTCCTTTGGGACAGGAGGAAGAGAATTCGATGAAATGTTGTGAGATGATGATAATCTCAGGTGTGTCCTTCATGGTGAAAGGCGAGCCCTTGCAGAAGTGACCAGGCACAATTAGTCTCCCACACCAGTAGATGGGGGTGGGGGCAAGAACAATAAGAGAAATACCATTCCTTAAAGTATGCACCTTCCTTCCATGGGGTTCTGTAGTGACCTAGAGTCAACTAAGGGTCAGCTCAATGGATCTGCTCCTCGTGGAGCCTGGGGGTGTGGGAATGGTAACTGCAGCCAAGACATAGTTAGGAACAATATACTTGCTTGCTCTCTGCCCCAGTTGCTTGGCACAAAGCTTCTAACCCCTTTGGAATCCCTAGCAGTTATGAGTTTCTTTTGGCATGCTAATGAGATGACTGGTGGCTGAGGGGTCCTGCATAGCCTCTGTAAGGGGGCTGGTTGTCAGGGCAACCAACCCTGATTGGCAAACTGGGACTTTCCATCTTTGCTAGCTCCCAAAGTCAAGGGAGTTAGAGACAGAAGGTTCTGAATGTTGACCTAACTGTTCTAGTTTGTTTCTGTTGCTGTGACCAAAAGCAACTTAAGGGAGAAAGGTTTTATTTGGATTTCAGTTCCAGGTTATGGCCTATCATTTCAGGGATCTCAAGCTGCTACTCAAACAGTATCTATGGTCCAGGGCTGAGAGACACAGAGGCATCCATGCTACCTGCTTGCTGCTAACCTTGGCTCTCATCTAGCTTTAATCTCTCCTAGATGGCTTGGGGTCCACTGGGATTTCCTACATCAACTAACAATCTAGACGATTCCCCCACAAACATGCCCACAGGGCAACTTGATATAAACAATTCCCCCATACAAGGGATTCTGGGTTGTGGCAAGTTGAAATTTAAAATCAACTGGTACACTCACCAGTGGGTAGTGATTTAATGCCATGCCAAAAATCCCCAAAGGACAGGGCTGAGAGAGCATCCGCACTGAAGAACACATGAAGATGCTGAAAATAGAGTGTGCCTGGAAAGCCCGGGAACCCTTCCCTGCCTGAGACCCTACCCTACGAGCATCTTCCATTTCTTAGGTTGTATTCTTTATAATAAATAATTAAACGTGTAAAATGATCCCCTGAGTTCTGTGACCCACTGTAGCAAGTAATCCACAGGGTTGATGGACACAGCCAGTCAGTCAGAGCACAGTTGCCTGTCTGGACTTAGGATTGGTGTCCTGAGAGCAGTCTAAGAACTGACACCTTACTCTATGAGATCTGTAGTTGTCTGCAGGAAGACAATGTCAGAACTGATCAACACTATAAGACATCTAACTGATGGCAGAGAGTTGGTTGCTGAGGAGAAAATACCGACTGGAAAAAAGAATCCCCTTGTGTGGCTCTAAAGAAGGCCCAAATCTTTCTGATTAAAAGGTAATCCAAACAACTCATGGATAACTCAGGCCAGTGGGATGCTATGAAGCATTAATACAACAGTGTGTGTGTGTGTGTGTGTGTGTGTGTGTGTGTGTGTCTGTGTGTGTGTGTGGTTAAGAAAAACAATGGTTGTGCAAATAGCAAGACTGGAAAGAAAAGGCTGGCTGATTTAACATTTGAAACATACTTACATACGTGACAAGGCCTAAATTAGGGGCCTGGAACTCCAAGTGAGGTGACTTAGTCACCTGCAACAAACAGGACTAAAGCCAGGCGGTGGTGGCTCACGCCTTTGATCCCAGCACTTGGGAGGCAGAGGCAGGCGGATCTCTGAGTTCGAGGCCAGCCTGGTCTACAGAGTGAGTTCCAGGATAGCCAGGGCTACACAGAGAAACCCTGCCTCGAAAAACCAAAAAAAAAAAAAAAAAAAAAAAACCAACAACAAACAGGACTAAAGAAGGCAGTGACTTTGGAAAGATAGAATCAAGTGCAGAAAAGGTAGGGAAAAAAATTTAAGATCTTTATGATAAATTTGATAAGGAAGAAAGATCCTAGAATAGATTTCTAAACCTTCCAGTCAGGACCAGTTTCTTACCTGAGAAGTTTTACCTGAATAACCCTGAATATTGATGATAAATCATGAATAAATTTATTTTAAAATAACTATTTGATTATATATTTATTAAATATGAAATAAGTCTGCACACTAAAGATATGAATGCTCTTATTTATTTTTATATAAGGAATTACCTCTTGGCTCAACATTTGATACCACATGACACAAAGTATCTTCTATGTTTATCAGAGTAGGTCAATATATTAATATCCTAATAGTCAATTCTAAGAACACTAATTTGCAGGAGCACACAGAACAAAATGGAAGAGGTATGTTTAACGTCTTATCAGAAATAGACAGTCCTAATCCCAAGCCGAAATTTATTTGATGATTTTTTTTTTTAAATGAAGGTCAAGTCAGAAACTCAAATAGCAATTTTTTAAATCAAACATTCTGATACACATGAACCAAAGATACAATAATTTGACACATCCAGGGAATAGCACATACATATATATAGGAGGGGGGACTCACACACACACAGGATACTCACACACGCAGGAGGGGAGGACACTCACACTGGAGGGGGGACTCACACACACACAAGGAGGGGGGATTCTCACACAGAAAGGGGGCTCTCACACAACAGGAGGGGGCACTCTCACACATAGGAGGGGGGCTCTCACGCATAGGAGGGGGGACTCTCACACACAGGAGGGGGGACTCTCACACATAGGAGGGGGGGCTCTCAAGGAACAGAACACTGCAGATGAGGAGGCAGAAACAATGTAGAGTTGGATAATGCGAGGCTGTACAAGGTTGTTTGCATACGACATGACCACTGTAGTCATGGATTCACATCAACTATGATTACTTGCAAAGTCATGTACAAAGGATCAAGTCAGTCAAAACTCCAGCACAAATCTGGGGAGAAGTCACAGGGTCTCATCTCTGGCAGAGGAACTACTGGCAGTTAATAGTTAATTGGTGGTGGAGAGGGAGTTGGTTTTCTTGAAAGGTATGGCCACTTGGAGATGACCCATACTCAAGAAGATGGCTCTACCCCCAAGAAGCACTGATCAGTAATTTATTTCTTTAAAAAAAAAAAAATAAAGGAAAAGAGGAAGATGAGGAGATGAAGTTGGAGAAAGATGTGTTGGTATTGAAATAGATGTCCAAAGGAAATTGGAAGGGTCAAATGGAAGCAGAAATAAAAGTATGCTGTATAAATATATTAAAATTTCAACTATAAATAATTAAAACTAAATAAGATATATTTAAAGTCTTTCATAATTAAAGTATTATGTTTCTATAAAAACACTTTTGTATGTGCAACAAACCACTGCAATTCATAATATACTATATTCTCAAATCTGACTGGAGGTGTTTCAGGCCCTGTAGCTTAACAATGTGCAGTGCAAAATGCATGTGTTGCGTGCTAAGACTCCAGACTACAGTAAAATTCCATGATGCCACGCAAGTAGTCAAAGCTTAAAGCACCTTGGATTCATAACACATTTGAGTAAGTTTTGGACATGCCCATTCAGAAACCTCTGGCCATTGCTAAAGCTCCTGCAGCATCCCCATTCAGTTATGTGACCTAAGATGGTGTTGTGACTCACAGTTTAAAAGGCTATGACCCAGAGAACTGACTTCCAGATAGATTTCTGGCTTCAGAAATTGAGCTGGCAAGAGATCAAAATGACAGAATATTAGATCAATAAATAGTTGCATGTATACAGTGGGTGAGAGGGGACTATTCTGATATAGGGTCAAGGGGCAGCTGTGTGGCTGAGAATCCACATAGCCACACTGAGTAGAGAAAGGCAGGACGCGAAAGCCCCGGAGACACTAATATTAAGATGCATGCTAGCAAGGGAAGCCTGTGACGCGGTGCTGACGTACGATGTGGAAGTGTACCATTCCAGAAATGGGAGGGAAGAGCTTCAGAAATAGAAGGGTTATGATACTTTCAAATATAACAGAAAGTTCAAGAAAAACAGCAATGGGTAAAATAATCCCTGGATTTGTTCTACTGGGTCATTGGCCCAGTAGAACAATTTCAGTATTCTGATGGGTGCTAACTCCCATCTGCAGAGTACTGAAAATAATACACAGGTACTACAACAACAAACCCTCCATTTACCCTGAAATAGGAAAAGAGGGACAGAGAGAGGAGGGGGATGAGAAAAGAGATGGGAGAGAGAGACATGAGGGAGGGAGAGGAGGAGGAAGAAAATTCCTAAGCTCAAATAAGTAAAATTACGTACTATCTACAACCACTATATTCACAAACTGTCGCTCAGAAAAGCATCCACATGGTCAAGAAAACATCTGTTAAGTCTCTAATATGGTTCAGAAACAATACAAAGCACCAGGGGTAAAAAGATAGTAAGAGATAAGGCCTGAATTTGAGGAACTTACAGCTGTGGAGGAATATTACCACCTCTGTCTCTATCTCATCAGGCACCCCATTACAAAATGAAGAGCTAAGGTCATCACAGCACCACAGGCAGGAAAAAGAGCCAAGAGTCACAGTGGCAGGGATACCTGTGCAGAAATCTCACCTAAGCTGAGACTTGAAGTGGGAGAATCTAATAGGTGCACAGGGGTGGGGACTGGCCCAGATTCATGAGAACGTCAGTGTCTCACAAAGGGTTTATATGAACCTGTGGATTTGAAAATGGAGTTCCGGGCTTGATTGGGTTATTTTGTCTGAGAATTTCCTTTCGTCTTGTCTGTGACTATGTTTTGGTTTTATATGTCAGAACTTCATGTTCATTTCAAAAGCAGAATCACTACTGGACAAAGCAGAGGGAGTAGGGCTGGAGAGGTGGCTCAGGGGATAAGAGCACAGCTCTTCTTCCAGAGGACCCTGGTTCCATTCCCAGCACCCCATGGCAGCTCACAGCAGTCTATAACTCCAGTTCCAGGGAATCTGAAGTCCTTTCTGGTTTCTGTGGGCACCAGGCACAAAGTGCATAAACATCCATGCATATAATAAACACCCAGACACATAAAATAATTAAGTGGCTAGGAGAAATAGAAAATTCGTTTAAGATCCCATTTCTCACTGTCTGAGACTTAGCATTTATATGAAGTTTTTTTGTGGCCAGGCATGCAAATGCTGTATCCTAAACAATATACGTTTTTATACTAAGCAACGCTTTGCAATCAACATGAAATATTGTTTGTCTCTATGCTTAGATAAAATCGACATCATGTGAAAATGTTTGTTCCTCATCACGCCCCTTCAGTTACATAAGCTGCATGAGTCTCTACTCTAATGTGGAACATGGCTTCTAAGTGAAAAGAAGCAAAGGAGCTTCAAGAGGGAAGCAGACTGATCTAACTTATCTTCAGGAAAAGAAGTTTTAGGAGAAAACAGATTAAGTCGTTAGACAGACGAGTAGGCACTACCAGACTCAGGTTTAGGGTAGAGTGTTTTCCCTTCTAAACAAAATTATATTGATGTCAGTTTGGGCTTATGTGTGTGTTAGTTTTGTTGTTTGTCTGTTTTTCTGACCAGGTCTTGCTGTATAGACCTGGTCGACCTGAAACTTGCTATGTAGTCCAGGATAGCCTCAAACTTAGGAACCTCTAATTCCCAAGTGCAGAGTTTCCTGGCACACACACACACACATACAACCGGCTCCTACTAGCATCTTTGATCTCTGTACCATACTGGCCTTCTTGTAATTATTGGTTACAATGTAAGCTTCTTCACATCTGTTTGGAAGTGTGCCATACACATACAACAGTGAATATAGATCAAAGGTGGCTATTAAGTTCTGGAATGAGCAGTGTTAGCCTTGCAGCTTTCTCAACACACTTAGAACCACTACGCTGTACACTCTAAAGGCTGAATTACATGGTATACTGCACTGTACATGGAGATTATGAAGTTATAGATCAGCTTTAGAAAAACTTTAAAGCATTATAAAATACTATACTCATCATCTACATATATAACCAACTAATTTTACTAGAGATTCATCTGCAGTGTATATGACGATTTTAAGTTACTTAGTGACTCTTGAGAACAGGCATTTTTTCCTATTCTTTTAATTGACGTGATAAGTATACATCTGTTTAGTGTGTGTGTGTACACTCATGTGCACATGTGCCACAGCACACACATTCAGGTTGGAGAATCACATGTAGGAGTTGGTTCTCTCTTCACCTGGGGCCCAGGGACCGAACTCAGGCAGACAATGGAACTTGCTATGTAGCCAATCTCCAGTCCTAATGTAGCATTTTAATAGATGTGTAACAATTATTTCAAAAATGTTATCTTCAAAGTAAACAAGACAATAATACATAATTTTAACACAGCAGAAGGAAGAATGGTGTGTTTGTAAGAAAGAAGACACAACAGTCCCCTGGCTTCTCAGGACAAAGGTTTTCTTAAAGTAGCACTGAGTGGAGGAAATAGAACTTCCAGAAAACTCACACCGCACCTGAGCAGTGACCTGACAAAAATCATAAGTGCACAGAGTTCCAAAAAGACTTAAGTCATTAATGCTTAACTGTTTCGAATTGTGGCTCATTGTGTTCACTTGTAAATTTTGACCTTTTATAACAAAACAGTAGCTGGGCAGTGGTGGCACACACTTGTAATCATAGCATTCAGAGGCAGAGGCAGGTGGATCTCTTAGAGACCAGCCAGGTCTACACAGAGAAACCCTGTCTTGAAAACCACCAACCAAACAAAGAAACAAAAAGTGGTTTTACCTCCTAGAAAAAACTTTTTGTTTATTGCAAGAATCCCATTAGATGCTAGTCTATTCGAAATCTTCTAACAGTGCTGTGAGACACATTTATATCAAGAATCATTTTGTTTTCTTTTGTCTGTGGGTGCTGAGGACTGGGCCCAGGGTCCTCACACCTGCTAAACACGGCCTCCTGAGCTACACACACCCCGGGCGGTAGCAGAGAGGGATGGTAATTTTGTTTTCAATAGTTTTTCCCCCTCTTTGGCAAGAAGGGTTATTTGCTTTAGTGACTGGGGAAATGACGATGTTACACATTCTTCCAAGCTCCGGCTCTCTCTTCTGTGGCTATTTTTCTTCTTTAAAAGCTAATAAAGTAGAAGATTGCTTCTCAAATGTAATTCCTCCCCAGAAGGAAAACTAGCACAAAGTCTAACTACTGCATCTATGGCACTTACATTTTTAACCTAAAAGTTTTTATTTAATTACTGGATTCAAGTTCAGCAAATTGTATTGACACTTCTGGCACTTTTTACGGAAGCCAACTCAAAATGGATCATGGAATTAAATGTAAAGTGTAAAGCAATAAAATGTTGTAGAGTATAAAAACAATCTTTATAATCACATAAAAAAAAAAAAATCAGTTCAAAATGGATCACCAGTGTAGCGGTTTGAATAGGTTTGGCCCCCATAGACTCATGTGTTTGAATGCTTGGCTCACAGGAAGTGACATTATTAGGAGGTGTAGCCTTGTTAGAATAGGTGTGGCCTTGGGGGAAATGTGCCACTGTGGGGTTAGGCTTTGAGGTCCTATGCTTAAGCTTTGCCCAGGGTGGAAAGGAAGTCTCCTCCTGGCTACCTAACTCTCGACTCCTCCAGTACCATGCCTGCCTGGATGCTGCCATGCTTCCTGCCATGATGATAATGGACTGATCCTCTGAGCCTATAAGCCAACCCAATTAAATGTTGTCCTTTATAAGAGTTGTTTTGATCATGCTGTCTCTTCACAGCAATGGAAATCCTAATTAAGAAGACAACAAGCCTGAATGCAGAACCAAAAAGTGTTTTTTAAAAATAATATTAGACCCTCATGCAAGTGCTAGCCTTAATATACGCACTTATCCCAAAACTCTCTCTCTCTTCTCTCTCTCTCTCTCTCTCTCTCTCTCTCTCTCACACACACACACACACACACACACACACACAAACCACTAAAATAAAATTGCAGCCGTTGGCGATTCAGTAACTTAGATATATCATCAAATGCACATAAACCAAAAATTTTTCAATCAGCAAACAACAAATTAAAGGTCTGTTGAAATTAAAAATATTATAAATGTCAGTAACCAAAAATTAAAAAACAGCCCAAGAATGAGAAAAAAATGTTGGCAAAGAATCGATCTAACCAAAGAGTTACATCCAGAATGTTCTCTATTATAAAAACCCCTCTTACAACTCAATAATAAAAAGATTAGCACAAGCCTGCCAAGGTGAGTTGAATGTGTGGGTGGGGGGCACATACAATGGGACGTGTAGGGGCAAGTACCTATAATCTCTGCAATCCCAAAATGGGAGGCAAAGACAGGAAAATCATACAGAAGCACATGAGCAACCTGGCATCCACAGTACATCAACAGAAACAAAACAGACCATGCCTCATCAGGAGTAAAGGCAAGAATCATTTTTGGAAGTGGTACCCTTCCTTCCTCCGTGTATGCAAATTACACACTACACACACACACAAACACACACACTGGTGCAATCTCAATAAGAGCTGTGGGTTGTGCTGGAGCCACTCTCCTGATTCTGCATGCTTACGAAAGATGCTTTCATCAGAAAAAAACAGGAAGCGCACTTGGGATCTCTGTGTTATTTATCACAAATACATGTGAAGCTACAATTATATCAAAATGAATTTTCAAAAGTCTATTCAGCATAAGGACCCACACAAATTTTGGTTTTTTTGTTTGTTGTTTTTTGTTTTCTTAAATACATGGGGGAATCGTAGGCTTTCCCAACAGTGGGTTGATGCCCAAAGGGTATTTTTACAGATGTGCTCATGGTCTTACATTGTTCTGTTCCAGTGACTGTAGGACACATTTGACCTTTATCCTCAGAGTTCAAGAGCAGCAGCAAGAGCAGAGGAAGCTTTTGGAACCAGGATCTTCTGGCCCTAAAGCTTGTACTAAGTATGTTTTGTTTCCTATATACACAATCCCTGCTACTGCTAATCCAGATAGTGTTGCTTAGAACTTAGAGGTTCTGGGGCTTGGAAAGATAGCTCAGCAGTTAGGAGCACTTGCTGCTCTTCAGAAGACCCAAGTTTGTTCCCAGAACTTTCATCGGATGGATCACAATCACCTGTCGTGATCTCACAACTCCAGCTTGAAAGATCCAGTGCCCTCTTCTGGACTCCAGGGGCACCAGCGCACAAGTAGCATACACTCAGACGTGCACACATAAGTAAGAATAAATCCTTTTTAGAAGGTCTAAATCATATCAGGGTCTCATTTAGAAAATTAAAACCATTTTGATAACTTTATAAGATAGGAGATAAAAAATTAAAACAAATTAAAAATGCAGTGTCAGATATTTGGAGAAATTTCTTTGTAGTCTGACTTTTTAAAAGTATGCAGCAAGACAAAAACTATTCAGGAAAAAAAAAAATCAGAGAACAGAGAGATCCAGATGTTCCTGGTGCCCAGTTATGAGTCTTTTGTGTCTAAAGGAGCCAGACAGGTAAGTATTTAAGCAAAGAGAAAAAACATACATAGCTTTTATAGCTAACTGTTAAGTTAGAACTAGGCCACATCTCGTTTCTGTCCCAAAGTGCTTAATATAGAACTCAACTTTAAAACAATCCTCCGTAGGCCAGGTCTGGCCCTTCCAGCTGGCACCTGGACATCAAGCTTTTGTGACAATCTGGAACAAATGAAAATAGCTTTGGGTATTCAGACTCTCGCTCAGTAAAAGAAAGGTCATCTTTGAATTGATGCATTTGGGAACTGAGGAAAACTCCAGTCTGAGAAGAGGAAAGGAAATTGAAGAATGAATATAAGCCCCGAGCCACTCTGCAGAGCAGGGGCAGAGTCTGCATGAGTTCACTGCCCTGTTACCAGGTTCCAAAGGCTCTTGGGTCATGCTCTAACTAAACTGCGAATCCATTAAATTGTCTACCTATTCTTTGTTCAAGAACCTTTGCTGCTAATCCACCGGCTACAGAAAAATGAAATCGGAATGTCCTTGTTTAGCATAATTTGACTGTCAACTTGGCATGATCTAGAATCACCTTGGAGACAAAGCTCCATCATATTTATGAGGAGTTTCCTAGACTGGGTTAGCTGGAGTAGGATGACCCACTCTAAATGAGAGCAACACCATTTACTGGGCAGAGCTCTTGGGCGTGATAAATGCTGGTGTTCAGCTAGCTGTCTCCAGTGTATTCCAGACTCCAGATGGCATGTGCTTCTCCTGACTTGATCGAAGTACTCTCCAACTGCAGCCACAGTAAACCTTTCCTTCCTTCGGTTGCCTTTGTCAGGTTTTCTGTCACAGCAGAAAGAAAAGGAACACACTACATAGGGGGCTTTATTTCTTATTGTTCTTCCTCCTCCTCCATTAGAGTCAAAAGATCTCATGTGGAAAAACACATTTTGTTCTAGCCACCACTACTAATGCCACCAGCATCCCACCCTCCCTAAGCCAAGGACTCCACTTCTGCAAGAGTGGGATACAAGTATCTCAAGAGGCAAGAAAAGCCTCCCTCTCAGAAATCTCATGTCAGTTACACAGGATGCTAAGCCATGGTGGTAGCTGTATCTTTCATCGCTGTCACAAAATATCTGGTAAAAGTCCCTTAAAAGAGAGAGGCTTTAGTGTGGCTCATCTTGAGATACACTTCTTCTGGCTTTAAAGGTACGGTGGCTCCGCTGTGTCTGTACCATCACAACTGGGAAGTAGAGAGCTTAGCCAAACAGAACTAGCCTATAACCTGCAAGCCCTGCCCTTTGGCCTACTTCTTTCAGCTAAGCCACATCCAGAAGGTTGCTGAACCTCCCAAAATACCTCCATCATCTGGAGACAAAGTGTTCAGTCACATGTGAGATGGATATTTTGCACAGAAACCTTAACAGCCTTTCATTCTAACTCTCATACTAAACTCATTTCCATGTCTCTCCTGAAATGGATGAGTTCCCCAAGATCAAGGGCCTCCGCAGTCTTTACCCATGTACACGAAAAAAACACCTGACCTGACAAATTAATGCTATGAGCTTCAGCTAACAACAGAATTTAAAAGCCCTCCCATGAAGATGCTGAATAAATTGCTGTGTATAAGCCAAAGGGAGATGGTATACATCCACAAAGAATTTGAACATTTTATTAATACATAAGAGCCTCTTTTAATCTCATTAATCATATACAACAAGAGGGGCCGGATGTGCCGGCAGCCAGGAAACAGTAGCTACTGAAGACCGCACTATTTGCACCTGCACAAACAGCAACAATAAGCTGAATACCAGCGATTTCCTTGCTTTACGCTATATAAAATGTGACGGCGCTGCACCCTGCAGCCTGTGGAAGAAAAGAATTTCCAGAAAGCCCATTCAAAGACAAATCAATGTTTGGGCAGAAATTATTTTCCTGCTGTTGTAAAAATACTAATCAATGTTCCTCTCCATGATGTCACTCTGCCCTGAGAATACCAAGCTGAGCTATGCAGGCAAACACCATTTTTTATTTGAAAACAGTTCTGCATGTATCCTCTTTGTCAAAGAAAACTGTGTTTATAAAGTCATATTACTCTATGCCTTTGAACACACACACACACACACACACACACACACACATGATCTCCACAAAGGTAAGGATTTAACCCCTGTGTTCACTTAGCTCTATCGGTTCCATCCACTCCGACCAGCAAGCTGGACGTAAGCCCACCATGCCTCTGCTTCAGCCTCTCCAGTTCTGGGATTTCCGGTGTGCACCATCACACATAGCTTCCAATTTCCCTTTCAGGTGAGAAGTGGGATATCAGGAGAAAAGAATGGAGGGATAAAGGAAATCCTAGGTTGTGGCGATTGCAGACTCACAATAAGAAATCCAAATCACCAAATGAAATTGCTGAAGTTCCATCTCCGCCTCTGCCTGGGCAGATCTGGGCTCTGTGATGGATGGTTAACCTCAGGCATCAGTGTGACTGGACTAGTGAGCTCAGGCAGGGGTTAGGGCATGAGTGCTCAGTGTTCCTCTCGTAGCATTTGGGGAAAAGATTCATATTACAATCAGTGGACCAAGAAACAGAAGAGCCTCCCTCCCTCTATACGTAGATGTCATACAATTGGCTAAGGGTCCAGACAGAACAAAAACGCAGAGGATGACAACCCCCTGTCTTCTGGAGTTATGGCATTCATCTTCTTTTCACAACGGAACTCGAAGTTCTCCCACCCTTGGACTTTAGGATGTACAAGAGAAACCCGCAGATCCTCAGCCATCTGACACAGCATGAGAAACACTGGCAGCTCCCCTAGCTTGGCCTTGGACTGAGCCACAGTTGTCTTGTTCTCTAACTTACAGAGGGTGTGCTCTGTAATTTCTCAGCCTCTGTAATCATGTAAACCAGTTCCTAAATGAACCTAGGTATCCCCTAACAGTCTGTGTCTCTGGAGCAATCTAATGCACTAACTGTAGGGCCTGGCTTTCTTGTAGACTCAAGAACATTTAGGTATGTCTTATGAAACCCAAGGCAAACTGGGATACAGCAAAATTTCCCCAAACTGACTACACACATACCTCTCCCCCAGGAGACTGCCACAAACACCTCAATTGCATTCCTACCACAGACAGTGATTTGGATCTGTAAATACATCATAGCCCGTCTGCAAAGCATTAAGAGGGAACATTTTAGTGGTGCCATCAGCCAATGAAGTGGAGAATCCAAAACTAAAGAGTCTATTAAAGTCTTACAGAGAAACCAGTTTGCTTCCACTTAAGCCAACTTTTCCCAAATCTTATTTCCATGGAATTGCTCCTGATCCCTACATTACATGCCTCAGGTCTTGGGGTTACATGGGGCACAGCTACATGCACCTTTTAACATGGGTGCTAGTCCATGCATTTAACCCCACTGGGCCATCTCCCCAACCCCCACCCCTTGCCACATAACCAAGCTCTCCTCTCATCTGTTGTATCTGCTAGCTCCAAGGGCCCTGCCTTTCCCTGGCAATCTGAGTCTGATCGCATTGCTTCTGCCTCTGTGTCAACCTTCCTACAACAAGGACAAGGAATCCCTTCCCAGACACAAGGCTGGCCTTGCTGACAAGATGGATGGCAGATCATTTCCATCAGGCTGGAGCTGTGACCCCAGGGCTATTCAACGGAGCAAGGGGCATTAAGAAAAGAAAGTAGTGTAAGCCTTTAGAGACCAGAATGGAATATTGTTTGTTTAGATTTCCATCTAAACACGCACAGTTTCGCTTTGACAGCAACAGGGGCTTAAGGCCAAAGAAACTCAGTTATTTGTCTTTACAGACTCATGTTTTTATCCTAATTTATCACCTACCTAGTACATACACTTGAAACAGTGTCCTCTCTGTTTCTTGTCTTTTCTCTTTTTAATCCTCTCTTCTCCCTGCATTCAATCAATCGATCCGCTCCCCAGACGGTAACCTATGGGAGAAGGTTCAGATGGCACAAAGCAGCTTTCTCTCTCTACATTTACTTTACAGTGAAGTGGTAACATCATCATGGATCCACTTTAGCAGTTCAGTTACTAAGGGTTAAAGCCTGAAGTAAAATGAAGAAAATTTTAAGAAGATTATTAAGAAAATACGTCCAGAAAGGACTTCAAGCATATCTCTACAACCGTTTGATGCAGAGACACTGCTTCTGACTTTGAAGATGGAATAAACATTTTGACTTTTTTTTTTTTCTCCAAGGAAACTGGCATTTCTTTAACAAGCAGAATAACAATCTGCACCGGGGTTTTATAAAACACTGTCAGCCGGGCATGGTGGCGCACGCCTTTAATCCCAGCACTTGGGAGGCAGAGGCAGGTGGATTTCTGAGTTCGAGGCCAGCCTGGTCTACAGAGTGAGTTCCAGGACAGCCAGGGCTACACAGAGAAACCCTGACTCGAAAAACCAAAATAAACAACAACAAAAAAAAAAAAAAAAAAAAAAAAACACTGTCTACAGCTTCTACAGTTCTTATTACCTGAAACTGTTTTCTTTTCTTTATAAAGCCACTAAAAGGACAAAGGCCTTTAAGTGCTTAGCATGTTCATGGTAATGCAAAAACACTTGTTAAATACACCCAGATTAGCACTTGTTAGCTACAGCTAGATTGGTGAGTCTATTCAATAACCACATGTATCCATCTATCCAAGTGCATGGTTAGACCATGTACAAGGTGAAAGGATGGGGACCAGATCACGGAAGAGATGGGATACTCTGGATATGGGGCCCGGTTGTGTAGTGGGAGAATCATTTAGATTTTCTGCATCTGTGGACCAGACAGCAGAATTTTTCAGTGTGAAAACATTCAACACAGTCCACGCATCTCACAGATGACAATCAGGTTCAAGGGCTTAGTCAGGGGCATAAGGTTCTCAATGAAGAACCACAAGCCAGTGCCAGTGCAGACAGCGGCGGAGTGCCCTGCCCAGCACTCAGGCAGCTGCACTGGATCTTCATTTCTTTCCAAAGACAAGCAATACATTCAAGTGCAGCTTCGCTTCCTAAGAGCACATCTGGTAGAACCTTGCAGGGCTCAGTTTCCTTGGGACGACTGCCTGTGAGCAACAGACTGCCTACCTGTAAGAATCAGAGCCAATTAGGATTTCCTAAGTAATAAGCCATCAGGAGAGAGATGAGAGTCCTCAAGTGGTAGCTGCCCTAGAAAAGACAGACACACTGATTTCTGACTCAAACAGAGAAGAATAAGTCAAGAGAGGTACTTTAAAAAGCCAAACTGAGTTCTCATCCATGGGTCCTCCCAGGGCAGTCTCACTGTGATTCAGAGTAAAGCCAGAGACGCCCCAAGCAGTGTGAATGCAGGAAAAAGCTTGCCTCTAAAAAGGATTTTGGTTTTATTTTGTTTTTGTTTTGTTCTGTTTTTCCTTCTCCTTACTTTGTTTTGAGACAAAATCTCATTGTGTACTTGTGACTGGCCTGACCACCTGAACCGGCTGGCCTATACCTTGCTTCTGTCCTCTTGTCTCTGCCTCCCGAGTGCTGGGACTGGATCTGTGCACCTCTGTGCCTGGTTTATGCAAGTGCTGCAGATAGAAGCCAGGGTTTTATGGATGTTAAGAAAGCACTCTGCCAACTCAACTAAATCCCAGCCCTAAAAGATGACATAGAAAGAAATTATAAACCCCTAACCAAGCCAGATACAGTGGCCCACACCTTTAATACCAACCACCTCTGGAGTCAGAGGTATTTGGAGCTCTCTGAGTTCAAGGCCAGCCTTGGCACTGAAACCCTGCCTCAAAAAGAAAAAAAAAAAAAAAAAAAAACATAATTAAAGGGTTTCCAGGTGGGTTGATATTCATGTTTTCTTTTGGTAGCATACAGAATACCCTTCTGTACCAAAGACACTAAAATATAGGGGTGAAGGCTCTATTTAGGCACCAATTCAACTTCTTGATGTTCATTAAGTTATATAGGTATTATCTTCAGCAAAGGGGCCTTTTTGTCAGTTTGTGGAGAGCAACCTATACTTTTGGCAACCAGTCTATAGTCTGGGTCGTTCAGGGAGTCCCATGGGATCATTTTGGTCAACAAGTCAATAAGATGTAACCATGTAACCCAATATTGGGGGCTGGAAGCTTCATTTGGTAACAAGAGAGGCCAGTTGACTCTGTCTCTCTCATGTTTTGGCAGTTTCATTGTGGTCACCTGCATATGTGTAGATATTTTAAGCTTCTGTTGTAGGTTTCCATACTATACCTCAAATAGCCCTTACTTTTAGCTTCCTGCATTCCCTCCTTCGCTCTCTCCCATCTCCTTCCCCACTTAGTCCTCCTTTTCCAGCCCCCAGTCATCCATAACTCTCTATTCTATGTCACTTTCCTAACAAGCTCTATCTGAACCCCCTAGTTCCTTACTCTACACCGAAACCGAACCTCTGTATTCTATGCATTGTAGTATGGCTACCATTGATTTAACAGCTAGTAGCCCATATAAGCAAATACATAGCATATATATGTCTAGGTCTGGGTTACTTCACTTGAGATGAGATTTTTTTCTACTTCCATCCATTCACCTGTGAATTTCACGAAGGCATCCCCTCCATCTCCCCAAGGAATACTCCATTGTGTAAATGTGCCTCATTTTTTTTATCCATCCTTCTCCTGAGGAACATCTAGGTTGTTTCCAGTTTCTGGCTATTACGAATAGAACAGCAATGAACAAGGTTGATCAAATGTCTTTGTGGTAGGATGAAGCATCTTTTGGGTATGTGCCCAATAGTGGTATAGCTGGATCTTGAGGTAGCTTCCCATCTTCCTACTGATTTCCATAGTGACTGTACAAGTTTGCACTCCTACAAGCAATGGAGGACTGTTCATCTTGTTCCACATCCTCAAGAACATGAGCTGTCACTCTTTTTATTGATCTTAGCCATTCTGACAGGTGTAAGATAAAAATCTCAATGTAGTTTTGATTTGCATTTCCCTGACAGCTAAGGAAGTGTTGGACATTTCTTTATTTTTCACCTTTTTCAGATTCCTCCTTTGAGAATTCTTCTTGAGATCTGTAGTCCATTCTGTAATTTGAATTATTTGTTTTCTTGATATCTAGCTTCTGGAGTCCTTTATATATTTTGGGTATTAGCTACCTATCAGATGTGTAGCTGGTAAGACACTTTCCCCACTCTGTAGCTGAGGCTTTGTCCAAATGGTGATGGTGTGCGTTGCCTTACAGAAGCTTCTCAGTTCCATGAGGTCCCATTGATTAATTGTTGATCTTAGTGTCTGTGCTACCAGTGATCTATTCAGGAAGTTTTCTCCTGTACCAATGAGGTCAAGGTTATTCCCCATTTTCTTTTCTACCAGGTTAAGTGTACCTGGTTTTATGTTGAGGTCTTTGGTCCATGATAAACTGAGTTTTGTACAGTTTGATAAGTATGGATCTATTTGGTTCTTCTACATGCAGACATTCAGTTTGACCAGCACCATTTGTCATTGATGCTGTCTTTTTTTCATTGTGTATTTCTGGCTTCTTTATCAAAAATCAGGTCCATAGATGTGTGAATTTACTTTTGTGTCTTCAGTTTGACTCCACTGATCCATGGTGTTGTTATTATTATTACTTCTGTAATGTAACTGGAAGACATCCCCTGTAGTTCTTTATTATCCAGGATTGTTTTAGTTATCCTGAGCTTTTTGTGTTTCCATGTGAAGCCAAAAGTTTTCCTTTCAATATCTGTAAAGAATTGTATTAGAATTTTGATGGGGATTTCATTTATCTGTAGATTACTTTTGATAGGAGGGTCATTTTTTACTATATTACTCATATCAATGCATGAACATGGGCCATTTTTCCATCTTCTGATATTGTCTTCAATTTCTTTCTTCAATGACTGGAAGTCTTTAATCATACAAGTGTTTCACTTGTTTGGTTTAAAGTTACCCCAAGGTATTTTTATACTATTTGAGGCTATTGTGAAAGGTGTTGTTTCCCTGGTTTCTTTCTCAGTCCATTTGTCATTTGTATATAGGAGGGCTACTTTGTTGAAAGTGTTTATCATCAGTAGTAGTTCCCAGGTAGAATATTTAGGGTCACTTTCATATACTATCAAATCACCTGCAAATAGTATTACTTTGACTTCTTCCTTTCCAATTTGCATCAAGGATCATCTTATTGCTGTAGCTAAATCTTAAGTATTCTATTGAATAGATATGGAGAGAATAGACAACCTTGCCTTATTCCTGATTTTAGTAATATCCAGTTAATTTGATGTTGGCCATGGACTTGCTGTACAATGTCTTCATTATGTTGAAGTTTGTCCATTGTATCCCCAGTCTCTCCAGAACTTTTATAAAAAAGGCTGTTGGATTTATTCAAAGGCCTTTTCTGCATCTAATGAGATGATCATGTGTTTTTTTTTCTTACAGTTTGTTTATATGGAAGATTACATTTATTGAGTTAGGTATATTGAGCCATCCTTGCATATCTGGGATTAAGCCAACTTGATCATGGTGAATTATTATTTTGATTTCTTCTTGGATTCAGTTTATAAGTATTTTACTGACAAGTTTTTCATCGATGTTCATAGGAAAATTGGTCTATAATTCACTTTCTTTGTTGTGTCTTTATGTGGTTCGGATATCAGGGACCTCATAAAATGAACTGGAAAATGGTTCTTCCTTTTCTATTTTGTGGAATAATTTGAGTACTGGCATTAGAAAGTCTGGTAGAATTCTGTGCTAAAAATATCTGGCCTTAGAGGGTTTGTTTGTTTGGTTGGTTGGTTGGTTTTTGTGGAGATTTGTTTTGTTTTGGTTTGGTTGGTTGGGAGAATTTTAATGACTGCTTCTGTTTTACTAGGGGTGATAGGTCTATTTAAATTGCTTATCTCATCTTGATAATTTTGGTAAATGGTATGTAGCCAGAAAATTACCTATTTCTTTAGATTTTTCCAATTTGTTGGAGATTTTTAAAGTGTGTTCTTATGATTCTATGGATTTTCTGGGTATCTGTTGTTATGTTCCCTTTTCTATTTCTGATTTTGTTAATTTAGATCTTCTCTCAGGGCTTTTTAGTTCATTTAGATAAGAGTTTATCAATCTTATTGATTTTCTCAAAGAACCAAGTTTGTTTTATTGATTCTTTGTATTGTTTGTTTGTTTCTATTTTGTTGATTTTAAGCCCCATGTTGTAGGACTGCGTAAGGGTATCCTGGTTCTTGGCTGGGCATAGGCCTGGAACCCCGAGATTCCAATGGAGAAACTGCAGGAGTTCGGCCAAGTCCCAAGAACCCAGAGTCCTGACAAGCAGTCTAGTCTCCATGGACCTACATTGTTCAGTCACTTAGGCTGGGGGAGGGGAGGTGTGTGGAGGGCTTCCAAAGTGCACAGGTAGAGGGTATGACTACAGGCCTCAGGGCCTAGAGATTTACATACTAATGAAGGTCAGAGGGCAGAGCCAATTAAGCATTCCTCCCCAGACCCTTTCCACTTCTCCCTCCCTATTTAACTCAGGTCTGCCCTGAGTTTGGGGGGGAAGGGAGGGTACATCCAGATCCATCCACCACCTGCCATGAAAATAAACCCTTTTGGAACCAAGGACTTCCTAATATCATTGGGGCCTGCAGTCGCCAAAGCCTCCAGCCTCTGGAACCTTAGACTTTCTCCTGAATGTGGTACCCACTGCGTGGAAGTCTCCAGAACTCCCCCGCTGCAGGCCCCGTTTTCCCACACCATGTTTGATTATTTCTTGCCATCTACTCCTTTTGGGTGTGATTTCATTTTGTTCTACAGCTTTCAGGCGTGCTTTTAAGTTATTAGCATGAGATCTCTCCAGTTTTGTTGTTGTTATTTTGTTTGTTTTTTTGTTTTTGTTTTTATGTAGGCACTTAAAGCTATGAACTTGCCTCTTAGAGTTGTCCTTTTAAATTTGGGTATGTTGTACATCCGTTTTCATTCAATTCTAGAAAGTCTTTAATTTCTTAATTTCTCTTGACCCACTTTTCATTCAGTAGTGAGGTGTTCAGTTTCCATGTGTTTGTAAGCTTTCTGTTGTTTCTGTTGTTGAATTCCAGCTTTAATCAGTGGCAGTCAGATAAAATGCAGGGTGTTATTTCAATGTTCTTATATCTGTTGAGAATTAGTTTGTGTTCAAGTATGTGGTCAACTTATCTCCTTTTGTGTTTGGGTGAAATGTCCTGTAAATACCTATTAAGTTTATGTATAAAGTCTGTTAGCTCTAGTATTTCCTGTTTAGTTTTTGTCTGGATGACCTGTCTATTGTTGAGACTGAGGTTTTGATGTGATTTAAACCATAGTAGTGTTTTTACAAACTTGGGTGCCCTTGTAGATTGTTCCACAGATGTTAAGAATTGAAATGCACTCTTGGTGGATTTTTCCTGTGATGAGCATGTGGCATCCTTCCCATCTCTTCTGATTAGTTTTGGTTTGAAGTCTCTTTTGTCAGATATTGAAATGGATAAACCACCTTGCCTCTTAGGTCTCTTTGCTTAGAATATCTTTTTCAAATCCTTTACCTTGGGTTAATGTCTATCCTTGATATTAAGGTATGTTTCTTGGATGCAGTAGAAGGATAGATCTTGTTTTACATCCATTTTGTAATCTGTATCTTTTTGTTAGGAAATTGAGACTACAGATGTTGAATGTTATCACTGAGCAGCATTTATTGATTCCTGTTATTTTGTTATTGTGAATGTGTGCATGTACGTGCGTGTCTCTGTGTGTGTATGTGTGTGTGTGTGTTTCCCTCTTTTGATTTGTTTGTCTGAGATAAAATTTATTTCCTATGTTTTCTTGATGTAGTTAACCTCCTTAAGTTGAAGTTTTCCTTCTGACACCTTCTGTGGGGCTGAATTTGTAGATAGATATTACTTAAATTTGGTTATATTATCAAATGTCTTATTTTCTCCACCTACTGTGATTTAAAGTTTTGCTGGGTATAGTAGTCTGGGCTGGTATCTGTGGTCTCTTAGAGTCTGCAGCACATCTCTGCTTCTGGCTTTTAGAGTCTCCAGAGAAGTCAGGTGTAATTCTAATAGGTCTTCCTTTTTACGTTACTTGGTCTTTTTCCCTTGAAGCCTTTAATACCCTTTCTTTCTTCAGTATCTTTAGTGTTTTGATTATTATGTGGTGAGGAGACTTTCTTTTCTGGTCCAGTCTATTTGGTGTTCAGTTTGTTTCTTGTATCTTGATAGGCATCTCCTTCCTTTGGTTAGGGAAGTTCTGTTCTATGATTTCCTTTAAAATATTTTCTGTGCCTTTGACCTGGGTTTCTTTTCCTTTATCTATTCCTATTATTTTTAGATTTGGTCTTGCAATAGTGTCCCAGATTTCCTGGATGCTTTGTGCCAGATGGTTTTTTACATTAACATTTTCTTTGGCCAGGTATCCATATCTTCTATTGTGTCTTCAGTGCCTGAGATTCTCTTTTCTTACTCTTGTATTCTGTTGGTGAGGCTTGCCTCTGTAGTTCCTGTTCAAATTCCTAAATTTCCATACTTTCCTCAGTTTGAATTTTCTTTATTGATTCTATTTCCACATTCAGGTGTTGAACTATTTGATTCATTTCCTTCTACTGTTTGCTTGTGTTTTCCTGGAATTAAGGGTTTTATTTATTTCCTCTTTAAGGACTTCTATAATATCCATAAAGGTCTTTTGTCTTGTGCTTCAACTGTGTTGCAATACTCAGGGCCTACTGCTGTAGGATTGCTGGGCTCTAGTAGACACATATTGTCCTAGATACTATTGATGGTGTTTTTATGCTGGTGTCTAATCATCTGGGATTGGGAAGAGTATAATTCTAGTTGCTAATAGCTGGTCTTGTCTTTGTTGGGTAGATGTTTTGTACCTTGTTTTCTGTTTCCTCTCTGGTTCTTATAAGAGTGTGTTGACTCTGTGTTGCCTAGTAAGACATTCTTCTGGGGTTCTGATAAGTGTGGCCACTAGGGGTTCCAGGTAAAAATGAATTTCTAGGTATTAGGAGCTGACACTTAGGTAAAATGATGTGTTGGAGTAAGGCTGAGGTGGCCCACAGGAAGAAATCAGGGTCTTCCACCAGGACCTGCTTAGTTAGTCCCCTGAGAATGGGGGCAGAGAGTGAGAGAAGGCTGCAGCAGAAGGTCTGCTCCAGAGCTGGGATGATACTGTGGGACTGGACTTGGAGGAATGAAGGGAAAGGTGATGCTCTCCAGTTAGACTACTTGATTCCTTGGTGGGAGTGGCCAGTGAGCTCTCAGGGAGTACTTGCTGGAGTTGGGGGCTGATAAACCAATGATGGGGAGAGGATAAGAGGGAGAAGATCTGTGTGATCAAGCAAGGTAGGAGGGGAATGAAACCAGGGGGCTGGATTTAGAGGAGAGGAGGGGGAGGCAAAGATCTGTAGTTAGCAGACCTGCTTCCCTGGTCAGAATCATAAATTACTTTTTAATCATGCAGCTACTGATAAGAAACCTGGGTTCTCCATAGCAGCACATGGAGCTCATTTAGGCAAGAGCACTCCAGTGTATCCCACAGTAAACCCACTTGGGCGCTGTCCAGGGCAGGTCCAGGCTGCAGTAGGTAGTATGTAGCTGAGTTCTGTGCCCAGTACCTAACAACACTCCAGGTATGGAGCAGGAATTCAGAAAGTGTTGGTTTATAATCTATGCTAAAGCGGGCAATTAGAAACCTGCTTCAAATGGCTCTTAAATACTCAAGTCTACTGTCGCTATAGTCTACAGTCATTCGCATGCTTACAAGTAGGGAATCCAATGGCTATTTTTAAACTATTTAAAATAGCCTTAGAATTTCATGAGAAAAATGAAATATTTAGCTCCATCGAGGGGGGGCGGGAAGGACAGGGAAGGGAGGGAAGGAGGGAGGGAAGGAGGAAGAAATGGGAGACTTAGAACTCAATTTTAATGTCTAATGTTCCCGCACTACAGCATGTGCAATTGTAGCTTAAGACAGGATCTGTCCTATCATCTCACGGGGATATCCATAACATTCACCAGTCAGTAGGAATTCCTTAGAATCTCATTTTTAGAGCAACAAAGTACAGTTGTGACTTTGACTCGCTGGCCTTCTATGTGAGCCCATGCTTCTCTAATCCATTTCAAAACCTACGAATTGGTCTGTGGATGTAGCTTAGTTTGTAGAGAATTTGCCCCTCGCACCACATAAGAAGGGCATTGTGGCACAGGCCTGTAATTCCAGCACTTAGGAGCTAGAGGGGATGTGAAGTTCACGGCCATTTTAAACCACACAAACGGCTGAGGTCAGCCTAAGATATATTAGAACCTGTCTTTAAAAAAAAAAAAAGTTTTAAAAATCACAAACTATTCAGGGTGGGAACAGGAGAGCACTGGCCTTTACAAATGACTTCCCTTCACAGGGTTATGCTGCCTCAAAGTTTAAGCTTCTGCTAGGAAAATTTTTTCTAAGTTAGCTTATGCAATCTCTTTCTTGGTAATTAAATGAGCTGACAAATATAAAATGTAAGAGCACAAATGTAAGCTCAACGTGGCATTCAGTAACAGCAGATATAATGACTTTAAGGCCACTAAGAATGTTGGTGGCAATGCCAGGAAATACTTAGGTTTGTTTGTTTGTTGTTTTTAAGTCGGGATAAAAGCCAAAATACATACTTAAAGCAAGTATGCTCACGAAGCCAAGATTCACTGTGCCAGGCACTGGGGATTTCTTGTTTTCTCAGCTGCCAGGAGGACTGTTCATGTGACAGGGATGGGAAAGGGCAGGAAGGCGTGCCAATGGGACCAAAGCTCGCTGCAATGAACTGGAAAATGTGTGGTCATCCTCTACTCCCCATCCCTGATCAACTAAAGCAGCTTCTCCCTTAATAATTCTGCCTCCCAAGCCCTTCCTAATGCTCAACAGGCTCCAACTGGAATCCTGTTCCAGTCTGCCCCTGCCCACCTGAAGGATGAGAAAGGAGCTGGTAGGGTAGGAACAAAACAGAAAGCCCTGGAAGGGGGTGGGGCAAGGCGGGGCGGGGCGGGGCAGGGAAGGAGCGGGGCGGGGCCAGGGACAGCAGTTGCTTAAAAAAGAGAGAAGAAAAAAGAAAAGCAGTAGACTTTTAAAGAAGAGGTGAACTCTCTATGTTGGTTCCTCGGACACGAGAGAAGCCTCCTCTCCTGTGTTATCACTCGGTTGTCTGCAGCCTCCTTACCTACAAAACCATTTTGTTTTCATCAGTGGAATATGAAGGGGACTGGGGGGCGGGGGTACGGATGGACCATCTGACACTTAGATGGGACGAAGTCTGGAAATGCCACTTCTAACAGGAATTTCCACACAGAAAAGTGAAGGCGGTGTATGCCACTTCAATTCCCCCCCTTACACACCATTCATTTTGGGTATCACACGGTCATTAATTATTTAGGGATGCCAGACAGAGAGAGAGAGAAGCTTGGGTACTCCAGAATGACTACAGTGGCGTTTTGATAAGTAAAAACAAGAAGGAGAAGGCAGTTCGGATCAAAGACGCCCAAACCAAGGTAGGAGAAACCACACAGGCGTCAGCAGGCAGCAGGGGCAAACTGTGCTCTGAAAGAGAACCCAGGCCAGGCCTTCCATTGCTTCTTCTTGAGTCTGTGAATGGCGTGCCTCCCGGTCCCAGTGTGACCTCTATGCTCTGGTTTTACTGCTTCTTCCTCACCACCATTATCCTTGCCTACATTAAAAATGGCAATCATGCTGGGGGCAGAGAGATCCAGAACCAGGTAGAAACCAGGAACTTGCTTTGTTTTGTTTGTTTACTTAAGCATCTTTGTCGGGAATCTTTGACTGCTCCTCGGCTGTGTCTGTTGATTTCAAGTGACGTACTACAACCAAAGGTCTTTGGGATGTTTGGGTATAGTTTAGTTTTCAGTGATTCTATCCATCCTTGTATACTAAAAGTTTCCTTTATTTCTTAAGGTCTAATCTAAGCAAGTCATAGAATGTAAGGAAATCATGCAGAAGACTCAAGAACTGCTATACAGCGTAACTGTGTGTCTCTGATATCAACATGGCTCACTCATCAAAAACTATGCTCTCCACTCACTAAGAAACACTCGATAACCCCTCCCCATGCTTTGCTTTCTTCCTAGTACCCATCCTCATCACCCTACCTGATCTGTCAATCATTCAGTCTACCTGATCTGTCAATCATCTATTGTCTATCTCCCCTATCTAGAGAACAAGAATTTCTTTTAAAGTTTTGTCACTATTGTTCCTCCCATTTATAATAATGTCTGGCATACGGGATTCTATAAGGGCTTTTAGAATTCATGGTGATGTATAAATTGCAGGACATTGTTCCAAATCTAGGTATTCTGCTGTACTGTCCCCATGAATGTTCCCTGCATTAGATCAGGTGTCATGGCTTACAGTCTCATAGCCAGGCAAATGGTCAAGCAAGGTATGGAACAAGGTATCTTGCACAGGTGGGCAAGATAATCTATGGTGTGGAAGTCTGGGAGACATTTGAGTGCAACATTCACATCAAGAAGCATTAACCCACTGGCTAGTTCTGCACACATATCCTTGACCATTTGTCAACAGGATATAAAATAAAGAGGTCTATAAGAGATCATGGTCTAATAGTCATCTTTTTGTGGCCATTGAGACTTTACACTTTCTGTGCAACCTTAAAAATACGGCTCCCTGGATATGAAGGCACAGATTTCCCCCTGTGCTTCAACTCCTATCCTTGAGATGTAAAAGACAAAGAAGCCAGCTGTACTCAGAAGCTGAGAGCAAAGGACCACAGCCTGAGGCTAGCCTGGACTACATTGCGATTTCCACACCAGCTTGAATGACATAGGGAGATCCTGTTTCAAAACAAACCAACCAAAAAAGAAAGAAAAGAAAAAAGAAAAAACAAAAGTCGCACATGCATCTTAAAATACTTTCTCAGTACTCATTTTGTTTATCAGTACATGCACCTGCCTAAAGAGAGAAATAAAAGAAAGGAATAAGAAGGAATATTAGTGATGTATCCAGAGAACCCTCTTAAAACATCACACACACACACAAACCAACCTAGCCAGTGAAAAAGTACTAGAAAGGACAGCAAAGAGAATTCTAGAAGCCAGTGTGCAAAGAGGGACTACTTTTGCAACAACTTGAGCAAAAGTAGTCTATGGTCAAGAAGCAGGATATGAGGGAGAGGAGTTAAAAGATGGGGAAGTAAAGCAGGCAAGCAACAGAATGTGAGGAGGGGCCAGGGGCTCCTCGTGAGAAGGTGTGGTGAGAAGGCTGGCTTTGGAACTGCACTGTGTCTCACAGACACACACACACACACACAGTCACTGTTCCTCTACACACTCTCTCCTTTCCACTTCTCAGCTTAGCTCACTATGACTGTCACCTCTTGTGAGTTTTTTTAAACCATGATGTATTTGCTCAATTATCCATAGACCTATAGGCTCTTCATCAAATTAGCTGATATCTATTTATAACTGATAATTTTGTACAGGAAATCTAATGAAAATTCCTGAGAGTGATAAAACTAAGCCAAATTATCCAATGCTGTTTCCCACCCAAGGACTGCTGCCATTACTGAATACATTTGTTTCAATCGATGTTATAAATATACATTCTTTTAAAATTAAACAAAAAAATCAGACTGATTAGTGTCCAGAGATAATGTTTCCATAGTGTGTTTCACATCTTTTTTCCAAGATCTTACTACAAAATGGAGAACTCTGAGTGGCAAAATGATAGAATAAATCTAAATAGACTTTGAATAATGATTCTATCAAAAAAGAATTCATCTATACCTAGTAAATGCAATCACATAAAGTGTGCTTATCTATTTTTAGCAATAACTATACAAAATTACTGAAGAAATTCATCCATAACTAAAACAAGCATAATTTCATTATTAATGCAAATCTATCATCATTAATTTCACATCTTACTTCACTTACTATATTCAATTTACCAATTGTTTTAATGGCTTCTAAATATATATACATAGTGTATGTGTATATACATATGCATACACAAACACACACACACACACACACATACACCCACAAAAACATATACCATAAATAAATTATTAAAGATGTGTTAGAAATAAAGAAAGCCAGCCTACAATATCGGGATACAAGAATGGCATAAATAGATGAGCTAACTAACTACAAGGGATGTTTGTTTTGTGTGTGTGTGTGTGTGTGTGTGTGTGTGTTTTGTGTGTGTGTGTGTGTGTGTGTTTGCCATACAATTAACAAGCTGAGCCTTTACCATATTTAAGATGTTGTTCTAACTGTGGAACATAAAATGGAATTCCAAATGAAGGAAAGTTAAAGTAAAATATGGATGTTTACACATTCCATAAAAAAAGAGATTCAAAAATAAAAAAGCTGTACTTGAAATAAATCAAATCTCCAAACAGGATGGAGATTATGAGCTCATCCTTAAAGACACAGGAAATAGAAGCAAAACTTGACAAACAGAGTTACATCAAACTAAAGGACTCCACACCACAGTCAATGTTGGAAAGGGCAGACAATCTGCAGAATGAGAGAAAATGATCACAACGTACAGATTCGGGGAGCTGCCTCAAATGCAAAGAACATCAAAATCTTAATAGCAAAATCTAAGTAACCCAGTTTAAGACTGGCAAAATACCTGACAAGACATTTCTCAAAAGAAGACCTAGAAATACAAAAGACTAAAAAAAAAATCTTCAACATCACTAATTATTAGGGAAATGCAAATCAAAACCACAGTGATATACTAATGTTCAAAAGACTAAGACAAATGCCCGTAGCTGGGCATAGTGGTGCATGCCTTTAACCCCAGCACTCGGGAAGCAGAAACAGATAGATCTCTGTGAGTTCAAGGTCAGCCTGGTCCATATAGTGAGTCCAGGACATCCAGAGTTTCACAGTGAGACCCTGTCTCAAACAAACAAACAAAGATAACTGCTGGTGAGGATGTGGAAAAAGGTCCCCTATCCACACTGGTGGTGGAAATACAAATCAATCTAGCCAGTATGGAAAACAGTATAGAATCCTCAAGAAATGGAAAGATCTGCCGTAAGATCCAGCTATCCTAGCACTGCTTATATCCATGGGAAATGAAATGCATTTGGCAGAGTCAACTGCACTCCAATGTTTACAGCAGCACTACTCACAATAGGGCAGAAGAAATGGACTCAAGAAATGGACCATGTGCCCATCAGCTGATATATATACAAGATCCATATACACTCAACAAATGGACCATGTGCCCATCAGCTGATATATACAAGATCCATACACCTCAACAAATGGACCATGTGCCCATCAACCGATATATACAAGATACATATAATACTATTCAGATATAGAAAATTTAATAGAATCCTGTCATTTGTAGCAACACAGGCAGAATCTGATTATCATTATGTTAAAAGTAATGAGCAACCACACAAAGCCAAGTAGTACATGACCTCCATCCTGGGTAGAAAATTTTAAAAGTTGATCTCATGGAAGCAGAGAATTCACACAGTAGGGCAATGGAGAAACAATGAGGAAGGGTAGTTAGGGGGCACTAAGTTACAAAGGCAAGTTCTATGAGCTATCACACAGCACAAAAGACAAGGGTGACAATAGTGTGGTGCACACTTCAAAAACCACATTATGAAAGTTGTCACTATAGAAATAGGGTGAATGCTTAAGAAAACACATTACACAATGTGTATAAACATTAGTCATTATATGGCAACATTAATATGTATAACTTTCATACAGCAGTTATTAAAAAAAGGGAAAATATAAAAATACATCCTTAAAATGTGAGCTATAGCTAGTCCTGAATCGAGCTAGTCTTAGCACTAGAACAGAACCACTTGGTTTGGTTTTTCCGCACAGTCTTAGCGGTGGCATCCAGGTCCGCCACACATTAAACAAACACTGGACCATGAATCTGTTCTCTCAGTTCCTCCATCCTCTTTGAAGGACATAGCTCTATATGCAGCCACCCACCTGGATTTCAGTAACAGAGCCTGACTTGTGGCCATGATCCCAGTGGTAGAGCCACTGGTCCAGCCACACTGTCTCATCTAGAACTCCAGATATCACAGGGTTCACTTCTGGCAGGTGGGGAGCGGAGTTTAAACTGGAAGGCTGGCCACAGAATGAACAGGCTGACTTGTATAGCACTCCAATACACGGCCTTTTCCTCATAAAGAAATGTCTTGGCTGGGGAGATGGCTCAGTCAGTTAGTGCTGGCCTTGCAACCATGTAGACTGGAGATCAATTCCTAAAAGTTACACAAAAAAGCTGGGCATTGTGGCATGAGCTTGGGCTGGAAAGGCCAATGTAGACAGATCACTAGGTCTCAGGTTTTGGGTCTCTGATCTCACTGGCCAACCCTCTTACCCTAATCAGTGAGCCCCCAAGTCAAGGAAAGATCCTGCCTCAGAAAAACAAGGAGAGATGGCTCAGCAGCTGAAAGGCCACTCGCTTTTCCAGCAGACCTTTTTTCAGTTCCCAATCTCTACATGGTGGCTCACTGTACACTGTAACTGCTGTAACTAATGTCCTCTCTGGCCTCCACAGGCACCAGATGTACATGTGGCATACAGACATACATGCAGCCAAATATCCATACATATATTTTTTTAAAGAAATCAACAAAACAGGAAAGGATTTGGTGGGTGGAGATGACAAGGGAGAGAGTAACCAGAATGTGTTATATCCATGTATGAAACTGTCAAAGAACAAATTTAATAAAGAAGGGGAGGGGGAATGACACCCAATGTTGTCCTCTAATCTGGATATACACATATACAAACACACACACAGAGAGAGAGAGAGAAAGAGAGAGAGAGAGAGAGAGAGAGAGAGAGAGAGAGAGAGAGAGAGAATTTCCTGTCCAAACACACTAATGATAATAAAAATAAATAAATAAAAAATACCATCAGTTATATGATTCAGTACTTATATAAATATTCTCTTAGTTTGCAGTTGCTGTATCAAATGCCAAGGACCGAATAGCTCTTAAGATTAGAAATTTATTTCTCATTGTTCTAGAAAGTAAAAGACGAAGGGCGTGTACCAGCACTGTCAGGTCTGGTTCTCCATGTTGCAGACCGCCTTTCTTTCCCTGTATCCAGTCTGCCACAGCAGAAGAAGCTAACTAGCTCACTCAGCTCTCCTCACAAGAGGACAATCCTGTTTATCTGGGTGTCACCTTCATGACCTAATCATCTCCCAGTCCGACACCCTGGCAGTGGCCATTAAAGTACAATCGTTTATAATTTGCATGGTCATCTAATAGCCTGAACTTCACTTTGCATTAACATTACAAAACAACTAATTTTGAGAATTTCCTCATTGCTCCAGCCACCTGTAATCAAGAACAACATTAAGAAAAACAAAGGAAGTAAACAAGCAGAAGACAAAACAAGATTCATTGGTGTCTTGTGAATAAGAACTGCCATGAATTTCATCTTACCAAAAGCCTCTCTGGCAGCCGTCCAGGAGTCCACTGCCCACACAGATTATGCATGCTAATTTATGCAAAGCAGGCTCCTCTTTTTCCCTGGAGATAATGGAAGATGGCTCCATCTTACTGTATGAGTGTGACTTTTCACTTTGTCTTCTAAGACTTTTTTCTTGTTCCTTTTCTATCTCGTGTTTCCCTATAGCTTTCCATTTATTTTCTTTAAACACAGTACAATTATCACCAACAGACTTTATACTAACACTATAATACAGCAATTTGTATCTCGAGACCCTTTGAAATTGAAATATACCTTCTAGTCTATACTACTCATGGATAATTATTATCAATAGGCCCAATAAAGTTAGGTAGCTTACTTAAAAGACGTATATATTTTTAAAACACAGGCATTTGAAAGAATCTATAACACAGCATACTACTATATACCAAACACATAAATCAAAATTCAAATATGCAAAAATGCTCTTGTTCTGTATCTAATTTTTTTTACTTTTGTTACTTAAAATATCCACAGAAGGTTTGCCATTGAGGATCCTAACCATGTCAGGTGTCCTGTGGGGCATAACAATAGCAAAGGGGCAGGCGTGAGAAGAAAAAAAAAAGTAAAAACTGGTTTATTCAAATGATGGATCTCCTGAGCCTTTCTTTAGCATCAGAATCCTGAAATCTCATATTTTCATTTAAACAACACATTTTTTTTAGAAGCTAGAGAAATGGCTTAGCAGTTAAAACCAGTGGCTGCTCTTCCAAAGGACCCACATTTAATCCCCAGCACGCAAATAGTGTCTTACAAGCATCTGTGACACCAGTTCTAGGGGATCTGACACCCTCTTCTGGCCTCCAAGAGCATGAGCATGCACGTAGTGCACAGACATACATACAGGCAAAATAGCCACACACAGAAAACAAAACAGAATCATTTTCTTTTAAGATAACATTTCTTCATACCAGGAACATCTTATTTGATTAGTTGCTCCTAGAAAGAGAATCCAAAAGAAACAGATTTCAAACAATGACAACTGTGTAGGGTGGTTTATCTTTAATTATAATTAGCTTATAATTAATAACCAGTGGTATAGAAAGTAGAATAAAATACATAACAATAAAATAACTCTCTTTTTTGTTGTTTGTTTGTTTACTTTATTTCCTTTGTCTATTAGTAGAGACAGGGTGTCACTGAGGCTGATCTCGGACTGGTGATCTCTGGGACTGTAGGCACAGGCCACCAAACCCACCTCAAATTACTCTTTATAAAACTCTATAGTGCTATTGTGCAGTGTGAAGAAGACATACTTTGCAGCCAGATGACATCGGTTCTGACCCCACTCTTGTCTCTGACTCCTAAGACTCTGAGAAAAGAATGATATGAAACTATGTAGGTAATGTATTTATTGCAACACTTCACTAATATGATCTCAATAAAGATCGCACTGGTATTAGTAGAAGGAATATTGAATACACCTTTATCTTGTCATCTCTCAAAAATCTACTGGAATGAAATGAGATTCCAGAGAAACCCACAAATACATAGAAAAGTCAGGAATAAAGTTTTGGAAAGAGGAAGACAGACGAGTCAATAAGAAATCTGGCACTGCTGAGAGGGTGGAATCCCAGGCTCAGTCCAGGACTCAGAGCTGCAATGTTGCAAACTAAAGTTTTCCCAGAGGGACCTACTTATGTCTTGCAGTTTTATTTCCAAGCAACTCCATCTCTAAAATGACACAGGGCAATTTTTAATTACATACAAGATTGCAATTCATCGCTTCTGTTGATGCAGCCAGGACACTGTGGACAAGGGTTTCAGTATGTTGGATTTTCTCCTTTATGTTTTTATTTTTATTTATTTGTTTTTAGCTGTAGTGATAAATAAAAATAACTGATCCAGACTGGGTAGAAGCAACAACACAACAAATCAAAGTGGCGGCTGTAAAGCTTTCAGGAATAGCAATATCCCATTAAGGCAACTAACACTGACTGGTAGGTGCTCAAAGAACAAGCCAGGCTCACCTAGACTTCCTATGGTTAAATTCCCTGGTTCAGTTCTCAGTACCACCAATATTTACATAACAAGGGTTCAAAACTTAGAGAGGAACAAGGCACTGGAAATGTCACCTCTCACACAATACCATAGCCCTGTGGAGAAGCACTAGCTGGAGAATTCTGATACCTGTGATACACTGCAATGGACGATAATTTAATTCAATCAATGTGGGGAACAATTTTCTGATATCTAGTTAAGCTTAAAGTATGCATATATTACTGGCTGGTAACTTCGTTCATTCAAGTATATCCTTTAAAAATCTCTTTCCTTTATACACAAGAAGCCAATACAAAAACACTCGTAGCAACATCAATTGTAGCAACAAATGTAAAAAATACTGACACATCCATTATCAGAAAAACAGACACATCCATCATGGTAAGCATAAAATAAAGACGTGATGTCTGAGATTCTCTAGCTGTGTGTCACTTAATGTTAAAAGCATGAAAGAAAACAAAGATTATTTGTACCCATGTCCTTTATCTAAATACATGTGAAGCGTTGGAGAAGAACACTGCCACATCATTAATGCAGAACATATATCCCCACTTTATCTAGGTGCCTGTGAGCAGGTATAGTAATAAACCCTATGTATACTGTGATTGTCCCAAATACACAAATGTCTGAAGAAGTTTAATTTACAAATTAGGATCAAAGATTGACAATAACTGATAAGAATATATATAAAATAATATATATAAGTAGATAGAATTGTTATTAAAATACCATAAAATTACTTCTAAATTTTAGATTACTATTTCTGAAATTTTTCCATTTAATACATTTCAAACCACAGTTGAAAACAGTTAACTGAAATCTCAAATAAGAAGATACTATTTTATATTTTCCCTGAAATCCAATGACAAAGTGAAGGTGGTGGCTCACACCCCTAATACTATCATGGAGAGGCTGAGGTAGGACAAAAGTCATGTACTCTTGTACAAGGCCATCTTGGGCCACATAGCAATTTCCAGGCCAAACTAGGCACAGAATGAGACCCTGACTTCAAAAGAAAAGTAAATGAGCTAACAGAAAGACAAATGTAGCATGTTTGTAGACAGTGATGTTTAATCTTGCAAACATGTAGACTGGAACTCAGCAGCCACTCAATAGGGCAGCAAGAAGAAGAAACTATGTTTGATAATGGGCACCAAGACAGGGGGTGAAAAAAGTTGCTTAAAAGGAATTCAGTACCTCAGGGAAGGCATTTCAGTTTACTAGGATTTCTCAAGTGAAAGCCATTACACAAAGGCTTTCAAACAAATCTACTGCCCCATCTGATGGATGTGCTAATGTTACATCAAACATGCCTGGGACTGTTCTTTTCATAGTTTACATGGTTTCATATCCAATACTAACTCCTAAGATGCAGCTGCTCTGCTCAGATCTAACCTTTGCTTTGTGTCCAATGCTGCTCTTGAAATGTCCAAACTTCTTGCCAAACCCAGTGTCCTGACTTCACTTTGTTATCTTTCTAGCATCTGGTGTTATTAAACTAACTCTTTCCTCTTTGAAACTCCCTGGCATCACATTTCTGCTCTTCCTACACTATGATCTTTCTCTCCTTAAATCTTTTTCCTTGAAGCTTAAGAGAGGGTTCCACAGTAAAGAGTGTATACTGATCTTGCAGAGAACCCAAGTTCAGCCAACTATGTGTAATAACAGCTCTAGAAGATCTGGTGCCCTCTTCTGGCCTCTGTGGCCACCTGCAGTCACATGCACATACCCACTCACATAGACATAATTAAAAATAAAAAATATATCTTTAAAGCCCTTTCTTTCCATCTGCTAACTGAGGTTCGACACAATACAATAATGGATAACTACACTCTATGATTCATTCTTGGGTTTCCACTTCTGTCTCTGCTACAACTATCTAATCTAGGCTTCGATCAAGAAGAGATACTCACTGGTCATTATCTCTTCCATCAAAATATACCCACAAGTGAATTTCTATAAACCAACAAGCCCATAATCACATCCAATTCCCTTTATCAGCTTCTCCCATCAGTGATAATCCAGCAATCCTAAAGTATTCAATAATTATGAGATCAAGAGATAAGAACCCAAAGCTCATCATATATATACATATGTGTGTATTTATACATATAACATATAGATATGTACATGTAGATATATATTTAAATTCGTTCTCTTATAACAAGCCCTTCACCATTTTTCTACCAGATTACAGTCTTTCTACATTTTTCTCTATGCCAATGTCACCCACAAGAACTTAAAATCATTAGTAGCTATACTGATTTTGCTGATAGATATTCTAATCTAATATTATCAATTTAAAAAGACTCAGACATAAGACAATGGGAAGGAAAACTAGTTGTAGAATAACTGTGTAGCCAAGGTTCTCGCTGTAAGTGCAAAATAAGGTCAAAAAAAAAAAAAAAGGGGGTCAAACCTGCTCTCAGATAATAGGGCCTCCTGGAAAGACAAAGCTGACCCACTGCCCAGTGATTCGACAATACAGAACCATGACGTCACCTGTGATGTCCTCCCAGCCCCACCTCTGTTATCCCATCCACGGATTTTCCTTCAGACAGAAAAGAACTCTGCCCTTGATATAGAATTAAGAATTTGGGGACATTTTTAACACAGCCCCAAAATATCTCATCATTACAGAGCCTGTATTTAGTCAGTCTAAAAAAAAATTAGATTCTGTGACTTCAAGTCTCACATTTTAACTATATTTTCTCAGGCTATATTTGCGTCTTCAAAAGGAAATGAGTTTTCTTTCACATTTCATTACATGGTTCTGTTTTTCTTTCCCCTCGCCAAAGAAAAACAGGGTGCAGCGAATAATCTTCACCCCTCTCACAAAGACCTCACCTTAACAGCCATCCTCAACATCACCATAGGTCACTGACACCCTCACGCCTGCACACAACCCATCTCTCATCGCCCAAGATTCATGGGTCTTAAAACCAAAGACTCTAGAACTGGGACAGCAGAGGCAGGAGAAGTTTACAGCACAGACCCACCTGAGCTGCCAAGCAAGAAAGCCGAGTCATTTGATGGAAATCTAGATATTTAAAAACAACTCAGTCTCTTCCTTTACTGAAGGAATACTGGAAGCTCTATGCAAAGCAGAGGGTATAGGAATTCCGACAGCGTGTTTTTGTGAGAACACAAAAAACAGAGAAGGGATGTGGGGGAAGCAACCTTGGCTACCTGAATAGTACATATTTCTGTAAGATGTCTTATCCTTTCAGTTTGGGGCATCTGAGCCTAGAGCAAATAACTCAGAGCATTGTGTTATCACTGCCCTGGTCTCTATCTGCAGAATTAATGGAGTGCCCTTATTCCAAGCCCTGCCCTAGGCAACATGTCAAACATTCTGTTTGTTTTAGCAAATGATAACTTTCTCTTCATTTCTTCATGTTTCCCCTTCTCTTGAGCTATATCCCAGAAGTCTGCACAGACTTCTGGGAAGAATTTCTCCCTGTGGAATGTCAGATATTTTGAGCCAATAAGAACAGTTATGTCCTGCAAGAGTATTAACTGAGCAAAAATGTTTTGGCCCTGGATAAAGCAGGTTTCCCACAGCCTTTAACATGCCCGTGAGGGTCTCTGAAAGTCAGCTACAATGTGCAGGCATTTCCCAGTTTTATTTGCCAGCAGAAAACATAGGCGCCACAAAAGAAAAAAAAAAAAAAAAAAAAAAAAACACTTGGAGACCGTTCTGCTGGAATGGAAGAATGAGATGCAACCCCATGAGCGAGCATCTGAGTGAGATCCTTAGGGCTAAGTAACATGACTGTGAAGAGGACACAGGGGCTGCTGCTATGTTAGGTCCTAGATGATGCTTCCGGTCTGTCCCATCATCCTCCTGTCTCACTGAAGCTGAAGCTAGTCCACCAAAGCCTGTGTGCATGGTCTGTGCAGAATCCACTGCTCAGACCCCAGCAGGACCCAGCTGCCCAGATGAACATGAAGACACAGGGCTTCCGAAGGGGAGCTCAGGAGATGAGGTCTAGTAGGCAGGAGGAAAGAGACAGCCCTTGGAGAGGGAGAAGGCTGAGCTCTGTCCAACAGCATTGTCCAGCTTTGGGTTATTGTTCTGTTTTGTTGCTTTTCTTGTTTTGTTCTGCTTTTTTTGTGGTGCTGGAGATCTAACTCAGAGACCTGTACACATGGGACAACCTAGCACAGGCTCCTCTATTGAGCTATAATCTCAGCCCCGTGTCTTCCTTCTGAATGGCTCCTTCCCTTTTGTGATCTAAGCAAGTTAAGACATGTTTCCAGTTGGTTTAGAAAAACAATACTAATGCCCTTGAAACAAACAAAAACAAAAAAACCCATCCTCTTTCCCATTTGTCTATAAGTTTCTCAAACATACAATGTATGCTGCTGCCCCAGTCACTTGTTTGAGGTTATACAGATGCAGGCAGGCAAGTTGTCAAGAGGACAGCTCCCCAGACAAAAGGGGCATGTAGGGTGTGCTGACTGCTCCAGTAATTCCGGGCTCACTCCCTCTCCTTCTCACTCTGAGGCAAAGGTTATTAGAACATAGTATTTGGGGATTTGAATCTTAAATCTGTGGCTTAAATAGCCATATGAAGATAAATCAATAGTTTAGTTTATCCTAGATTTATGAAAGGATGCAGAATATTCTTTCTATGTTTGTAAAACAATGCTAAAATTGCATTAATTTTAGCTCAAAAAGTGACTGCTAAGACAACTGCTGTTCAATAATTTCTTTAAAGCTACAAGTCTGTTGTTGCTCCATGGTTTGGAGAGTATTTGCCAGTCCGTGAGCTGTCTCAGTGAGTAAAGGGTAAAGGGGGCTTGCTGCCCACACCGAAGACTTAAGTTCAAGCCCCAGAATCTACACAGTGGAAGGACAGAACAGATTTCATTTCTGAGCACATACCACACACACACAATGTAAAAAAAGTAATAGAATATTTCATTATGATGAAATACAATCACATAAAACTTTGTCACCTTATCATTTCAAAGTCTCAATGACATTAATAAAAGAGATAGTTCATATACAAAACACTTCAGTTTAACAAACAATTCAGAAAAAAATTGTCATTTGGCTGATAAACAAGAAAGCTATTTATTAACTAAGAGGACAAAAAACAAAAACAAAACAGATCCTTACAGAATATGTCGATAACATATTAATAGAGGCAAACTACCCCTCAAAGGAAGGTGCTCCAGAAATAAACATGATGTACACTCCCTCTCGACACATCTGCATACCTTCCCTCATCTATAACCTGCTTTAAAGAAGCAACTGGACCAGAGTCGTCCTTGAGAAGCCAGGCAGAGCATAACTACATAGAGACAGGACTTCCTAACCACAGGTTTCTGAGTAGCAAAGGAAGGGCTTTTCCTGAAGCCACACCCACCCACAGCCTTCGCCTCCACTGAAAAGAACTCAGAGGCTCTCACCCCAAATCCCAGGCATCTGAGACATGTCGGTATGAAGCAGAAAGACTGTAATGTCACTCTAGACAGAAACAAAGGGGAACATCCCTTAACCACATTACTTGGAAGTGAGAGTGACAGCCTAGGAGAGGGGACACAGGAGCTCAGAGGAGAAGGAATCAAGGCTCTCTGGGAAGCTAAGACAGGACTGCTTGAATCCAATCAAAGCCAGCCTACTCAAGACAGTGAAAGCCCACCCCTAAACAAAGGACCAAATTATGTTTTACTTAATTAATTATGCACAAGGTCTCTTAAAAATAAAGAGGAAAAGCATGAAGATATCAGAGTTTTGACTACTGATCACCCTCAAAGGCCCAGATGCCTATATACACTAGTGTAGGCATCTGTGTAAAGTGACATGAGACTGCAGACACCTGAGGGAAGTGAGAGCATCTGGACAGTGAGGGGAGAGACGTACCCCAGTCAAGGTCTGAGCACCAGCTTGGGAGGAAAACCAGCAACACTGTCTGCTGAAACTTGTTTGGGTCTGGGATATTAGGATGATGGCTACTTAGTGCCATGCCAAGCCCCTAGGAAGTCCTGGGGCTGACACTGACAAATCGGCTACAATCTTTCCACAGCTACCTAGTGAAGTGTGGGCTTTATAGGCAGCTTACTACTTTTTAAAATACATCGAGAGAGTTGAGGACAAACTTGAACATTCATCCTGTCTTTCCCTCCTAAATGTTGCGGTTAATTTTTATGTGGTTCTATGTGGTTCTGGGGACAAAATCCAGTGTTTTTTGTGCAGGCTAGGCAGGCATGTCACTGACTTAACATATATATCCACAGACCTTGCTTACTAATTTTTAACTGAAAATTTTTTGCTCATACTAAGCACAAGTAACTAGGTCACAACAACCCTAAGGAAGCTGGCGTTTAGAGGATGTATTTAATCCCCTACATTCTCCAGAAATCAGGGAGGCAGACTGCTCTATCCAACTCCGAACCTGACAGCTCTTCTGCTCTTCTACTGGGCTGACCTTCCTAGACATGATTTAGAATGGTCAAATTAAGCTCTCAGAGGGAACTAGCACATGCACAGTATTTTAATACACCATTTTATTTTTCTATAAAAGATCAAATACTAAATATTTGGGGCTTCTTTATGTAACACGGGCTTATTTTGTTGAATATCCAGTTTTCATCCTTTAAAAACATAAAAAACCACTCTTGGCTCCCAAGGCTGCACAAAAGCTGGCTGCAGACCACAGCTCCCTGACCTCTGGGTTGGAAACACGGTGCAAGCAAGGTCCAGTGGTTCTGATCCGATGAGAACTGTAGTAACTTATTACACTGCCTCACACTTGGGGATGGAGCTCAGCGTCTCAGCAGGAGGAGAGCAGGGAGATCAGCCGTCCACGTAAGACATTTAACATGCTCTGTTACTTAGTGTGAAGAACAGAGGCTGCCCTACTCATCCTCATTAGGATAGTTCTAGAAGCTATTGGCCACATCTTTTCTTTATTTCTATCCTTTGCATATTCCAACTTGAAACATTAATATTAATGTATCACTAAAAAATCAATGCTTCCCTCAATCTAATTAGGACTACTATTTCAGAGGGCCATAACGTAATGAACAGAAACCCGGGGAGATTTAAGCCGACCAGAGGCTCTTTCAAGATGATCAAAAGCCTCCAGGGAGCCATTATTTGAAATTATGGAAATATTTTCCATTCACTTTATGACATTTGTAAAACTGTCTTTGAACACTCCCTGAAACTTGTGAGAACCATCAAGTCCACCAGGAGATGTGGCAAACTGGATACAACTTATCAATACGAAAGTGCTTATGAGATACATTTTCAGTGACATTCAAATATTGCTCTGCAAAACCAAATCATCCACAATTTAGTATCTCCTTAATCTTCAGATACTGAACCTGTACCCAGGATTGCATGTGGACCATCCATAAGTATTTGTCACGTGACCTGTCAGTTGCCTTGGTCTGAGCTAACCAACTTTGGTGCTGTCTAAAGTCTCTGGTTAAAATATGTTTGGCTCTGATGATTTATGCCTAGCTGCTTCCCAGCTACATAGTAGAAGAAGAAGAAAAAGAAGAAGAAGAAGAAGAAGGAAGAGGAGGAGGAAGAGGAGGAGGAGGAAGAGGAGGAGGAGGAGGAGGAGGAGGAGGCCGCCCCCAGGGACCAATTTAATAGCAACAAATGTTATTTTCATTGCTGAGCTAAACAAATTGGAAACAGAAGACTCTGGATTCCAAAGGCCACTAACTTATTTCACAAGGCTATATGTGAAACCATATGGCCCAGAGGTCAATAAATACGGGCTGATTTTATTCACAAGAGCAGCTAGAAAAATGAAAACGAAGAACAATAGAAGCTATTATTGGATTTTGACCCTTTTGTCCAATGTTATAATCCCTTCTTAAAGAAACCTTGGACAGTTAAGAAGGCCTGCCCTAACGCCCACAAACACACATTAAAGAGAAACTGCAGAAGTGACCAAATGCAAAAGCCAAATAAAAATGGATGGTGAAGCAAGGCAAGCTTTTTTTTCCCCTGTGTTAACAGACATGGTAACCTCAGTCACAATGTAAGAGACCAAGCAAAGAAAAGAATATGACTTAGATTTGGTAATATGCTAAAGATGTCATATACAGTGGATCATAATCATTACAAGCTTATAAATAACTTAAAATAGCACCCCTTATCTTACAGATAAAGAGCTAAAGCTCAAGATAAAACAACTTTCAAAATCACACATGTAAGAAGTACCAGATCTAGCACCTGATCCAGACAGTTTCAGATCAAGCCTGCCTTATTCACTCCATCAGGTTGCATCCTTCAAAGAAAAATGCAGCGTAGAGAAGACAACGTTCAGGAGTCAGATAGACAGGTGGTGTTGGTAAGCCAACACCCTAGGCTTAGACCAGGCTCCACTGTCTCCTGAAAGAGTGACCAGACACAGATGCCACAGTTGCTAAAAATGTCATACGTCAGCAACAATCTTCAGAAAGTCAGCCCTACAAGGTCTACCATTATCAAATGATGTTAGACATCGAACACACAGTAGGGCCTAGAGAGAGCTAAAGGTGCAGTTTATAAGGCAGGAGTCTTGTGATGTCGGCTGTCTGGAAAAGGAGCCTGGTACCACTGGTAAAGGCTGTTCAAATACTATTTGTTTGGGCTCCAGATGGGCCTGAAAACTCTTGGCCCAGCCTTCAGGTGAGAAGCTCAGGGTGGAGAAGAGGGGATTAGAGGTCAGGCTAAGAGATAGGAGCTAGATTCTTTTCCACTACAGAGACATGACAAACACAGTCAACTCTTATTTCCAAGACTTCGTCTACCAACTGCAATCGTAGCATTGGTAATGACCTTCACAGAAGGTCAAATTTCTACAAGCAGAAGAACAGATGGAATCAGAATAGCAATCCAAATAATTCCAGAAAAGAAAAAAAGGAGCGTGCCGCAATTAGATTGGAACTTTGTATTTCCAAACAGCAGCCTCAAGCAAGCAGAGATGAGAGCCGAGAGCAGATTGAGCAAAGAGGGCTGGTGCCAGGCACGCTGACACTGGCAGCTGCCATCCCTCCCTACCTCCTTCCCGCCAGCACTCTTCCCCGCTGCTGCATCTTTACCTAGGTCATCTGATCATATACACGAAGCCAGTTTCCTGACCATTTTAAAGGAAGGGAAGGAAGCTGGCAGCAGACACAGGGAGCAAGGAAACCGGTGTCCAGAACGCTAGAGTGGCCCACTGGCAACCTTCCTCTCCAATCCAGGAAGGGGCTGCTGTACAGCTCTGAGAGGGGGGTGGACACGCAAAACCAAGCCCTAATTCAGGAGGCTGTGAAGGGAGATCCAGCTGAGCTGAGCGCACCAGGCTGCCTGATTAATCAAGTCCCTTCTCCACTCTGTGATAGAAGTCACCATCTCAAAAGTCACATCATTGAGTGTCCACAGGTGACTGATGGTGACAGACAGTCCTGACAGAGATTCAAATCCGGCTCTTCTGGGCTGATTGCTTCTCCTTCCTGGTCAAGTGTTGTTACTGAGTCCAACCTGGGAATGAGCCAGATGGAGTCAGGGGCTACTAAAGGTACATAAGAGCTGAGCTGAGAACTTCCCCTTTCCATAAGGAGAATTCAGCTGAGAGACGAAAGAGCAGCCACCTCCCTCCTAGTTTCAGTTAGCACAGAGAAGGAAACAAAACTAAGAGAGTAGACAAGTCTTAGAAAATCTAAATTATAAGAGGCTACTGCTGCTGGATTTGGTGTGGATACTCCTCCTGGATCTGATGTGGATAAAGCAGTTTTATCGGTGAGATAAGCAGACACAGTGGAAAAGATCATTTGCTTCAGATACAAAGATTAATTGGATGAGATTTTCCAATCAAAGAAATAAAAGAATTCTCAAGGAGTTTTCCAGTCATCAGCCTTCAAGACTCTTCATAAAACTCTCAGGGAGAAATCACAGCCAATACTGCTCCCTAACAGTCTTTATGAATAAGAAACGATCCTTCAGTTTAAGTCTCTGAAACTCTTCATTTTAAACCAACTGCTTACTACTGCATTCTCGGTGGAAACAAAATCAAGTTCCCATCCACAAAAGGGGGTGGGTCGGAAGGAGGCTAGTGTTCTAACTCAGTCTGTAGAGTGTTTGCCTACTAGTGGAGAAGCCAGTTTGATCGGCATCATCAAGTAAACCAGGCATGGAACTTCAAGTCATCCTAGGCTACATTAACAAAATGGACGTTAGCCTGGACAACAGAGATCCTATGAGAGAGAGAGAGAGAGAGAGAGAGAGAGACAGAGAGACAGAGAGACAGAGAGACAGAGAGACAGAGAGAGACAGAGAGACAGGGAGAGACAGGGAGAGAAGAGAGAGGGAAATGAAGGCACAGAGAGAGATAGACAGAGACAGAGAGAAGAGAGAGACAGAGAAGAGACAGAAACAGAGAGAGAGAAATAATAAGGTCAGATGAAGCCGGGCGGTGGTGGTGCACGCCTTTAATCCCAGCACTTGGGAGGCAGAGGCAGGCGGATTTCTGAGTTCGAGGCCAGCCTGGTCTACCGAGTGAGTTCCAGGACAGCCAAGGCTACACAGAGAAACCCTGTCTCGAAAAAACCAAAAAAAAAAAAAAAAAAAAAAAAAAGGTCAGATGAGCTAACTCACTAAGTAAAGGTGTCTGTCGTGCAAGTCTGACGACCTACATTTGATCCTCAGAACCCATACAGAGGTGGAAGATAAGAACAGACTCCACGGAGCTGGAGAGATGGCTCAGCTGTTAAGAGCACTGGTTGTTCTTCCAGAGGACCCAGGTTCAATTCCCAGCACCCACATGGCAGCTTACAACTGTCTGTATCTCTGGTTCCAGGGGATCTAACACACTCACACAGGTATACATACAGGCAAAATACTAATGCACATGAAATAAAATTAAGTAAATAAATTAAAAAAAAAAAAAACAACCAGACTCCACAAAGTTGTCCTTTGACCTCTGACCTCCACACACACCACAGCTCACGTATTCACCCCATGGAGGCAGGGTGGGGTGGGTAGCATGTAGAACTTTTTCACCTCAGTCTACTTCAAAAAAAGACAACCCAGTTCATGAAAGCATTTTCAACTCTTTCACTGTAACCAACCCCCACCCCATCTCCAAGCAAATCATGAGATTAGGACAATCATTTAATTATTAGACAGTGTAGCTGGCAATACTTTCACCAAGTTAAAATGACTTTATCCCCAGTGTGCTCCACACCAGACACCAGTTAATGTTTATTTTTATTCATCTTTATTCTAACTAGCAGTCCCAATATAAAACAGAGAAGGATATGCACATATACAAGAAAAGAGGTAATTAAGTGTTAGAAAGTCAATAAATGCCTTAGCTAATTTGTAGGGTGCCTGGAAGATAATCCACTTGAAATTTAAATCACAACACAGAACAGCAGACAATAGCTGCACATCATAAACTACCAGCACTGTCAGAGCCGTGGACATGCAGCCCAGTGCTCTGCTGATGAGCCCTCTGACCAATGGAGTGAGTGGAATCATTGGCTACTGTGAAAGAGACGGAGCTCTAAGGTATACGCCTACTTGTTCAAACACCCATGTGCTGCCAGGGGTAAGGAAAATGTTCATCCGAGGTAGGTTTTCCCTAAAATAATAACCCAATGTTTTGATCCTTCTCTTATTTGCTTTGCTGTTAGTGTACTAGAACTGCCCAAAAGCAACTTAGGAGGAAAGCGTTTGTTTGGCTTGCAGTTTATAGTCCATCATCAAGGGAAAAGTGTATTAACTAGCCAGGAATCTGGAGGCAGAAGCTAAAGCAGAGACTCTAAAAGAACACTGCCTCTGGCTTGCTTAGCTTCCTTTTACAACCTTCCTTCTACAAGCCAGCCCTCCCACTCCCAGGAATGGGACTGCCTGGAATGGTCTGGGCCCTCCCATATCAATTAGCAATCAAGAAAAAGACCAATCTGATGGAGGCAATTCTTCAAGTGAGGGTCCCTCTTCCCTGGAGTGTCAAGTTGACAACCGAAGCTAACTATGGCAAATCTTAAATCGTGGTCATTTAGCCAGATGTGGTAGCAAATGATGTGATCCTAGTTTGGGAGGTAGCTGAAGAAGGATCAGGAGTTTAAAGTCATGCCGGATATACTACATAATTTGAGGCTAGCCTGGGCTACATAAGATCCTGTCTCAACAAAATGGAGCAAACAGAATAAGTTATGAACAATCACCTTTCTTTAGATTACTTAAAGACTGTAGGTCAATGACTTGCAGCCTTGGGTACACAGTAGAATCCCTAGAGTTTTTTTAAACCTCCAACTCCTACTTCCTACCATCAAAGGGCACAATTCAACTGGCCCCGGCAGGTTCCCAGGTGACTTTTGCATGTAGCTAAAGCAGAAAATTATTGCCTTTGGCAACATTAAAATATGTCAATCAAAATAATATATCTTAATCTTCTTTTGTAGCAAGAATTGTGAGCATTTGCATAAATCAAAGTATAGAAGGCAGGCCTTGTCTTCAAAGGTTCCTGGTCTAAACGGAAAAAGGACCTGTAAGTTAACCTGAGCATGCAGCATGCAAAGAGCAAAGCATTGAAGGGCACGAGGAGCTGAGCGTCATCTAACAGGACAGAGAGGGAGATGTGCTTGGGATGGCACCCCAAAGGCAGTGATCAAGTGGCCCAAGTAAAGGCCAGTCCGGAGGGACAGGTAGGGAAAGGAACTTCAGAAGGTTGGGCAAAGGTTCAGGATCCAGCAAGTCGCTCCTTCAGGTAAGGCGGCAGTGAGCATGTGGCAAAGGGAAAAGAGAGTAAAGGGCTGCAGAAAGGATTCAGGCTCTCAAGGGCTCGGAGACTAGGTAACAGAAACGGACGAGCAGGCTGGGCATAAGGCATCCGTTGGTGTTGCCTACCCAAACTAAAGCAGATTTAAGGGGTTGGGGGAGGGAGCGCGCGTGAGGCTGGGGGGGGAGGGGGAGGGGGAGGGCGGAGCTATTGCCTGTTGCTTTCTTAAATCGGGCCAACAAAAGGCTCAGTACTGACACAATCTCCAGATTTCCAAAGGATATTCAGAATCTAGTCCTTGAGGGAAATTGCAGGTTTTAAAATCTGACCAGGACTAATAAATGGGTCTGCGGACCAGATTCTGCCTGTAAGCTGCAGGGACAGGCAACACCTTCCCTATTAAATTGTTGCAGGGCTTTATAGGCAAGCGAGGTGGTGTCCGATTTCAACATTAATACAGTTTAAAGTGCATTACACTGCAGTGTTGCAGGCAGCCATTGGACAAGTCCCATGGTGCAGGGCTTTTCCATGTTAGCGAGGGGACCAACTTTCTGAAACTAACGCCCTAACCTTTCATTTGCCCAACTTAATACAGAACCTTCCTACTTCTAAAAATCACAAATATCCAGATTGCAGATAATGATCACACTTATTAGGCTCCAACCTGATGTAAATTACAGTGAGTCCTGAATTACACATGCTTCTGGTTTACAGAGGTGGTAATCAAAATCCCAGATGATCTGCCAAGCGGGGCAAGAGCAATTCTCTGTTGGGAACATAGGCAAGAGTCCCACAGGGCAGGCTGATAGCAAAGTGGGTGGGAGGAAAACCCAGGTGTCACAAGAAAGTCACCCTGTACCCAAAGAGGGCTTTGCCTCCCGAGTCCCCTGTGTTTCCTCCCCCCACCCCAACTCCCGTCAATTTGCCCAATGTGAAGGAAGAGCACCACGTTCTTTTCACATGAATTCTTTCACACTAGAAGGTGAGTGTGTTCTTAAAGTCACCAGGGAAATAAATCCGGAGAGGTAAACAGAGCACTTGCAAGACCCTCAAAATAGCTCTAAAAAAAACAAAAACAAAACAAAAAACTGTAAAAATACACCTGTCTTAAACATGACAAAGGTCTATTTTGCAAACACAGCTATCTACATACAAAATTGGGGGATGAGATTATTTATGTGATTTCATAGATTTGACAGGAAAAATAAAATCCGAAGTGTGAAACAATAAATCTCATCTATTTATTAGAAACATCAAAATTTGCATCATGGGAGATCCATCATAGATACTGGCTACAATTGATTCTCAAACCAAATAAGAAGACAGAAGGACTGTCAAGAAAGGAAAGAAAGAAAGAAAGAGAAAGAAGAAAGAAAGAAAGAAAAAGAAAGAAAGAAAGAAGGGAGAGAAGGAAAGACACACAGTTTATTTAATAAGGAGCTAACTGCTTGGGTTTTTTTGTTGTTGTTGGGTTTTTTTTTTTTTTTTTTTTGTCTTCAAGTTTTTTCAAAAAAAGAAAACATGTAATTACCACGTCTGGTAAAATGCCTGCCTGCGGTCTCTGCTGTCATATCTAATTTTAGGTGTGGAAGTGGAATTCTCTCAGGCACTCTTACTTTCAAAGCTGCACTGTTGAACTTTGGAATATCAAAATCTCTGGAAGCTTGAAATTATCCAATAACACTTATAATCCAACAGACACAATGGTTCTTTAGCAAGGAAGATACTTTTAAAAACAACCTTCTAATATTTTTTAAAGATTAAATACTAGCTAAGAAAAATTTTGAGACAGCTAAAGGCAGAGGAGGGGAAGTGTATTTCAATATGAAAGCTCAAAGCCTAACATGGAATTTTTCTCCATCTATGAGTTGTTACACACAAAGTGCTAAATAAAAAATAACAGTGATAAAAATCACTTAGAAAGATTGTTCTCCAGCAGGAAGACAGTCGCCACTGACATGTGCACGTATCCGTCCATCTCAATGCTAACGTTTCTTTTTTCATTAGATCTTATTTAAACCTGCATGACAGATGATTGTAATTTTCTTTGTTTTCAGGGTTGACAAGGTTTCACTGTATGGCCCAAGTTCCCCTCAAATTCATGATCCTCCTGCCTCTGCTCTAGAATGACGTGAACACAGACTTGTGCCATTCTACCATTTAATATTTTTTCTTGAAGTAGACATTAGCACTTTTTAAAATATATGTATATCCATAGTTTCTTCAAACTACATGGAAGAAGGTTGGGAGGTCTTTCTCAAGACGGGCATAATTTTGGTTAAATTATTAAACAAATGGTCAGAAGCTAGAATGGGGTTGGCCTGCCAAGAGGAGCTGGATTAGTGACAGACCAGGAGGAACTGTGTGCAGTGCCTAGAGGGGAGAGCACTCCCCCCCCCCCCCCCCCGCAGAGCCACACCCTGAGTCCTCCCTCCTCTGGCTTTCACCATCTGTGTTCCATTATCCTCAGGGTTCTCTTAATGTCAGCCAGACCAGCTGACCTGCACCAATCTCCCCTTCCCAAGAAACTCAGGAATCTTACAGGAAATCCGTAAAGGGAATTTTCCCATCCCCTATCTTGAGACTGTTCTCCTTCCATTGAGTCTGGATTACTCACACCAGTGGTATGAGTAGCTAGATTTAAAAAAAAAAAAAAAAAAAAAAAAAAAAAAAAAAATTTAAAGTCAAGCATGGTGGTACGTGCCTATAAATCCAGCACAGGAAATTAAGACAGGAAGATCATAAGTCTGGGACTAAGCTGAGCAACATAGTGAGATTCTGATTTCCCTAATTCTTATGCCTTACTATGTTTTATTTCCTTCTTTAAAAATAAATTAACTTTACAAAAATATACTCCCTGGTGTTAGTATTCTGTCTAAACTCCACCTCCACCTCTACAGTTACCTGGCAACAGCCAGGTATGCTCCTCCCCACAGTTACCTGGCAACAGCCAGGTAGGTCTGGCCCACTATAAAAGGGGCTGCTTGCCCCCTCCTCTTACTCTCTTACTCTCTTGCCTCTAGCTTCTCTCTGTCCCCTCACCTCTCTCCCTTTCCCCCTCTCTCCACATGGTCATGGCCGGCCTCCTCCTCTCCTCTCCTCTCCTCTCCTCTCCTCTCCTCTCCTCTCCTCTCCTCTCCTCTCCTCTCCTCTCCTCTCTTCTCCTCCCCTCCTCTCCTCCTCCTCTTCTCCTCTCTCTCTCTCTCTCTCTTGCTCTCTCTCTCTCTCTCTCTCTCTCTCTCTCTGTCTGCCTCTACTACCCTCCTGGCTCCCCTCCCCATGCCCTGAATAAACTCTGTTCTATGCTATACCCGGTGTGTGGCTGGTCCCTCAGGGGTTAGAGATGCCTCAGCATGGGTCCCGCTGAGACATCCCCTTCCCCCATCCCTCTCCACATGCCCACAGAACTTATTCTTTATCTCTTTATCTTTTTATAAACACATCACCTGGGGCTAAAGAAGTGGCTCAGCAGTTAAGAGCACATATTTCTCATCCAGAAGACGGGGTTCCTTTCCCAGCACCTGCGTCGGGTGGCTCACTTCTACACACCATTCTACATGACCTGCAAGTCCAGCTCCCAAGGGACCCAACAAATATGACCTCTGTGTGTATGTGAACTCACATGCACATGCTTACACACAGACATACAAGTAATTAAAGATAATAAAAAAATATAATGAGATCTTAAAAATAAAATATACTACCTCAGGAGAACCACTGCTTTTGCCATAGAAAACCATGGAAACCCAGATCTTTGTGACTTTCCAAAGTCCACGTTCTTTCCATCATACCACACTGTCTTCTAATGTAGCCTTACGGAAGACGTTTATAACTTATAGTATAATGTGCACGCATTTGTGCCCATGTGTATGTTTTTCTAAAGACTTGCTCTACCACAGTAATGTCCTGAGGGCTTAATAAGAACATGAGTTTGCTGGACATGACAGTGCATACCTTTAATCCCAGCATTCAGTTGGCAGAGATAGATGGATCTCTGTTGAATTCAAGGCCAGCATGGTCTGAAACATGTACAAATGTCATAGCACATTTGAGACCAGCCAGCGCTACACAGTGAGAGTCTGGGGGGGGGGCTGTGCGGGGAGGGGGGATATGGCGGAAAATAAAGAGAAGGAGAGAATGATAATGTAAAGTGCGTGCCTAACTCAGGGCTCCACTGGCAAACTAGTGCTCTTCCTAATGACCGTATGAGAAATCCTTCCCTATTTTAAAGAATTAAAGAAATCCCAATGCCAGTGTGGGGTCGTCACCCTAGCATCTGGACATCTCAGTTCTAAACAACAGCCTAGAGATTTCCACCACTTGCTCAGCCAGCATACCACAACTCAGCCACAGAATGACTAGGCTCCTCCTTCCTAATGAGACCAAGCACCACCACAGACCCCCGAAACCAGCTGGTGCTGGTGGCCTTGCTGATGACAGTACTGGTGATGGCAGTAAAGGTCAAGGGTGAGAGCAGGAAAGGTTAAACCAGGAAGGGGTGGTCATTCTAGCTCTCTGAAACATTGTGGAGCCTATCAGAGCGAGAAGAGACTTTCCTTATCACATGACTGACACCGGCTGGCAGTGATAAATTGGTAGTTCTCTACTCCAGATTGCCAGAAATAAAATAACACTATCTCTTGGTCCCTTTACTTTGAAAAATACATTCAAAAAGTTTTTTTTACTCCAAGTGCAAAAAGTCCTTCAAAGCAAAGGTTTCATGACCATGTTGCTTAAGGGATGTTTAGCCCTGAAGCTTTATGCTCATATGTTTTAAAGAGCTATTTAACAAATACTTGGAAATTTAGCAGCCTACTCTTTTATTGCACGTCCATCGTACACAGCAATGCCCTCCAGTGTCGCATTTGTTCCCCTGGGCAGTCCATTTCTACTTTGACAAATATGAAGGAAAGATTTCACGGATCCATAGAAAATCCAGGATCACAAATGAGAAATAAAAGCAATACCTGACTTTCTGTGTCTGACTTTCTCCATGTGATATGATGCTCTCCAGTTGCGGCCATTTTCCCTCTACTGACGTAATCCTTCATCCTTCTCTACCGTTAACAAAAGCACCATGCTTTCTGCATCCTATGTGAATAGCCTCCCAAGATGGCTTCACAACTTAGGGATGTCAATGTTGCTACAGTGATCATAAAATGTGCAAATAGCCCGGTAACGATCTACTTTTAAACAATCAATGAGCAAGGAGGAAATGTTTAAGTAAATTCTAAAGTCCTTAAAACAAGTAAAAATAGAGATGGGGCACAGCAAACCCTGTGGATGTCAGCAGAGGCGGGGTCACCGGCAAGTATCAAAGCCAGGGAAAGAGCCAGCGACCCACACCCGCACCAAAACAGCAACACTGCTGCATCTCAGGGAATCAAGGTCAAGAAACATCAAAATCAGTACAGAAATAAGTGAAACAGAGACTTAGAAGAACAAAACATCGTGAAACAATGAGCTACTTTTTGAAAAAGATAAAGCAGACAAACCCTTAATTAGACTTAAAAAAAAAAAAGAACGGAAAGATGCAGATCTGTGAAATCAGGAAAAAAAAAAAAAAAAAAAAGGAGGTTCCAATCCACACAACAAAGTACAAAAGAGAGTATTATTAACTACCACAAGCCAACTAATTGGAAAACTTGGAAGAAACGCACTCACAGACCAAAAACCATCACCAGGATTGGAACGTGAAGAAACACAACCTAAAAGACCAGTAAGGAAAGTTATTGAATCAGTAATACAGTCACCCATGGGGGAAAGTCCAGCATGAGACTAACCCACTACCGAGGCTTACCTAAAGATATCCATGGTCAGCTGTACTGCCGCAGGCCTCTGAGCAAGAACAAAAGCAAACAGTCAAGTGTGGCACACGCCTGCAATCTCTGCACTCAGGAGGCTGAGGCAGGAGAATCAAAAGTTTGGGGCTTGTTTGGCAAGACAGAAAGAGGACATCTCAAAGCAGAAATGGGAAAGAGAAGAGCGTCTGGACGAATGATATCAATTCACCTTCAAGTATTCAAGTACAGACAAGGAAAGAATTCTAAATGCATGCATGAGGCCAGCTTTATTTGAACACCAAAACCAGAGAAGGAAAGACAAAAGAGAAAACCACAGGTCAGCATCACTGATGAGCAAAAAGGTAAAAGTCCTCATCAAAATAATCCAAAAGTGCATTAATTCTTATTATTAATTAATAACTATTAATTATGGATTCATCGCTAATGATTCACTGTGGTAAATATTGATATTTCAACACATACAAATCAATCACTTTGATATATCAAGTGAATAAAGGCTTCCAAATGGATATAGAAAAAGTATTTTTAGTCAGCTGCTGGGTGGAGCCTCTCAGAAGATAACCATGCTAGACTCCTGTCTGCAAGCATAACAGAGTATCATTAATAGTGTCAGAGGTTGGTGCTTGCCCATGGGATGGGTCTCTAGTAGACCTGGTTATTGGTTGGCCATTCCCTCAGTCTCTGCTCTGTCTCCAGACCCTGTATTTCTTGTAGACAGGTTAAATTTGGGTCAAAGGTGATTCAGACAGATGTAGACACCCACAGCTAACAGTAGATGTAGCCTGGGGACTCTTATGGAAGAGTTGGGGAAAGGATTGTGGGCCCCAAAGGGGATAGGAACTCCATAGGAAGACCAATAGAGTCAACAAATCTGGACCCTCGGGGCTCTCAGAGACTGAACCACCAACCAAAATGCATACACAGCTGGACCTAGCCTGTGTGTGCGTGCGCACGCCACACACACACACACACACACACACACACACACACACACGGAGCAGATGTGTAGCTTGGTCTTCATGTGTGTCCCAAACAACTGAAGTAGGAACTATCCCAAAGGCTATTGCCTATCTGTGAGACATGTTCTTCTAGCTGAGCTGCCTTGTCTGGCCTCAGTGGGAGAGGATGCGCCTACCCCCATAGAGACTTGATGTGCCAGGGTGCAGGGATACCTAGAGGGCACACGCGCACACACACACACACACCACCACTCAAAGGAGGAGACAGGGTAATGAGGGGAAGGATTGTGGTAGAGGGTGACTGGGAGGAGGAGACAGGGTAATGAGGGGAAGGATTGTGGTAGAGGGTGACTGGGAGGAGGAGACAGGGTAATGAGGGGAAGGATTGTGGTAGAGGGTGACTGGGAGGAGGAGACAGGGTAATGAGGGGAAGGATTGTGGTAGAGGGTGACTGGGAGGAGGAGACAGGGTAATGAGGGGAAGGATTGTGGTAGAGGGTGACTGGGAGGGGAGCAGCAATCAGAATGTAAAGCAAATAAAAAAATAAGAAAAGAAAAGGAATGTTTAAAAGCCAGCCTCTTTTTTTTTATTTAAAAAGAACAAAATTGAACAAATTAGGTCTGAAATATGTATGTACTGAAAGTTTGAGAGGGAATATATATGAGCCAGCAGCCAACAAAATACTCAATAGAAGGAAGTTGCCAACCATTTTTCTTTTTAGATTTAGAATAAGATAAGGGTGCTAACTTTTAATTTTATTCAGTTTTGCCTTAGACCTCCTAGTCAAAGGGCAAGAGAAGAAATGAACTGTCTAACCTGGGGAAGAGGAAGACAAAGTGTTGCCATTTGCAAAAGACACAGTCAACCTCAATGTGCAGGAAAAAAACTAAAAGAAAAACCTATTTGACAAAATTATCAAAGTTGCAAGAAGCAATACATAAAAATCAGGAACTTTAAAAAACATATGCGCTAAGCACGAACTGCGAGAACTGCCAATCAACAACACATTTTCATTTACAGAAGTTACAAAACCCGTACAGAACGCATAGGAATGGAATGAAAAAAACTGAAAGAACCCTACAATGAAGTAAAGAATTCTCATGGGAAAAATCTGAAGGCACAAATACATTAAAAAAAAAAAAAAATCTCATGTCCACAATTGAATCAATATAATTAAAGTGTCTGTGTTACCTAAAGTAATGACATTCTCTACAGAACTAGAAAAAGCAATCCCGGCCTTCTCCAGCCCAGTAGGAATGGTTCCTATCAGAAAGGCTGGAGAAAGGAAAAGGAACACATGTGAGGAAAATGGCCTGCACACTGACCGTGGAGAGACAAGTCAGGCGGCCATTATGCAAACAGTATGGAGGTTCACAAAAAAATGAGAATTAGGCCTACGTTATCTTCCTATTTAGGACTGGGCTCTCCCAGATAGTAAAGGTACTTCCTCCAAGACTGAAAATCTTGAGTTTGATCCTCATGACCCCCATGGCACAAGGAGAAAGACCAAATCCTCCAAGTTGTCTCATGACCTCATTCATATACCTAACAGGTCTTGAGCCGCGCGTGTGTTTGTGTGTGTGTGTGTGTGTGTGTGTGTGTGTGTGTGTGTGTGTGTATGTGTGTGTGTGTAGTACTCACCCCAGAGTAAATAAACTCCAGCTATTTAGGTGCTGAATGCTGTTCTTTCCAAATAAAAATAATTTTAATTAAAAATGAAAATGACATACACTTGGGAAGAGTAAATTTTCCCATGCCAGCCAACTGACAATCAGCTGTGAAATATATATTGATAATATATTAGGCTATTTAGGAAATTTACCCAATGGATAAATAAATAAACAAGCCTATTGTGCATTTTCAAGTTCTCTAGTGAGAATAGTACTAAGGACTTTGACAATCGGCTGAAGGCCACAGAGAACCAATCTAGATAGAGCCCAGGTCTGTTTTCCCACTGCACCACACAACAGTGACCTACAGGCAGGAATGTTAATGATGCAATTAAAAGCTCTCTAAAATTAAAACTGCATAAAGGAAAAAAGCCTCAGAAGAAATTGTATTTTCATATAAAACACTAAAGACCAAAGTGGTCACCTATAAACCAATATCATCTGAGGCTACTTAAATAACTATTTTTAAAATCCATACATGCATCTTTTGCTTGAAACTCAAGGAAAATGTGTTGTGACTAGCAAATAATTTCATTTATTAATGTACCTGGCCAGGGTTTCCTGGGTACCAAGGGCAAGTCAAGTGCTATCTAGACACTGAAGACATAGTGGCTATCCAAGTCCCTGGCCTTGTCAGGCTCAGATGCTGGTAGACGGAGAAAAACATCGAGCGCATAAATAATGGGCCAACAAGCCAGGTGGCTTAGAGAAAGCACTGGCATTGGGTCAGGAGAATAAGAAATGCCAGCAAATAAAGGTCAAATCCTCCTGTTATTCAATGGTCAGATGGGCTATCTGAAGGATACACAATAGTACTTGAAGGAGCAAGCCATGTGGACAACTGCTCAAACCAGGCAAGCAGATCAGCACATGCAAAGTGCCAGAGTGTGAACATGCTGAGACACTGCAAAAGGCAGTCCTCAGAGTGAGCCCGTGAAAGCCATGGAAGACAACCTCGGGGGTTAATCATAGACTGTCAGTGCTTTTGCAATTGACTAGCTTTAGAGGGTGAACGGGAAGAAAAGCAGAGAGAGAAAGAATGGAAACTACCTTTCACACAGCCAACTACCTAATAAAGAACACTAATTTAATCACACTCCATCCTAAAAAATGGAAGGAGGGGCAACATATCTACTAACTCTTTTATGGATGAGGCACCCAGGCAGTAAAAGGGCAATGCCAAATTTAAATGCACATCCTTCAGACTCTAAAGTTCAAGGCGGCCTCTCCAAAAATGCCAACTACAAAAAAAGAATATTTCCACACAGGAGGAATTCAAAAGACAGCAATGGAGGCAAGAGATGTTCGCAAGTCCCCTTTGGCCTCACATCAGTTTTTCATAAAGGCAGAGACAGTGTACACCTTTGCCCTACAACACACAGAGATGTTCAAGGAAAGTAAGCACTCAGTTACACATTTCGGTGCTCCCAAAGCAGGGTTCGCCTACGTTCCCAGCTTGGAGGGAGAAGGTTAAGAGCCGGTATTCCCTGGAGCTGGCTGGTTCCCTACTTGGAAGAAAGTTATTTCCTTTCTCCAAGAAAAGTTCAGGTTTAGAGAGACTTACAGGGGCCATACAACAGTCTTACCCTGGGGTAGTAACTACCTCAGATCTGTAGTGCCGCTTGGCAAGACTTCTCTGAGATCCAAGAACTGCAGATGAAACCCGTGAAGAGAGTCCTTGAGGCTTAGTGGAGAGATAACTGAGCAAATGTTTGCAACTCCCTAAAACTAAAAAAATAAGCAAGAATAAAACCAGCAGTGCTGTTTAGCTTGTAAATTGTAAATACTGCGTGCACCAAGATAGCCTGCTACATAGCTATCTGTTAGTGTGTTACTCTAAACTAGATGTAGGAAGACGATAAAGGAACATAAATAATTACAGCCAGAAAAGACCTGACCCTGGTGGTGATGTATGCCAATGCTAGGTTACAGTCAACACGGGGTCCTACAGGCTATGCTAACCCAGATAAATCAGATGCCTTGGGTTCTGCTGGCCATGCGATAAACTGTGTCTGGAGCAGGTGAAGGCCACTAGTAGAATATAGTAGTCAAGGCCAGGGTGTGCCTAAAAACTCTACAGCACACAGGACAACTGCACGATAAAGAACTAAAGGACCAGCCACAGGAGACACCTTGCTTAGCGTGCACACGCCCTAGGTTCTGTCCCCAATACCACAAAAGATAAGAAAGACAAATGAAAACAGAAGAGAGGGAAGGGGGAAGGGAGAGAGGGAGGAAAGAATGAGAGAGAGAGAGAGAGAGAGAGAGAGAGAGAGAGAGAGAGAGAGAGAGAGAGAGAGAGAAGAGAGAAGAGGAAGGGAGAAAAGGAAGAGGATGGTGAGGGAGAGACAGAGACAGACAGACAGACAGACAGACAGACAGACAGAGCAGAGAGAGAGCATCCAGCCCCAATATCAATAGTGTTAAGGTTGGGAAATACTAGTCTAGAGTTACTAAGAAAAAGAGAGTAATATCTCTGAAAATAAATAAACTGGAAGAGTCAGTAAGAAAAAAAATACCGACAGATTAAAACTGTAAAGAAAAAATAAGAAAATGCATTGCCCAAACTGCCCTGTAGGTGGTATATTGCCTTTTTTATCTGATTTTCAAGTCCACAAGTAATATTTCTGCCTCCATAAAAGTCTGTTTAACTGGTAAGCAGGTGAATTCACCTGCCAGTGCTGACCGAGTCAGCCTTGGTTTCCTTCCAGCAGCGCTAACCCAGCCCCATCTCCCATGTCCCCCAGTGTGTCAGGTCAGGCTGTTTCCCCCACACTCCACCTCATCTCCCTTGGATTAACCAGACCAACAAGAACTTCCGGCTTCATGATGAGGACAACGGGGTTAAGTGTTTTAGATGTTACAAATTCCCTGCTTGGAGCACTTGAAGGTATATTAGTAAAAAGATGGGCATAAGCCACATACATACCTTTCCCCTTACGCCAGCTGTTGTCTAGTGAATATCCAGACCCAAGGTTCCAAAGTATTTGTACATGGCCATCATGACCCACTGGCGCTGGGACAGCAGTCGCTGGAGGGTAAAGCTATCCCCAGGGTGACTCTAGCTCAACAGCAAATTCTTCCCTCACAGACACAGGCCCTAGAGTCAATCCCTACTACCCAAAAAAGAGCAATTTCTCCCACTTACCAACTATAAGATTTAATACAGTGATTATATTTTCTCTAAGTATGTATGTCTACATAACACATATTGTATATACATATATTACATATGCATAAGTATACATATACAACATATATAATATATTGAAACAATCTTCACATAAACCAAAAGCTGAATATTCTTGGGGGGGGGGGATTCTAAAATTCAGCTTTTAAGTGTCAATCCGTGGAAGAATTATATTTTGCTCAAGTGAACATATAGACTTCTTCTGAGTGAATAAGTGAATGCATACACCCCTCCACACACAAAGGACTTCTCAGCACATATCCTCCAGAGTTAAAGGTCTTCCATGCTTGTACTGCTCTGTAGGTGGTACTGCCCTTAACGCTCACTATAAGTCAGTCACCTCCCAGGCCCCAGATCACAACAACCAAAGAGACAAAGGTATACACACAGCGCTCTATCAAAGCCCCTCCTACAACAGGAAGCTCTGTCCATCCACCTCTAAGGACATGGCCCCTCTGGGTTCACTCATCTGAAAAGAGGGTTCCAGTTCTGTGGTTCCATTTTTCTAATATTTGCATTTTTAAGTATTCGATTTTATTTTTCTAATAGTTCTTAGAATCTCTGCTGTTCCTCTATATCACAAATCTCTTCATCTAACCCAGGGATGCAGCTGAGCACAAATGCTTGCTTGACATGAAGAACACGTTGACTCACCGCAGAGCACCCCAAAAGCAACACAGAAAGAAAGAAAACTCTTTCTGTTACTACATCCTCCAGAAGGTAGACTGTGCCTCCCCACTCCTTCAGTGTGGTCTGTGCATAATGACTTCCTTCAAATAACAACAGTCTGGGACCAGCGAGATGGCTCAGCAGATTAAGGCACTTGCCACCAAGGCTGACTATCTGAGATTGATTCTCTAGACCCATGAGAGAAAGGAGAGAACCAGGTACCAAAAGGCCTACCTGGGCGGATTTGCCCACCCACAACACACACATCAATAAGTAAAATAAATAAATAATGGGACTGTAAAAATATGAACAGTGTGAAAGGGTCGGGACTGGGTAATGTTACAGTGGAGAAAGTTGCCAAGGACTGGCTCATCCAGGTGCCAAGGTTATCATGGTGTTCTTAAGTCACCTTGGCCAAGCCTTGACACAATCTTGAGAAAAGTATCAAACAATCCCAAACAATCTACAATGACCCTTCCCAGTCAGTAGGCATGTGCTGAGAGGTTGATACATCCTTGGATACAGAAGCGGGATCCACAGATTCCCCCCAACTCAGTCTGCACACCTCCCAATTGGCTGGCCCTGATTGCTGGCATTCCGGGTTACACAGGACCATAGAAGAAAAGACACATAGTAGGGAGAATTTAAGCTTCTAAGGAGGAGGACGAATCAGTCTCTGTAGGACAGAACTCCAAACCACCTTGCAGGAGTCTCATTATTGTTATACAAAGGGCACCTTTAGCAAGATAGTTTCTGAATACCAAAACCTTTAATCTGATCTAGGAGTTGTCAGAAGGAGCCATTACCTAGGCAATTCTCAGCCATAGGAGACTTCTGGGTTTGCCAGGTATGTCTTGGGACTAAGTTATGAAAAGGCTCTTGAATTCTTCAAGAAGAGCAACTCCATAAATCTCAGATAACATTCACTATTTACAAAATGTTACTCCAACGCCTGGTGTCATCACTCCGGATTCATGCCAGAAACAATGGCTCTGCAAAAATTCTGCTACAGATTTGTATCCTATACACAAAAGCTTTAAGCCTAAGTACAGCGCTTTCCCACTTCCAGTGAGTTATTCAAATGAATTACTGAGCCAAATGATTAGTAGAAACCCCTATTCGAAACGGGTAATCTAGGAGCACCTACGTGACCTAGATCACCTACGAGTGATTAAGAATTTGCAGCTGGTATCTGAAATGAGAAATATCTTTTGGAAAACTGTGCCATCAACCTATGAAATCTGTATTAACACCAGGTAGTTAACATCAAAATTATATTGCAAGTATGGACTTGTTTAAAAATATTGTATATAAAATGGTTAATTAGTTTTATTATGTATTATTCATATTTGTATATACATATATAATACAATTATACAAATATATTATATACAAATGCATAAGTTATTAATAGGGAAATCTGATGTTATACACTCATCAGAACTCTACCATGTTTCTAATTCCTCTTCAAATCCAATACTATTCTAAAATTAGAAGCAAGAGTTGAAAAGACAGCTCAGAGGTTAAGAGCTGGCTATTCTTCCAAAGAACTAGAATTTGATTGCCATAGCCCACAGGCAGCTCACATCTATCTGTGACTCCAAGCCCAGGGATTCAATACCTTCTGATCTCTGAAGGCACCAGACACACATACAGTGCACAGAGATACATGCAAACAAAACATCCATACACATAAAATAAATAAATAAAATTATAAAATTAAAAAACTAGTTTTTTTTTACAAAATATACTTTTATCTTAATTCTAAGGTGCATCAAATGAGTGATGTTTAGTAAAAGCCTGCTAGACTTTGCTTCTCATGTTATACTACAGTATTTGAAGAATTATCATAAACTAAATGGCACTAAGAAAAATAATTAAAAGTTAATTATATAAGCATATTACTCTAATTACCTCTCATTAGCTAACACAAAAATTAGTTATGTGCAGGCCAGCTAAACCTTGGATTTTAAGCCATTACTTCACTAAATATTAAAATAAGGCTTTTCCTTTCATCCTCTCCAAAGGATAGTATAATGAGTTTTTGTTGTGTGCATGCTGACACGAGAATATTATACAGCAGTTCACAGTCATAGCTGTGAAATAACGTGTACCCACACATCTATCTCAGCATGAGAAGTTCTGAGTCCAATAACTTAATGCCGAACTCCAGAAGCTGATCCATCCTTCTCTGTCTAGAATAAACACTCTCATTGCATGGTCATTGCACCCCTGCACTGACTGGCCCCTACGCCAGGAATGTTCTTCCTCCAGATTTAATATAGCAGAGCTATTGTAGCAAGAAGCCCTTCGCTGGGCGTGGTGGCACACGCCTTTAATGCCAGCACTTGGGAGCAGAGGCAGGTGGATTTCTGAATTTGAGGCCAGCCTGGTCTACAGAGTGATGTTCCAGGACAGTCAGGGCTACACAGAGAAACCCTGTCTCGAAAAAAAAAAAAAGCCCTTCCTGTCTAGCAACTAAAAGAAAAATAGTCAATGCCCTGCATTTCCTGTTTATACATTTAATCACATTGCTAATTACCACTTGTTATTTTCTAATTTTTTTAAAAAATTATCTATTTTTCCTACTGGAATGCAAATTAATGGTCTGGGTACGATGTGTGAACACTACAATCCCAGAAGACTGAGGCAGGAAGATAGCTGGTTTCAGACTGGCCTAAGTTTAATGATGAGACTATGTCTCAAAAGAAACAAACTAAAAATCAGGTTATGCCTACCCTGGGCTTACTCTAATTCCAGCCCCCTGAACAGTGTCTTGCATAAAGTAGTGCTTAATGAAGGGGTCTGAAATGAGTGACTGAAAGGATGAATGATGAATGGACAGATGAATGATGGATAGATGATGGATGGATGATGGATGGGTGGATGGATGGATAGATGGATAGATGGATAGATGAATGGATGGATGATGGATGGATGGATGGATGGATGATGGATGGACAGATGAATGATGGATGGATGATGGATGGATGGATGATGGAGATGGATGGATGGATGATGGATGAATGGATGATGGATGGACAGATGAATGATGGATGGATGATGGATGGATGGATGATGGATGGATGATGATGGATGGATGATGATGGATGGATGGAAGGATGGATGGATGGATGATGGATGGATGATGGATGAATGATGAATGGACAGATGAATGATGGATGGATGATGGATGGATGATGGATGGATGATGGATGGATGTGATGGATGGATGGATGAGATGGATGGATGGATGATGATGGATGATGGATGGATGATGGATGGATGGATGGATGGATGGATGATGGATGATGATGGATGGATGGATGATGGATGGATGGATGGATGATGATGGAATGATGGATGATGGATGGATGAATAATGGATGATGATAGAATAGATGCAATGATGAGGATGAGATGCATGGATGAATAATGGATGGATGGATGATGGAAGATGGATAATGAAATGCATGATGTATGAATGAATCAATGATGGAGGGATTAAGGATGATGATGAACAAACTATAAACTGACACAGACTGAAAGCTATAAATGAAACTGTTAAGAAAAGAAACTGAATGTCAAGATTGAAATCTTAAGAAACTGTAAGAAAAGCATTTGGATGCTAGATTAAATACATAATTAATTATAAAAGAGATTGAATTGGTAATCCTAATTATTCAGGTAATTAATCATTATCATTACATTTATAAATGTCACAAAACTCTACAAGGTTCTTATTATATCTACTTATTACTCATATGGGATTGAGGGAGATCTTATAATTAGTTCAATGATGAAAATTACATGGCTTACCTCCCACTGATGCTAAGACCATTCTTTCTCCACTCCTTTGATACATGAATTGAATTATTTATTACAAACCACACACACACTTGGGTGGTGGCTTCATTTTATTCTGTTGTTATTGCTGTTTTGGTGCTACTGTGGCTTGAACCCAGAGCCTTTTTTGTGCACATTAGGCAAGCACTCTACCACTGAGCTACTTCTCCAGCTGTCATGTGTTCCTAACATCAGTCTTCAGTAATTGCGGTTTTGTTTGCGTCTTGCTTTGGGTTGTATAGCCAGTGTTCTGTTTTGGTATAGGCTTTTGCAGTGCTGGGATCACACAGGGAACACTGCTCACCCTAGCAGCTGCTCTGCACTGCACTGCACATGCAGCTCCCATTGATTCACTTTATGGCTGTCTTTAATGATCTCAGGACAACTGGAAGTCTAGCAAAAGGCCAAAGCTGTGACTTCCGATGTGACTGTAGCCTAAATCAAATGATAAAGAAGTCCTAAAAGCTAGCAGTGCTGGAGATACTAGATAAAATGGTATTGGTGCCAGGTGTCTAGTCGGAAGCTGGAAGAAAGGGCTCTCATCAGTTCTCTCGTTCTGCTGGCCACCTGTCAGTGGCTGACATTCAAAAATTTACACATAACCATCAAGGTCATCTAGAGAAGACTGTACCCTCATTTCTAAGAAATGCCACAAATATAAAAATGTGTTTTCAAGCCTGGAAACGGTTACACTTACTGTTCCTAACACGGTACTTGGCTTTCCAGCTGTCTTGTCTCCCTGTTCAATCAATGAAGTTACTAATCCTGCTTCCTCTGAGCTGAGGTAACTCTTTTCTATGACCTCTAGACTCTGTGAAGACACCTCAGGCTCCTCTGTTGGCATTTCCTACTGCCAGCGACACTGTCACCTGATGAGAATGTTTACAAGTTCAAGGCCCTTAAGCCTCTCTAGTGGCCAAAGCATTTAGTTCTAAGGAAAATGAAAGAGGACTTCAAAGAAACTGCCTGGAGCCCTCTCTGAACATTTTACAAAGACTGCTTAAAAATAACTCAACAGAACAGCTTCAACCTGAGTAACATTATCCTACATAATTTCCTTTCCAACATGGATGAGAAAATATGCAAGTTGTTATATATAGAAACCTAAATGCTGACCCTGAGTGATCCAGATACAGCTGGTCTCCCGAGAATAGCATCTGCCATTCCTGTGTCCTCCCTGCATCTTGACTCTGCCTCTCTAAAGTTCAGAACCAACTGTACAGAACAATCACAAGTAACAAAACCTCAGCAAGTGTTCCTGGTAGTAATACCTCTCGCCCTCATCAACCACATCACAGGCCCTCCCTCGTGTCTTCTTACTGTCCCAGCGGTTCTCAACCTGTGGCTCACAACCGCTACGGGACCACGTATCAGAAAACCTGCACATCAGATATATTACGTTATAATTCATAACAGTAGCAAAATTAAAATTATGAAGTAGCAATAAGAATAATTTATTGAAGGGGGAAGGGTCACCACATATGAGAAACTGTATTAAAGGGTCCCAGCATAGGAAGGTTGAGAACCACTGCTCTAATCTAACAGAGACCCTCAAGTGCTCAGACCCTGACACAAGCTGCTTCTCTACCAGGCCAATCTGCCTTCCCAACTTACTTCCTCTTGTTACATATTTACATTAAACACATTGGTAAAGAACTGTGCTACATTTTTACCCAGCTAAGGTGTTTACAGGCTACAGTTAGCGAAGCATGCTTAATGTCTGTGATGCTGAATGAAATGAGATTAATAAAACTCTGAATGCTAATATTGATCATCTAAATCATACAAGCAAATGTAATGTCAAACACACAAACAGCACATCACCCATGAGTGTAAATGCCATCAAAACACAGTGATATGCCGGGCGGTGTGGCGCACGCCTTAATCCAGCACTTGGAGCAGAGACAGGCAGATTCTGAGTTCGAGGCCAGCCTGGTCTACAGAGTGAGTTCAGACAGCCAGGCTACACAGAGAAACCCTGTCTCGAAAACAAAAAAAAAAAAAAAAAAAAAAACCAAAAAAAAAAAAACAGTGATATTAGTGGGTAATTAAGACATCCGAGTCTCTCTACAAACTCTCTCGGTCAGGACGCTACACAGTGACAACGACAACGACAATTATGGAAATGGGCAGCTCCACTGATTTTTAAATGCCTTCGAGTATGGAGATTTAAAATAGATTGCTTATGCTGGGTGCATGAAAAGCAGTACACAGAAGACATCCAGCTACCACACTTCAGAGGTGGGAAATTGAGCTCTTCTGGTAAACTAGGAAAATAAGACTGAACTATTCCACGCTCATACTTCTGATAGATCAAAGGTAAAAATACTTAATGCATTAAAATACTAGAAACTTAATAGGTCATTATTATTTCTAAATATGAGTCTGCTTTCTAAATAAACCTGAAAATAATAAATGGCTAAATCAGATAGCTTAAGTTTTAGCTACAAAAAAAAAAATCGAAGCAAAAATATGAATAACAAACATCAAAATACAGTAATACATATAGCAAAAAGTACAGTTTCTTTACATGGAAAGAATTCTTACAACTTGACCAAAAAAAAAATCCAACAATCTATGCTATAGGAATAAATGGGGTCCTACAGACTGCTCACAAGATAGAAACACTAGCAAGTGACTTTAAGCCTATAAGAAGATACTTAGATTCACTTACAACTAAATAAAATAAGACCATTTACACTTATCTAACCAGCAAAGACCAAAAGTTAAAATGTACAGAGCTCTGCCCAAGTAACCCAAGCTTTTATTTCTAATACATAGGAGGTAGAAGCAGGAAGGTCAGCTATGCGGGAAGTTCGAGCCTTGACTACATGAGACTTGTCTCAAAAGCCAAAAATAAAAATTAGAAACTACAGTACTCTAGCAAGAAAGTGAGAAGGGGACATCCGGGAACTTCTTTTCCCAGCACTGGTGATTAGACTGGGGCCCTGAGCATTCAAGAAAAGTACTCTACCACAAAGCTAACTTAGATACACCCCCAGACATGTGTGTGTTTGTTTGTCTGGTTTTTGAGATGGGGTTTCACACACCTCATGCTGGCCTCAGAGTTAACCAAGATCTATAACCCAGACTGTCCTCAAACTCCAAATGCTAAAAAAAAAACCCTGAACCATGATTTATCATTGTTTCACTGAGACTTAAATTACAAGAGCTCGCTATATTAAGATCTGGCATGGGGGCCAGCTAGCGCAGGGGTGCAATGAGCGTGTTTTATTCTAGAAAGAGAAGAATGGGTCAGCTTCTGGAGCTCCACATTAAGTTCTTGTGTTTGAAAGCATTCTAACACAGAGTCACATTCACACATCTTTTGAGATCAGCGCTAATGAAATATAAATTGGTCACCCTCCATGGAGTTTCATTTGGCAAGAAGCATCAAAATTGGAACCATACATACTCTTTGACACATTAATTAAACTTCTGGGAATTTCTACTAGCAAGATCCATGTGGAAGAGGCCAAGCTAAAGAGTACTGAGTGCATAGGACGGTCTAAAGGCAAAGGCTCTGGGAACTGTGGATGTCCATCAGCCATGAGTGGTTAAACAACAATTCATCTGTGTAATGAAACATGAACAGCCAGGAAGAGGAACCCAACAGATCTGTCTCAATTAATCCTCAAAACACGGAGTGAGAAACACACGGCACAGAAGCTTCCACACTGCTGTTTATTTAAAAGGAGATCTAGAATCAAGCAGACATGTTTGCACACACTTAAAATACCACTCAAGAGACAAGTGGAAACTGGTAACGATGGCCCCAAAAGAAGGGAACTTGGAAATCTGGAGTAAAAATAATCATTTTTAGTATTTTTATTTTATGTTACAAGTGCTCTGCTTTTATAACTATCTACACACCACTTCAGGGAGGTCAGAAAAGAGCATCGGATCCCCTGGAACTAGAGTTACAGACAGCTGTGAGCTATCATGTGGGTGCTGGGAACTGAACCCAGGTCCTGTGGAAGAGCAGCCAAGGCTCTTAACAACTTAACCATCTCTCCAGCATGAAGAACTTATTTTTTTTTACTGATTACACTTTCACATTGTCTCATATTTTTAGGTTTTAGTGTTCTGTGTTATATAAAGGAATACACCTTTCCCATTACTGTCAGACTCACAGTAATAGACTTTTCTTTAAAAAGGATTATTTTCCTAGGCTTGGAAGATGGTTCCATGGGTCAAGGGGCTTGTCCACCCAGGTGTGAGGGCCTGTGTTAGATGGCCACAACCCAAATATAACAGGATAAGATCACACAGGTCTGGAATACCAGTCTGCTGAGGCAAGATAGGAAGCAGAGACAGGAGAGACATTAGGATTTCACAGGCCAACTAACCTGAGGTACCCAGCAGCTAACAAGGGAGCCTGTCTCCAACAAGGTGGAAGGCAAGAACATGCATCCAAGGTTGTCTCTGACTTCCACATACATGCCATGGCGCATGCAAATGCCATGGTGCATGCTCATCGAGGTCACACTACATGCACACATACACATACATAAATAAGCCTGTACTTGTATACATTTAAGTACTGTTTTACAAATATATAAAATAATTACTATTTCTTATATAAATCTTAAAATTTTACAGAACCTTCAAGGTGTTCTCAGAAGCAAATTTCTAAGTGTTTTTCCCTCTAAACCTGAAGATAATTCAACCATTACTCAAAGGAGTGTAGCCACAGGCTTTAAACACCCAGACTGCTAGAGACAAAGCATGGTTTCTAAGTCCTGGTGGATGAGATGAAGAAGAGATGAAAAAACAGCACATTCCTCAGAACTAGATGTTCAGATGTGAGAAACAACTTAGCTAAAGGCTGCTGAACGTTTCCAGTGGCCATCAGAGCAAGCCCAGAGCCAGACAGACTGGTCAGAGGAGTTTCTTCATGGTCACTTTCCCAAACAATCACCATTCTGTCTTTCCACTCCCAGCCTGTTGGTGAGCATGTCTTTCCTTCACCCTCCCCATTCAGTCTCCAGGGGAGACTTCTCAGAGGCAAACACACATTAGGACCATAACTTACATATGCTTAGTTATGTGTGTGTAAGTGAGCATGCATGTGTGAATCGTGGTGAGCATGCACTATGTATGTGGAGGTCAGAGGACAACCCTGGATGTGTGTTCTTGCCTTCCACACTGCTGGAGACAGGCTCTCAACCTGTCTCCAGACCCCAGAGCTACACAAGCTGGAGTTTACTATAACAAGGTCCTGCTAGATAAATTGGTCAGGTGATTTTATATTGAGAGAGAGAGAGAGAGAGAGAGAGAGAGAGAGAGAGAGAGAGAGAGAGAGAATTCACCCGTGGAAAGCATATGGAAAAGAAAAAAAATACTAATTTTTAATTAAGTAGTTGTTAGGTCTAACCTTTTGTGTTTTTTTGAACGGTTACATAGTCTAGATTATACTTTAGATTATACTATAGATATGCCAGGCTGGGACACAGCAGATGTTAGCCTGGCCTCTGTCTACACTGTGTGACCTTCTCACGCTGTTCTGTCTCGGTGCTGTCTCACATCTATTGTACCTCCTCTACTTCTGAAAGTCAGACATGAATTTAGAAGCCATTTGGTCTGGAGTCTTATAAAAGTTAGGAAGACAGCTCAGTGGCTAAGAGCACTTACTGTGCAAGGAAGAAGGCCTGTGTTTGGATCTTCAGCATCCACATAAGAAGCCAGGCTGACCCAGCTGCAGGAGACAGAGACAGGAGGATCACTGGGTCCTGCGGGCTGCCTGGCTGGCTGGAGGTGCAGTGAGAGACCCTGTCTGAAGGAAATAAAGGCAAGGAGTGATAGAGAAGGATGGAGATTCTCCTCTGGCCTCAGCTGGTACACACATGCATATAGGCACATGCTTCGTGCACGTGTGCATGCACACACACAAGCACATACACAAGCAGTGGTCTAACAGAAGAGACCCCTTAGACTCATGTGCCTTCACTGATAAGAAAGCTAGCTCTTGAACAAAACACATTTAAAACCACTGACCAGAAGTTCCACTGGCTCATATAGAGGCCACAGCGAGTTTTCAGGAAAGGTATTATTTATTCTCCATATTTGCTGTTTTAGAAAGCAAAATATGTTAAACTTTGCATCAATTATAAACAGGGCTATATCACAGAATAACACAATTCAATAACAAAGCACTTCTGATGCACACTTAAAAATTAAGTACAGGTTAAGCAGATTATTGAGGATGAATTATGAAAACATTCGTGAATCAGAAGCAAAGGGCAGACAATGAGGAACATTTACCAACAAGTCTTCTTAGCTCTAGGAGTTTGAAATTTTCTTCAAATAATATATCTTACTTTTGAAATAATAAAAATACATGTTCAATAGCTTTTTAACATCTAAATATGGTTTGTTAAAAAGCCAATAGTTTCAGTTCAGAAACAACTCTAGTGCTTTAGAAATCAAAAGCAAGCTTACATATGTTTTCCAACAGCTAGTTTAACAGAGAAATAAGTATAAACCTTTTCCTACAGACCAGAGAGAACCAACCTGTCCTGAAACTCTTTTAATGCACATGCCAACTCTGGCCTTGGTCAGAGTTCCACACAGGTCACAGTGGTGCCTTCTGTACTGGGAGAGACCTAGCTGCGACTAACGTAGCATCTTTACATGTCCTGTAAGTAAGTGGGTCTGTGATGGTGCTAAAGACACGCCCCCTAACTAATTTTCAACATACAACAGATGGGACAAACCTCTCTGCAAAAGGTAGCATGGCTGTAGTGACACTGAAACAACATAAATAATAGCCCAAAAGAGAGCAGTGGAATTCTGACACACACATGTGGAAATCTGGCACAGTCAAGCTGAGTAAGGAAAGGTAAGAGACACACACAAGACACCTCACAAGTGAGCGTGTTTCCAGGGTTTTCAGAATCTGTATGTTCTCCGCTTTGATTCTGAAAGGAAAATATATAAAGGGTCTCTAAACTCAACTCCCAACCTTTGTTCTTCTCCTGAGAAGCCGCCTTTTGAAAACTTTCCTCCTGTTTTCTGGACATGTCCAGACAGAAACTGGGTAAACACATGGCCGTCCCTGGCTTCTAGAAGGTGCCTGTGCTGGGGCCTAATGACCCCCTTCCACGCAGGAGATGAGTCACCCTGCATTGTGCAGCCTCCTCCACAGCCGGCTTTCTCCTGTGTGCCGGGCTCTTTTGAATGCCAAATGCTTTTTACAGGGGACAGCTAAGGAGCCTGTGCAGCTGGAGCAGTTATTTGCCTTTTCTTTTAGTACAATAGACAACTCTGGCTCCGTGGATTCTGTAGTTCGGAAAAATAAAAGCAGAGAGCGCATCACCTATTTGTGGAAGATGGGCAGAACCATCAGCATCTCCACATCCAGACCTGACACCCCGGGAATCCCTTCCCACAAGACAAGCTTTGAAAGCAAGAGGGAAAAAATGCATTTACTAGGCTACACTTAACGTCCCCGCCCTGTCTGACACAGCTGTTAGGGCTTGCAAAAAGCACGACGGTCCACACCATACTATAGGAAAATACGCACACCTCCCTCCCACACACACACACACACACCTGCAAAAAAAAAAAAAAACAAAACATAGTTTGCAGAGAAGAACAAGGACAGAAGTTGGGGTCGTGGCAACAGGTTCTTTTTCCTTTTTCTTTTGTAAAGGTGACAGGAAATTACACTCATTCATTCATTCATTCATGCACATGTTACATCCTTCCTGCAGCCTTCCCTTCCCTCCACTGCTCCCTGTCACTCCGCCTGCCTTGCGCCTTCCCACTCTCCTGGATCCAACCCTCCTCTGTCTCCCTTCAGCAGAGTCCCTGCCTCATTTTACTGTAACGTGCTGTGCTGTGTTCAGTTAATATTCTGTTTCCTGAGCTGAGTGTTGAGTGAGTTTAGTGTGTAAAATGCATCCACCTGCACAAGTCTCATAATTGCCTTTGGAATGTGTGACGAGCTATAAAAAGTAAAGAGCTGAGTGTGACTGCCATGCCTTTAATCTCAGCAGGCTGAGGCAGGCAGAGCTCTGTGAACTGGAGCCAGCCTGGGCTAGATAGAGAGTTCCAGGCCAGCCTGGGCTATACACTGAGACTTTGTCTCAAAAACAAACCAACAAGTGGTGGAAATTAGACAGCTGGGTGGTTAAGAGCATGGGCTGCTCTTGTCAGGGCCCAGGTCCAGTTCCCAGTACCACAAGGCAGCTCCCAACCCTCTATAACTCTGGTTCCGGGTAGTCGATGCTCTCTTCTGACCTCTGTAGGTGCCGGGCATGCAAATGGTCTACATATCTACATTCAGGCCAACACTCATACACATAAAATAAAAATGTAAATAAGTAAATGGAATTTAAGGGTAAAACTGATTTCATTAGTTTCTTCATTAAAAATGCTATAATAATGGAGAGATAGCTCGGTGGTTACGAACATTTGCTGCTTTTGCAGAGGACCTGGGTTCATTTCCCAGCATCCACAGGGTGGCTAACAACTGTCTGTAACTCCAGTTCCAAGAGGATCTGAATCTCCTGGACTTTGAGGGCATTTGGCTTAAAAACGGCACATATAAATCCATGTAGGCAAACACTCATATACATATATAAAATAAAAATAAATAAATCTTCTTTAAAAACTTTTAAAAACGGTGGTGGTGGTGATGATGGTGATGATGACAATAACTAACACCCTAGTGACAGAAAGCACTATGGTACCAGTGAAACTGAAAACCTTTACATATACATTTCCAAAGATTATATAGTATGTTCTTACACTTCAAGACATGACTAGACCGTGTGTACCCTATAAATATGTCTGTCTACAGTAGAGTGTGGTGACTCATTTCTAAAATCACAGCCCTTCAGTGACTGAGGAAGCTTGAGCTACACAGCAAAACTGAGTTGCATAACAGAAAAGTCTGTCTACATTCTAGTTACAGCAGCCAGTACAATCAGAGATTGGGCTCTATGCTGTTGCCTTGAGCTGAGTCTAAATCCACTACACCATCAAGAGGGAAAGAAAAGGTCCGAATCAAACTGAGTTGGGAGCTCAGCAGGAAAGCATGTGCCTACCATGCAGCATGCCCAGGCTCTGATCTCAGACTCTGAAAATCAGGAAAAAGGAGAAAGAAGATGGACGAGGGAAAGAGGGAAGAGGGAGGACGAGGGCACTGAACAAGAATGAAGACGCTGGGTTCACAATGCATCAGTGAGCGTCCCAAGATTAGACAGCTACGAATGGGCCTGGGTTCAAAACTAGGTCTCCGGAGCTTCAAAGGCCATGCTGTCTCCAGGCCCTTCCCAGGCTACAGGAATAAGTGATGGACCAGAATGGACACTTAGGCTCTCTACGGATAACTGCGGACTGAAAGGAAGCCACTAAGTCATCTTTACCCCAAACCATCTCTTTCTCCCTCTAGGCTTCCAGATCTTTCCTATAGTAACATTTGCTTTTTTCAGAGGTTGGTGGGGCTTTTTTGTTCCCAAGAAGAAAGTAACAAAGAAGATAGTGTAATAACAGGAACACACCAGCTATAAGTGACTGCAATACAAAATAAAACTGGGGAAGTGTTTTCAAGTACCTCATTACAGAAGAATCATAGTACGCAAAGCCAGGTTAACTCAGCAGTAGAGCGCTTGCTTACCTAGCATGTATGAAGCTCTGGTTCCATTGCCAGTAACCCATAGAGACAGATGGATCAGCAATTCAAAGATATCCAAGCCTACATAGTGAGTCTGGGGCTAAGTTGGGCTATATATAAGCTGTGCGTGTCACATACATATGTGGGTACATTTGCATGTGTATCCAGGGAGGTCAAGCATCAGTGAGGCCATCCACTATGTTTGAAACAGGGTCTCTCGCAGGGAGCTCTCACTGTAGTCTAGACTGTGAGTCTGGGATTGGACTTGGATCTGAAGGCAGAACAAACACTTTATCAACTAAGTTGTCTCCCCGGCCACCTCTGTAAGTCCTTCTAATGGGTGTGAAGAACTTCTGGTTCCAATGCCTTTAAGGAGCTCAAGACATGCTTCTTGCAACATCTAGTTGTGGTCAGAGGAAGATTTCTCAACCTCCACACTGTTTAACTATGGACCTGATATTCGGTTGTATGGCTGTCCTGGCCATGAAGAATGTTCCAGCAGCAGCATATGTGGCTCTATTCACCAGAAATCAGCAGGGCAGTATCCCCCACAGTTCCCATAGTTTTGACAATCAGTATCTTCCCAAACATTGCCAAGAGAATCCGGGGATGAGGCACTGTCACATTCAGAACCACTGGAACGAGTTTCAATCCCAGCACACCTCTCTCCTCACCGTTGGCTGCCTCCTCTTCCACTGCCTCAATCTGTGCTGGCCTCAACTGTACTTGTTGCTTATAAGCAGTGTTTGCTTCACATATCAAACAAGTGCTATGTCCTTATTTTTATCTGCCCCAAACCTCTGCTAATTCCCTGTATTGGATTGGCTCAACACGAGGTCAATCTAAAAGAACATTCTGAATCAGGAGCACAGGGGAGTTCCTTATCCAGGCTGGACAGCCCTAATCTGAGCATCCACAGCCTGAAATCTGAGACTTCCAGATTAGCAAGGCTTCATTGGTAAAGCCTGTATCAATATTTCAAAATCTAAAAATCAGAAATAATTCTGTCTGAAGTATTCTAGATGAGGGATTTTCATCCTAAATACTCATATAAGCTCTTAGGAACTTTGAAATTACAATGTCAGATTTTAAGGTTATAAAATATATTTTATAAATAGGAGAAACACCAGGCAGTGGTGTCGCACGCCTTTAATCCCAGAACTTGGGAGGCAGAGGCACTCGAATTTCTGAGTTCGAGGCCAGCCTGGTCTACAGGGTGAGTTCCAAGACAGTCAGGGCTATACTCTGTCTAGAAAAAACAAAAACAAACAAAAAAAGAAATATGAGAAACATTTGCATTTTACTGTGTGGCTAAAACCTAAAGAACCTTAAAACTCAACTGTAAAAATAAATACCCCAACTTAAAAATGGGCAAAAAATGTCAGACATGGGGACACATGCCTTTAATCCCACACTTGAGAGGCAGGAGCCTAGAGAATCAGGAGTTCAAAACCAGCCTGGACTACAGGAGACTTTGCCTCCAAAAGGAAATAAAAGTGAAAATAAGCCTGAGGGCGTGGTTCACTGGGCAGAGCAGCTGCACAGTGCACACATGCACGCACGCACGCACGCACGCACGCACGCACGAGGGCATGGCTTTGATCCCCAGCACTGCATGAGTCCCAAACAGTGGTGTGATCTGGATGTCTGTAATCCCAGCACACGGGAGGTAGGAGCACCCTGAGGAAGACGAGGAAGAGGTGAACCATGGTGCCAATGTCAAGAAGAGTTTTTACTCTGTTTTTATGATAACTCACAAGCCTTCCCCAAGTGAAACATGACCATTCCTTAACCTGTAAGTTATACAAATTGCTCACTTTGAAAATTTCTAAATGCTATTCTTTTAACTCAAAAACTCACATGGCTGGGAGAAGACAGAGAGGGGTTAGGTAAAGGTTTTACTCTTTATAAGATATTCCCACACTACCAATAAGCTGTTCTCTGTCCTATCGAGTACCTTCTCTGGTGATTCGTTTTTTTGCACGTAATTCAAAACCGTTTAAGTTGTAAAGCAGCCTCAAGGTGTCCAGCGGTAATCACAGTGCTCAGAAGGAGACTAGACTAGGTAAGAGTGCACAGTGAGTGTTGCCAGCCGCCAACAGAGTGACGCTCCATCAAAAAATAAAAAACTGAGTTCCAAATCTCAAGTGTATGAGTTAAAAATTAAAAAGTCAGATCTTTCAGACAGATCACAAAAGATGACAGGGGAAAAACAAAAAGGGCTTTCAAAACCCAGGTTCAAAAATCATCACATGACAAAAGGCACTTTGTTAGGTAGGAAGATAGCAGCACCATGCACCAGCGTGTGAAATAGGCCACTGCCCAAGGGCAGCCTTGCTTGGATCTTAACGTGGAACACAAGAAAACAGAGTTGTAAGAAACCAAGTCTCTAGTGGTTGTGGGCCTTGATCTTCTCTTCTGCCCACCTGATTGCTTAGTTCTCTCGAATACTCCTCTACCTCTGGGTCTCTTTCCTTTCCACAAGGCATGGCTATGGCTGGCACTACTTTCCCTTAAAAAGTTAACACACACCTACCTATAAGATAACCCAAGCAGGCTACCAGATTAAAACGGAAGCATGTGCCCACACAAAGCTTTGTACATCCATACCCACAACAAACACTTACCTCAAAGGCCTAACAGGTGAATTTGTCTGTCTGTCTGTATGCATGTCTGTCTGTTTGTTTTTGTGAGACAAGGTTTCCTTGTGTCACCCTGGCTGTCCAACTTGAACTTGTGCTATAGACCAGATTGACCTCAAACTCAGAGATCTGCCTTCCTCTGCCCCACAGTGCTGGGACTAAAAGCGTGAGCCACCACCCATCATATTTTTAACAAATCTGGTTTCCATATACTAGAATAGAACTGAGGAATAAATATGGATAAACTGGGCTGCAGAGAGTTGGTCCAGTGGTTAAGAGCACTTGCTGCCCTTGCAGAAAGCTCAGCTTCAATTCCCAGCACCAATGTGGTGGTCCACAACAATCTATAACTCCAGTTCCTGGGGATATGACACCCTCTTCTGACCTCCAAGAGCCCCAGGCACACATACAATGCATATACACATATAACACATATATACATATGTATGTACATTTATACATATAGGCAAAAAATATAAATAAAACTCTTTAATTTTAATGATGAACTATAAACTAGAGCATCATTTTACAAGCAAGTGAATTACTGAAAGGTAAAACAACAGGGGTCTCAAAATGACTGTACTGAGTACAGGGAAAGGAAAAAATACACACTGTGTGCTTACATGAACAGAAAATGTTATAGAATACATGCTAGCTGTAGGAGGGAAAGGCAGACTAATGGCTGTTCCATGACGGAGGGCAACAGCGGAGGGCAGAGGTGACCTGGTTGCGGTGATGACTCCACAGCTCTGTACAAAGCTGATAGAACTGCAAAATTAAATAAGGAACTCACTTTGTGTCCACCATGCCTCAGTGGAACCTGACACGACTGGATTGTGGACTCTGACTAAATGATATCAATGCTGATTTCTTTTTAATGAAGAGAACGATTGTCTTTATCTCTACTTGCACCAGGAGTGAGGCCATCTCTCTGGCAAAGCACAAACATCTTATCCAACTTTGGTTTTTTGAGACAGGGTTTCTCTGTGCAGAGGAACCCTTTTTCAGAGGGGACAACAAAACAAAACACTATTTGTCTTTTCAAAGAATTTCCTCCTAAGCAATATTCCAAAATGCATGCTTGCCTTCGATTTTTCATGTCTAAATCTGACTGCACTACAACAGCCTTGGGAATAAACAATTTCTGTCTCTATGCAGCACCATGAACCACAGGAGAGCCCGTGACTCTAACAGGCACAGGGAGTGGCTCTCTGGCAGCTGGTAGGCTCTCTGGTCTTCGCCTTAGGAGTTCCTTTGGATCCTTCTGCTACTAAGAACAGTAGTTTCCTTTTCCAGAATTAGTAGCTGCCTTTTGAGTCTCACACTTGAACAAACCCAGAACAAGACTTTTACCAAAACAGGTTAGGCCTGAACGTACCGTACAGACGCTCAGTAGAGCCACCAGGATGACAGACAGGAAGACTGCCTACTGCTCTGTCTCCTGAAAACATGGGAAAATAAAATGCCCCTGGGTCCTACAGCCACAGGGAGGAAACACAGGGAAATATAAACTTCTGTGTACTATAAGCAAAAGTTACCAGGCTTGTGCCTATCTCTGTATTCCCTTCTATGTATCATAAGTGATGCCTGGGTAAGGTTAAAAATAATGCTTCTAATATGGCATTATCGTTATCTCCCAAAACTGACTTTTAAAACCATCAGGTAAATTCAACTTACTATTAACTCTAAAACCTCCTATTTATTCTGCTTTGTATCTTTGAAACTTCCAGAATAAAATTCCTCAAAGCAAAGATATACAGAAAGGCACAAGACGTTCTTTTTAAAAGAAAAAAAAATGCCAATTGATGCCTGAAACCCTCAGACTATTACTCATTTACTCGATCATTATACTGAAGGTACAGAAAAGTGATACCATTCACCAACTTACATAAGTTCAAGATGCTCCTTACATCATCTAAAACACTATAAAGTTAAGTTTTTCATACATATAGTTTATTCTTTACTAGACATTACTTTGGATAATACACATTTATAACTAATATTATATATGTTATATACTATATAAATTATGTATGCTGTTCTTTATGAGCAATTTGACTTTGGTTTCTTTTTTCTTCTTTTTTTTCTGACATGATTGACAGGCACGGATGGGGATTCGAACTCGGGAGAGACTGACGGCCGCCTTTGATTCCGGAGCACAGCGACTGCTGCAATGCACCACCGCTGACCGGTTGACTTTGTTTTATTTTTAAAATAAGGTCTCTCTCACTCACTATATAGCGTGCTCCTGTTCCTGGCTTGTTCCGTTTGCTTTCTTATATACCCTAGGGTCACCTGCCCAGGAAAACATCACCTCAGTGGAAGTTTCCTCTCTCCAGATGACCCTAGCCTGTGTCAAGTTGACAGAAACGAACAAAAGACAACTAACAAGCACAAATATAAAATATTATCAGACAAATGGAGTCTATGAGATTCATTCACTTTAAGTAGAATATTATCTCTTCATATCTCAATCCCAACTTTGTCATAGCACAGGCCTCTACTTCATGGAAAACTATCAGTTTATCAATATGTATAATCTTAATCTCCATGAATATTTAAAAAGTGTTTTGTGCTTTGCCAAGGAGAAAAGCTATGCAGAGTGTTCTGGGCTAATGCTTTTATTATTAGCACGTGAGACGGAAAGTGTACATGCAGAGGTCAACACACAGCTTTGTCATGTCAAGTCTCTCCTTACTCGAAGATGGAGACTGGTTTTGAAGGTTTATAATAAATAAACCAGAATATGGCTTAATGTTGACTAAGAAAATAATGTATTCAAATCTTTTTGGAATGAAAACACAAAACAAGCATCTAATCAAACCAACAAGCCACCAGTGTTACAACAAATGAGAAAATGACATTTTGCTGTTTAAAGTAAACAAGAAAATACGGACTGTTTTGGTCTTCCAAAAGGAAAATAATAAACTATCAGTACACTGGTACCCAGAGAAACTGTGCAATCATATACAAATCCTATATATTTATCCTAAAGCCTGTAGTACCCCAAAGGAATAAATCTTCCTCACTGTCATGACTATCCACACAGATGCCCCTGTAACTGCCAGGCAAGGAAAGTTCTCTATAATGAGACAGAGACTGTGCTAGCAATAAATGGGGTGTCTCCGAACCTGCTTGAATGTGGGGCTCACTTTCTGACTTCAGACACCATTACTTCCACAACAAGGGGGACTCTCCTAGACAATTACCTACCATAGATTCATCTACTGAGGTTTGCAAAAATATTATCACAAAACATGTAACACTACAGTCACGGGAGAAAGCTAGAGTCCTACTAAGCAAAGTAAGGAAACAAAGGCAATGACATCTACACACCCACAACTGTCTCTGTTTTACCGCCCTACAGAGCTTCAACCAGAACCTATTAACACGGCTTTGGGGACATAAATCTCTGTATCTCTGCAGCAAGTTCCTTTACCCACTGAGCATCTCTCTGGCCCAAAGAGACACAAAAGTCTGAATCTCCACTTCAAATTCTAGTTTTGCCACTTAACGGCTATGAGGAACTGAGTAAATGACTTCATTTCTTATTGCCTTAATGTGTACTTCTATAAAATGAGAGTAATTTACTGACACACTCTTACGTAAACTAAAATTAGGTAACACATAAAAGTACTTTGAGTACCACTATCTTAGCTTGCTTTCTGTTGCTGTGATAAATCACTGACCAAAAGCAATGTAGGAAAGGATTTACTTGGCTTATAGACAGTCCATCATTGAAGGAAACCAAGGTGGGGACTCTAGGCAGGAAGAACTTGGACAGAAACCTCCAAGTCTCCCTGCTTACTGCCTCACTTTCCCTGGCTTACTCAGCTGTTCCTCACACCTCTACGTTAAATGGTGCTGGGGAAACTAGATATCAGCGTGCAGAAAAATGAAACTAGACCCTCTGCCTCTCTCTGTACAAAATCAATTGAAATTGACTAAAGATCTTAATATAGGTCTTGAAATCACTACAAGAAAAGATATAAGCAGAGATTTCCTGCAAAGGACTTTAATAGTTGTGAAAAGCATACCAAGAACTGAGACCACGTGAAGATAACAAACATCTACATAGAGAGATGGCTCATAGATTGGGAGAAAACTCTTTGCTAGCTACACAACCAGTGGTAACTTAACATCCAGAATATATGAAGAACTTTTAAAAAAGAGCTAAATATTCAGTCAATAAATGAGCTAATGAAATGACCAGGTTGCAAAAGATAAAGTACAATGTCTAATAAAGATATAAAAAGTGTTGAACAGCAATAAAGATTAAAACTATTCTCGCAGTCTGTCTAAAAGAATGGCAATCATGAAGAGAAAATAAAAACATCAGACAAACATTACCAATAAATCAAAGTCAAGGACCCCTTACATACTGTCCATGGGAGTGTAAACTATGCACAGTCATTATGGAGGCTTCTCGAAAAACAAAATCAGAACGACCGTGGGCTCTGTCAACCCAAGCAGGTTTATACAGCTGAGGGGCTCTCAACATCTCAGCCACACCGGCACGCCCTACTGTGCGCATGCAGCACTATTTGTGAGACAGTCAAGCTTTGGGATCAGCTTGGATAACTATCAAGAGATGAACAGATAAAGAAAATACAGCAAATATGCATAACAGAGTTTTATACTGCCATAAGAATGAAATTACATCATTGGCTAGAAAACAGATGCATCTAGAGACCTTCTTCATCTTAAATGAAATAAACTAAATTCAGAAAGACGAATACTGTGTGTCATTTCTTGTTTGTTACCCTAGATTTTGTGTGGATACCTAAAACTTGATATATACACATGTATATATCATACATCATATATATACATATGTATACACACATATATATATCATACAGAGCTATAGATATCACATATCATATATATAAACATAATATGTGTATGTGTGTGTTGTGAGAGGAGAGAGAGAGAGAAATATATATATATATCGTGTGAAAGCCTAAAAGAGACTAGAATAAGAAAGGAATTCATGGCTCATGGAAAGAGGGAAAAGGAAGTGAATGGGGGTTAATATAGTCAAAATACATGATATACATGAAGTTATCCCTTTCACTTTATTTAATTTTATGTGTATGTATGTATACCACATGCATGCAGGAGCCGTCAGAAATCAAAACACAGTTAGGACTCCTAGAACTGGAGTTACAGACAGCCGTGAGCTGCCACTTGGGTGCTGGGAACTGAACCTGGGTCTTCTGCAAGAACAGTAGGCCCCCTTTTTTTTTTTTTTTTTTTTTTTTTTTTTGGTTTTTCAAGACAGGGTTTCTCTGTATAGCCCTGGCTGTCCTGAAACTCACTCTGTAGACCAGGCTGGCCTCGAACTCAGAAATCCATCCACCTGCCTCTGCCTCCCAAGTGCTGGGATTAAAGGCGTGCGCCACCACTACCCGGCAGTAGGCACTAACAACCACCATCAGTTCAGTCTGAAAAGAAACACCAATAAAGATAACAGAAAACACAAAAAAAAATCTTAAAAAAAAAAAAAAACAAATTCCAAAGTATAGAAGAAGCACTAAAATATTTATTACATTAATTGCAACATTGAAAAGTTAGAGTAAACTAAACGTATCAGGAAATAGCTGTGTAAGTTATCAATTAGTAAAATATTACCCTATTACTAAAAACTGTTAGATATAAAAACATAGGGGCAGGCAACATGGGTAAAGGTGCTTGTCTCCAAACCTCATGACTTGAGTTCAGTCCCCAGGACCCACAGTAGAAGGACAGAATCATTTAATCAAGCAAGTTGTCTTCTGACTTCCATATGTGTGACACCATCATATAGCAACATATTATAACAATAAATAAGAAATAAAAATATAAAGGATTATGGTGCAAAATGGCAGCATGTTTAGTGTGTTTACAGATAGCATAAAGTCATGTAAAACTGTATGTACACCTGACACAACTATGCAAAATCATATTTGAAATGCCCACCAACACCACCAAGCCGCACACTAATACAGCAAGGGTGAATGTGCCAGGCTGAGACCTGAAGTGGCTTTTTCCTCTACACTATCATGCAGTTATATTATTATACTCTCGTAATTTCAAATTTAATTTATTTTTAAATATTTACTTGCAGCTTTATTTTAATATTTCATGTTATTTAATATTTCTATTAATATTTAATATTAAGAACATTGTAATATTATAAGTTAGAGCACTTAATAAAGCAATATTAAAATTAAAGCACAAAAGCATATCCTTAAAGTAGCTAAAGATCACAATGGAAATTAAGAATAAAACAAATCAGATATTAACTTCAAGTTAAAAATATGATTTTTTTTTCAGAACTGAGTCCCTAATCTCAGGATCACTTAAATATGAGACTGAATGATCACGGCCAATAAAATTTAAATCACTTTTAAAAAACTAAGGACAGCTAGGTATGGTGGTGCACACCTCCATCCCAGAACTTGGGAAGAGGCATGCAGCTCTCCTTTGAGTATGAGACCAGCCTGGGCTACCTAGAGCATGTCAGGTCAGCCAACACTACGCAGGTGAGACCCTGTCTCAAAAAACAAAAATAAAATAAGACATTGTAGAGTTCCTGAATCCTAAAAAGGCTATGCTCTGTAACAAAAGCTAAGTCATCTGTAGAAACAAAATTAATAATAAAAGACAGGACTGAGGCACTGTCCTGTGATTCCCACAGCACTGAGAACTGAGGCAGAAGGCTTTGAGGTCAGCCTGAGCCTCACAGCAAGACCCTGTCTCCAGGAAACAAAGGCCTTTCTGCTTGAATAAACCAGGTGTGATAAGTAATACATATTTGCATTGTTTTAAAATGCATCCACATAGGAACATAACAGAGATAATGTTCTGAAAATTCAGAGAGCACATGGTCAGCACATGTTTTATGAATGCCAGAAACTCTGACATAAAAGTAGTGGAGCAAATTCTAGTCAGACTCACCACTGTCAGAGTGATGCTCTTCTGTCCCACTGGATGAAGCGCTCTGGAAGCCTGACAGCTGGGAGCACGGCTCTTCCCTCCAAGCTCCTCTCAGGGATAGCCCACACCACATTGCACTGGCCCAGGCTTGGCATCTGACTCTCCCACCTCACCTGTCACTCAAAGCAAATCTTCTTGAATACAGATAAGGAACAGGACTGCTAAAGCAAGCACTGTTTGTCTTGCTCAACAACACCCAGTGCCTTCACATACCCATAGAAGACAGCCCTGATCCTCAGCCAGAGTTCATGGCAATGCCAACAATGCCTCTGCAGAGTCTCCCGTTCTCCTTGCTTGTATACACCCTAACCCCTGAGTCTCGACTCATGCACCTTGGGTCCTAACACACTGGGTACATCTTGTCTTGTATTTCACAAGCAATTGTGACTAGTAATTGTTTAAATATCAAAATGTGCTATTTACTTTTAAAAACTAAACTAGCAAAGCTAGAGAGACAGCTCAGTGGTTTAGAGCACAAGCTGCTCCTACAGAGGGTCAAAGTTCAATTCCCAGCACCTACACAGCAGCTCACGAACTCCAGTTCCAGGGATCTAGTGCCCTCTTCTGGCTTCTATGGGCACCAGGCATGAACATGGTACACATACATACATGCAGTCAAAACACACATACAGATAAAAATAAATCTTTTTTAAAAAGCAAGAAACAATAAACTAGCTAGGTCTAGCTATGTGTAGTGATTTGTACCTAAAACTTTGTATTGGAGAAGCTGAGACAGGACGATCACTTGAGTTTCCAAGATCAAGGTCATTGTCAGAGTAGGCATGGGTAACACAATGAGATCCACCCTCAAAGAACTAAATGAAAATGGCAACCACAAGCCTAGGAAGGGCTTCCAATAATGTCCACATACTTGCACTAGGAACTGGACAGAGGGCTAAAGATATGACTTAGTAGTGAAGTACATAGTTACCATATACAAAATCCTGGTTCAATCTCCAATACATGGAAGAAAAAGTGTGTGTGTGTGTGTATCTCACATGTGTCATAGGCCAAAGGAGTCATTTCTCTCCTTGTACTATGTGGGATCAAACTCAGGCTGGGTGGCAAGTGCCTTTACCCACTGAGTTATCTCATAAGGTTAAGGTAAATAATAATGATAAATCAGTAAAAGCAGACATTTCTGTTATGGTTTCGGCATGAAATGACCCCTCATGTGCTGGTGGCTTAGTCCTCACGTGGTGATGTGGTAAAGAGGTAACTGGATCATGAGGGTACTAGTTAACCATCGGTGAGTTTACAGCTGAACGGGCTGCTCTAAGGCCATAGGTGAGTAAGGTGTATCTTATCTCTGTATTCTCCACCTATCGGCTGTCGTGAGGAACATCCTGTGCCATGACGTTTCTAGTCTGCCACAGACTGAAAGCAGTGAATCCAGCTGAGACCTGTGAGCCGTGAGCTGAAATAAATCTTTCTTCCTTTAAAGTTGTTTGGTTTTTTTTTTTGTGGTTTTTTTTTTTCAGGGATTCTTGTCACTGTGGCAGGAAAGTGACTGACATCCCCCACCAGGCTCTTCTAAGCCACTTTTCTGATCGTAAAAATCAAAGCAAAAGAGGGCGGGGTGAGGATGGTGTCATCCTTAATCCCAGCACTTGAGAGATAGAGGTAGGTGGATCTCTGAATTCAAGGCCAACCTGGTCTACAGAGCAAGTTCCAGGACAGCCAGGGCTATGCAGAGAAACCCTGTCTCAAAAAATCAAAAACAGTAAAAGAGGCTGAAACAGGAGAATTTTGAACATGGGGCCAGTCTAGACTATATAGCAAGACCTTATCTAAATAAACAGACGACAGACAGACAGACAGGGTGGGTAGGCGGGAAGACAAAGGGACTCTAACAGAGCCAGAAACTGCAGAGCCATCACAGAACCATCCCACCCCATCAGGATGGTGACAGCACCATAGAAAGTTGAAGTTCGAGAATTTTATTTGATGGATTATCTGCTCTCAGTGCTGATAAGAAGTTTACTTTCCAAGTAAATGCACTTAACATAAAATAGATCATTTAAAACCACCATGTATATCAGAATGGACAGTATTTAAATATAGAAAACACAACGAAAGGGTTTCCAGAATGACAGCAATTGACAAGTCTGCTCTAAGCAATGGGCCACCTACTTGTCCAGCTAAGTCTACCTTTTGTTCCTCTAATCCATTAAAGGGGAAGAAATATTATCTTCCCCTTCTCCTTCCTAAAATGCTAGGATAGCATGGAATGTCAGTTTCTTCTTACAAATACCCAGATTCCATAAGCTGGCTCAGACAGACCACCACATACTTACAGCTGGTGGATGCCCATTAGTTCTAAGAGTCTAAAGCATTTCACCTCCCCAGAGTTAGACAGAAGCTTCCTGAAGAGCTAGGGAAATAGCTCAGTGGATGAAGTGCTTGCTACATAGGCCTGTGGAATGGAATATGAATCCCCAGCACCTAGGAGGTGTGGTGGCCCACCTGTAATCCCAGTACTCAGGAGGCAGAGACAAGCAGTCCTAGAGGCAACTGGCTAGCTATATTAGCCAAAGTGGCAAGGTCCAGCGATCAGTGAGAGACCCTACCTCAGCAATTCAGTGAAGAATGATCCATGTGGCATCAATTTCTAGCCTTCAGATGCATATACACACATATGCAAATACATACACATACTTGAAAGTATACATGCACATCACACACCACATATACAACATACACACACACACACACACACACACACAACACACACACACACATACACCGCTTCCTCAAGGCAGAGAATGCACTGACTCATCTTTGGACAGCACGCAGCTTAACCTTGTTTCCACAAGTGGCACGCCACACAGATAACAGCTTTTGGAGCCATTCAGCTGGATTTCTTACCAATTTGTTAAAAGATGCACGAGGTCACAGCCAGCCTCCTACACTCACTTGCCAAGATGTTCCCAAGAACAAGAGAAAGGAAGGAAAAACAAGAAAGACTGCGAAGAAGCAGGGGAAATGAGACCTTTCTTTGGAGAAATGTTAATGTACCATTTTAAATAAAAATAATTTATTTTCTCTTAAGCCATAAAGCATTTCTCCTCAGTAAACCTCTAGGTCTCTTGTACACTATAATGTGAGCGTTAACCATTCACTAACCTCAGTTGTAAAGTCTGAAAAGCAGACCACTGACTGTACCGCCTGTAATTTATTTAGCTAGAACCGTACCTTGTTTCAGAGAGACCCAATGAAAACGTCCATATTATACCACAAGATAAAAGACGTATCTAAAGGGAGAGAGAGGAAAGCGGGACAAAGGGAAACTGAATGCAGAAAAGGATGAGCTATCCTGGGAGTGGGGTTAGCATGCCAAGTGAATGTATCCCACGACATTCTACACATTATAGAGGTTTAGCTCTCAGCACTTTTAACAGCATAAAAGCCACAGGGTGACTCAGGTGTATGAGTCAACAGCCTTAAGATAAAAACAGAAACGTATTAGGGAACTACCTCTCCCTTGGTCTTCATGAAAAGCATTCTATGTATGTATGCTATGCACACTGTATATGCTATGTATGCTACATATGCTACGTATGCTATGTATGCTGTGTATTCTATAAATGCACCAAAATCCTCAATAATGTCTTTGCAGTCCATTTGTCAGGGCTTCAGAAGACCATTCCTCAGAACAACCCTCACAGACAAAACAACAGTGCATAGAGACAGGCATACATGCTGGAGAAGGAGGCAGGTGGTCCAGGAAGACACCCAGGTATGGAGCTCCTTTGGGTCTAGATTTCCTTCCATCTAAACTAACCTAAAATAGAAGCTTCATACACCACTTAACTTTGACAACAAATCAAACCTCACGTTCCTGTCTGTTTTTTCTGAAGTGTACTTCTTCTGAAGTATGTTCTTCTCTGATATGAAATACAAACTTTCAAAACTATATGCTAAGATATACATGACCTTTAACACAGGAATGCCTATTAGCATGTGAACATTAAAAAAAAAACAAAACAAAAAAACAGTCACCTAGGTAGATGTCCGTCAAAACTGCATCAAAGGATTGATTTTCCTTCTATACAGTACTTTAAATAAATAAACAAACAAATGACAAAATGCCTTTTGCCTGTGGGTAAATTATAGTTGCCAATCATTTTCCTAGATGAGATGGGGGCAGAGGAGGTTGTTTGTTTGATTTAGCTTGTTGTTTTTTTGAGACAGGGTCTCACTATATAGCTCTGGCTGTCCTGAAACTCACTATGTAGACCAGATTGGTTTTGAACTCACAGAGATCAAAACCTTTGCCTCTTATGTGCATGAGACTAAAGACTTAAGCCACTAAGCCCAGCCCCTTAGTTGATATTTTTGAAGTTTAAAAAGAGCAACCTTTCTATCTTTATCACTACATTGAGCTTCATTTATTACCTTTGATCGTCTTGATCTTATGTTACATAAGAAAGCCACTGCCACAGCTTAAGATACATACACAGGCAGCCAACCATCTGCCCATAATGTGGTGGATAGGATGTTTAAAGGGTCTCAGCGAATCAAAGAAAGAACCTGGTCTACTGGATTACAGAGAGGAAGAAGCTCTTTTAGGCATCTAAATAAAGTCACAGCCATCCAGTCTAGTGTTCAGCATAGGTCCAGAGATGTGGTTTGTTTTTTGGGCGACTGGGAGAAAACACTTGCTGAATATGCTAACTCAATTCTTAGGAGGCTGAAGCACAAATCAGAATATCTATGAATTTATTAATTAATCACAGAGAATATTCCTTTTCAGTAATCAGAAACCACAAGCCTGATACCAGAGTGCTACTTTCTCAATGTCCAAAGAACCCTTTGCTAATAATCATATTAGTTTACCAGATGTTAGAAAGAAGACACAGAGAATTTGGGGAATAAGTTAGCTATGGATGCTCCACAAACATTATTCTAGAAAGTTGAAACTCTCACAGGTAAACCATCCGTCCCTTGGTTATCACCACCACAACATGGCAGACTTCCAGCTGCTTGAGCTGTCTTTGGTAACTTTTTCTCCATTGAGTCCTTCCAACACGGTCCGACAGAAGAGGCTTCACCTCACATTCATTATTATTACCCCCGTCTTTTTTTGTTTAGATAAACTACTCCCAGATAAAGCTGCTTAAGCAAATGGCCCAAGGTCACAGCTGATATGAAGTCACAGAGGTTCAAAGCCAGAACCTAAGTCAGTTAAAGCACATACTTTTTCGGGGCACCATGTGGCACATGACTCTAAGCTCAGCACTGGGCAGATTAAAGCATGAGGATTTCGAGCTCGTGCCAGCCTCCACGCCATAGCCAGACCCTATTTTTAACCACGAATAGGCAAGCAAAGCCTTTCCTCTTCATCTTACAGTCAATGATGCCTTCTTGGCGTTACACCTCGCCTACCTCTCAGTCTGGTTTAAATGATTGTTCTTGTGTTCCTAGATCACCATAAGCATGTGGCACCATCACTTCTAAGTCATATTCAATCACCTTTATATCCCTAGAGTGCTAAGTATCTAGGTAAATATGTAAGCCTATTATCTGGTGAAAAGACCAACAAACCAAAAGCCTCAGACTAGCCAGATAGCCTTAGGAAGGGCACAATTTCTCTAGCTATCTGCACCTTGTCTAAAAAATGGGATGAAATCAATAAATAAGGATGAAATATACAAGCACAAGTAAAGTTCCCTTTGAATCTAAATCTGAATGGCTTATTTTATCAGTATGAATTATCACGAATAAAATTCAACTCATTTAACCTCTGTGTTGTATATGGTTATGTGTGTGCACATATATACAGAAAAGGCACCTTCTCTGAGAGGTTGTAACTATCAACCAAAAAAATCACACAGTGGCACCCTCCTCTGGTGAATGCTAAAGGAGCCAAGAACAGGAACTAGATGCTGGGATTGTCTTTAAATGATACAGAATAAAAGTAAAATAAAATAAAATAAAGGCAAGAGAGAAGTCACTCAGCAGTATCTGTTACTATCACCATCCCAATAGTTTATTTATAGTACTCCCAATTTTTTCTTTCTTAAGGTAAAACAAAGGCAAAGAGACTAACCTGACTGCACCTGATGGGAGATGAAACCACAATTAATCTAGTTGTATGAGAACTGATAATGTTAACTATTTTGCAAACAGCAAGCATTTGAACGTTAGGCACAATAAAGGGCATTTCACTGTTTGGCTAACAGTGGTCACCTTTTCATTTAATACTTGTTTAGATGTGCGTAGTAAAAGTGGGTGTACCTAAAATACTTCGAATTAAAGGAAAGCGTCCATCGCATCTTTCCATGGGTGGCATATTTGCCCAGACACTGCTAGAAACTTTTCAACTGAGACTTCTGGCTCTGTAGACAAATTTAATCATCCAATCACAAGTGCAAGGCCAAAGCATGCCAAAATGTCACATTTAGACACCACTGCCAGTGTTCTACAACACTGAGTCCAATCAAAACTTCTAAAGGTGTGCTTTGGAAACCCAGAATCAGATTATCAGCAACTGTTCTACTGTAGATTTATAATAAATATAAGTTTGTTAAATTATTTACAGGGGGAGACTCCCCACTTGTCTCATCCCAACTGAGTCAGTCCAGGCACATAAATGACATTAAGACTCTGTCATTAAACAGCCGCCATTGGTTGTTGGTATCTTTTTCCTCACTATGCAGTGTCTCCTATCTCAATTAGCCTCCTATCTTTCAGTACCCTGTGGCCAAGGGGAGGAGAACTCCAAACCATCCTGAAACTACAAAAGTATGATGAATGAGAAGCTTTCATTCTGAAGGACACATTATAAACGGGCAAGGGACATTGGAAAAATGTTTTTGTTTAAAGGTTAATTCCAATCTGATCACCTAAGTTTTCAAAATGTTTGGTGTTCTCAGCAAAGTTGGCAGGGAGGCACTGTACCTGGGCAACATTTGCAAACGGTGAGAGGAGAGAGAAGATAAGATAACCAATTGAAAGCTTCCTAGACCAAGAACAAGCAAACACAGTGTGTCCTGGAGCCCACCGGAGGAGGAAGATGGGTAAGAATGCAAGGAAAGAGGAAGAGGAAGAGAGGGTAAGGGTGGAAAGGAATGCTGCCAAGAAGGAGGTGGGAAAACATGAAGCAATATTAACAGTTACAAGTGTCCAACTGAGGCAGATGTCAGGACTTGCTCTGGAGCCACATTTTAACACTCACTAAGTCTGGGCACAGGGCCAAGGGCAGGACCTCCAGGAAACCTGAGACTCCACAGGCCCAGAGTGTCGAATGTCACAGAAATAAACCAGAAAGATCTAAATCGGACTTTATCCTATTTCCTGCTCCCAGATAAATCCCAAACAAAGGCTTATAGAAGGAAGAGGACATCAGTATCCCCAAGCTGGCCACTGCATAGAGGTCAGGTGTAGCTACTGCCGGCTCTGTGAGCACAGCCACCTCTGCAAAGGCCAGGCAGCCAAAACCCACCACCAGCGAGGCACCCTGTCTCCCGTCCTATGGCTCTAGCAAAGTTGGCAGAGTTGGGAAGAAGCGAAGCATTGCAGCTGGGAGTCTTCCCTAGCGCGAAGGGATTAGAAGTCGCAGCTTCCTTCACCTTCACCCAGTCTATCCAACTGGTGCAGACTTCTTCCTTTAGGAGTACACAGAAGACAGATCTTCCTTAGCTGTCTCGAACTGAACTCTAGAATCGGGACACTGAGGCCTGGTGACAAAGTTCACTGCATATACTATTTATTCTCCCCAGAAAACTAGCGGTTATTAACTGGCTTCTGACCTTGGGAACTTTATATTAAAATGGCATGGAATATTCAGTGCGTGTCTCTCCGCTCAAGTGAACGCTCTCATACCCAAGATCTCCTTGGCAGGGTCTTAGGAACTTGACTCACCTTTGTCATCACCAGATCATTACCACGCCCCTCTCACCCAGATCCGACCCCGCCACGCACCAGACGCCCTGTTATTTATACACACATAGACCCAGAGAACTCCTACCTCGCCGCCGTGCCCATCAAAGATTCCGAAGATGGACGGGTGCGTCTTGTTGGCCAGATCCGTGAGAACTTCGAAGCGATCTTCCATGTGGTCTCTCCGGCCCTGGATGGAGTACACCGCCACATTATGGCTCTTGAATTCCCAGGTCTTAGAAAACTCGGCCTCCAGCACATCAAGTCCTCCAAGACGATCGTTCTGCATAATCTCGGCCACCTTGCCCTTCACCATCTTCACCGCGTCCCGGCTAGACTTGACGATGGTCTTCACTTCGTCCGTGTGGAAGAAGTAACTCCACAGAGCCAAGCTGATGCACAGCAGGAAAAGCGTCTCGGGTCTCAGTAAGAAGTAGCGCATGATGCGACCCAGCAGAGACAGCAAAGTCATTGTATCCTCTATCATTTATTATCCCTAGAGCCAGGACCAGCAGCAGCGACGTGCGCCCCGCAGCTCGCGGGGTCCGAGTACTGCGGGCACAGCCCGGGGGACCAAGGTGGAGAGGCAGCCCGGGCCGATAGGGTGAACCCACGGCGGCTCGGAACAGTCGTGCAGAACGATGACAGTTTCCCTTTTGTCTGGGCAGCCCGGAGGCCCGTGCCCGCCGCCGCGCCGCCTTCCCTCCCCGCGCTCTTTGTGAGACCGCAGCGACGGCGGCGGCGGCGGCCGCCGCGGGTGCCCCGGGTGGGCAAAAGGAATCAAGTTAAAGTTGCACCGAGCCCGTCCGCAACGGTGAACAGGATTTCGGGGTGCTGATGCCCGCGCGGTCCCTTTGGGGGTCCCCCCTCGCGGTTCCCGGGAACGATCGGCAGGTGAGGAAGCGCAGGGCGCAAGAGCCCGGCGGCGAGGGTTGCACGTTCCCCCGATCGCCGCTGCAGGCGAGCTTGGGGACCAGACAGCAGAGCGTTGCGATTTCGTCACACATCCAGGGGGGTGGTCCCGAGACAATAAAAGTTTTGCCGGTGCCTGGGCAAAGGCAGGGGGACATCGAGCCGGGAAACGCAGCACGATGGGTGAGGAGGCGCGGGCAGGCTCTGCCTGCCTCTCCCCGGCACCTCGCAGCTCGGCTCGGCTCGGCTCGGCTCCGCTCGGCAGCTCCCGGCTCCGCTCGCGCTGGTCCCGCCCCGCCCCGCACACGCTCGCCCCGCCCCGCCCCGGGAGTGGCGCTTCCAGACTGCGTAAAGCTCTCAGCCGCTGGGGGCCCGAAGGAGCTCGCCCGGGCAGACGCACATGGGCAGCAGGCAGGTCGGGGGAGAACCGCGGGGGATGAGCGGCGAATCCAGCCGCCCATCTCTAGCGGAAATTTTAGGCTCTGCCTTGGAGGCCAGCTCCCGGGACAATGTGATAGTGACGTGAGTTCACTGAACGTTAGTTTCTTGGGTGGCACGGCTGCTCGCTCCGGAGCCGGGATCTGTCCCTGAGCGCTCCCCCCTCCGGCACGCTACACAATGGTACGGTCCACGCCGGCCCTTCGTAGGGCTAGCGAGATAGGACACATTTCTCCCGGCTCAAAAATCGAAAGTGAGTGATTAGTTTGGCCACTCCAGGCAGTCGCCAAAGGGGCCCGTCGGGATCTCCCAAGAGGCAGAATTTGGACCCGTACCCCAAAAGCTATGTCTCTCTGATAGCAGAACCGGGAATCTCAAAACCAGAGGCTAGACCTGTAATGGCAAACTCGTGAGGTCCAAGAAAGACTGGCCTCTGAAGACTGGAAATGTGCAAGCAGCTACTCTTCCACAAGGAAACATGGAGTGTCCCTCAGCGAGCGACTCTGTGGTTCAGGTTACAAGTCCTCTGGAGGCTTGGAAGTGACAACCACCTCCTCAGTCCTCGCCGAAGATGAGGGCGAGAGTTTGAGTAAGCAAAGGTGGACCTCAACAAGATAACTTGAAGTGTGGGCAAGGACTGGTCACCTAGAATACGAAACAAGTGATGTTTAACGGAAATTTTTCATTCTTTCTATCCCTGTCCACGAACAACGGTGCTGATCACTGGACTGAAGTTCAGGCCTCCTGATACCCTCCCAGCCAATGTTTCCCCAAACACTCCTGCCTTCTTTTGATCCCAATTATATTTCAAGATATAGAATATAATTACTCCAATGAAATACAGCAAAATGTTAACAGTTGGCAACTAAAGTAACTATAAGCAATTCAATTTTCTTGAGATTTTTGTCTAGTTTTCATAACTGCTAAAGTTTCTACAAAAACCTAGATTTCCCTAACAAAATCAACAACAAAAGAATCACACTTAAGTATTTTAAATAATCTGACCCCAGCAATATAGTCATAAATAGGAATGATGGGAAAGGAATATGCGGAACTGCTAAGAGTATATTTTTGAAAACTAGGCTATGGCCTTCAATATATGATTATGGCTATGGCTTTCAATATTGTCCACCTGATCGAGAAAATAGAAGTTTAAAAGAAAATGGGTCATTTCATTCAACATTCAAGAGATCCCAAAATCAGATAACAAATCCTTTAAAGGATAAAAAATCCTTTAAGAACTGTAGCTAGAGGTTATCCTAGCTGTTGTTAGGAAAACAAATTATTTCTTACTATAACAACTTAGATTTGAGGTACATTAGTAGTTTTGCTCCATACAACTGTGTCTCCTCCAACAAACACATTTGTAGATAAACTAATAAGGATTCCAGAAGTCTAACCTCCCATGAAGTCACTAGCAGTAAAATTCCAAGTCCAAAGGTCCTCTGAGGCCTCTGCCTGGACTTCAAATGCTAGGATAAGAGAGAACACACCTAGTTATGCGATTTGTTCCCCCAAAGCTAAGTAAGCATGGTTACTATAATGGCTTGAGTTAATGAATTAAGTAGTAAACTTAGACATCTTTAAATTCTGTGATGTTATGCTGTGACATTTTCATCCAAGTGGTTCATCTGTATAAAAAATCAAAAACATTCTTTTAAAAGACCCTCTAGGCATTTTCCTATTTCTTTGAGAAATTTCATGTAACTTACAAATTTTAATGCCTAAATAAGCATTTTTAAATTACTTAAATATGCTAGAAAAATAATAAAACCCTTTCCACTAATGCCAAATTCACTTTTGCTTATTCTGATTTACAAATGTTTTGGGTTTTTTGGTTTTTGGAGACAAGGTCTTTCTATGTAGCCTTAGCTGGCCTGGAACTCAATATGTAGACTAGGCTATCTTTGAACCATAGATCCTTCTGCCTTTGCCTCCCAGTTGCTGGGACAAAAGGTGTGTTCTACCACACCTGGCTACAAAGGATTTTAGATCTATATGTATTTGTTTCCATCCATACAACAATCTCCTGATGAAGACAGAGAGCTATTATCTGTCTTTATTATCTGTGTTTATGATATGAGGTTAAAGCCCACAGACAACGAATATCACAATATAGCCAAGAAGAAATTGAACCCAATTTGATCATGCAGTATGCTGGCATCCACTGATTCCCAGTGACATGGAAATGGTTGGTATAATTTCATATTTATCTAATGATATTTCAGTTAACCTTGGTTATAGAAATCTCAACAGCAATGAAATTTTCATGGATTCTTATGACACAGATTTGGGACAAACTGTGCTATCAGTGTCTGAACAAATACAAATAAATTGTACTCCACCTAAAAACCCTGTTGCTTAAGTGAAATTTTTTTCTAAATTTCATGGGAAAGAAAGAGGCAATGTAAAATGCATATTGTATAAGTACTTCATCTGTACCATACAAAGAACTCAGTAATAAACACTAAGCTAATGACAGTCCTAAGTTTTTATCATATAGGAGAAAAGTGACAATTACTCAGCAAGAACCAGAAAGTTCTATTGGTGACGTGCCTGCTGCGCAAGTCCACTCAAGCATGAGAACATGAGTGCAGATCCTGTCGTAGGGTTTGCTTTAAAGAGACGCCATGACCACAGTAACTCTTAAAATAATTTAACAGATTGCTTGCATACAGTTCAGGGGTTTAGTTCATTGTCATTATGGCAGAAAGCATAACAGCCTGCTGAGAGTTCTACATCAGTAACCACAGGCAGCTGAGAGAGTGACACTGGGACTGGTTTGGGCCTCTGAAACCCCAAAGCCCACCTCAGTGACACACTTTCTCCAGCAAGGCCACACCTACTCCAACAGGGCCACACACGCAAGATGCCACTCTCTGTGAGTTTATGGGAAATATTTTCATTCAAACCACCACAGAGCCCAACACCTGTGTCAAAAGCTGGGCATGCACCTATGATTCCATTGTTGGGGAACTGGAGACAGGGTCCCTGGGACTCACAGTACAGTGAATGGTAAGTTCTAAATTTAAGCAAGACCTTGTCTCAAAAAGTAACCATGAAGCAAATATATTCTCTAGTATGATGTTTCATCATGTCCTCATTTATTTGGGGTTCTACCTTGTAGGAAGTTATAAACATCTAATGTCATTTATCTTCTAAGTCTTTGGTGACTGAATGCGATAAAACCTTTGAAGTTGAGGCTGAAGACATGGATCAGTAGTTAAGACCACTTGTTATTCTTGCAGAGGACCCAGGTTCACTTCCCAGCACCCACAGTAGCTCACACCCATCCATAACTCCAGTTCCAGGAAATTTGATGCCCACTTCTGACCTCCAAGGGCATCAGGCATGCACATGGTATACATACATGCATGCAACCAAAACACTCAGATACATAAAAATAAATAAATCTAAAAACAAGCTTTTAAAAGAAAACCTCTGAAGGAAATTCAAATCATTTAGGATTCTCTGCACATTTCAAGCTTGCTAATTATCACTTTGAGTCATTCTCTTATTTTTATCTGTCACTTCTGTACAGATATGTGGTTTGTGTTGATTGGGACATTCTTCTGACATTCTAGAGTTTATGTCTTTACTGTATAACTTTTTCAACTATACATATGAAAGGTACCTTAAGGCGTTATTATGAAGCACAACCCTCATAAATACTATGAACATAAGCCAATGACCTGGTTGAAAAGCAGACTGTACCAACCATGAAGTTTTCTGCTGCCTGCCTTGTCTCTCTGTCCTCCCTTGCTATTGTACCAAGCAATATGTCTATGTCCCTGAATTATTTATGCTCGAATTTTTTGTTTGTTTGTTTTTGTTTTTCGAGACAGGGTTTCTCTGTGTAGCCCTGGCTGTCCTGGAACTCACTCTGTAGACCAGGCTGGCCTCGAAACTCAGAAATCGCCTGCCTCTGCCTCCCAAGTGCTGGGATTAAAGGTGTGCGCCACCACCGCCTGGCTTTATGCTGAATTTTTGCCTGGGTTTGTTTTTGTTGTTTTGGTTTGCTTTCTTTTTCTTAAAATAACTGTAACATCACTGTATTGCAATAAACTTACAAATGAAAACACACACAGCTAGATTTATGTAGTTGTTCAAACACATGCTTGCCCACTCCCAAACTCCATTCATCTCCATAAACTTCTTTATAGTTAGACTAGTCATTCTGAAGCCCTGGAGGTTCACACACTTTTACTATCAATCCTATTTTTATGTAGTTATACACCACAAAAAGAAAGGAAGAAAGAAAGTGCTGAAACAAGAACAAGAATTGGCTTTTATTCCCTTTCATGGCCTTTATGAATGCTATCATCTTGTATACAATCCTCTAATACTTGCCTGTTGCCCAGTTTACCTGCAGTTGTATTTCCACAGCCTCACATGTTGCTGTATATAGCTAAAATTTGATCATTTTGCTGCTGTACAATATTCCACAACTAGTATGCTCATACTCCTTACAGAAGTATCTAGTTGCTAAGTTTTGTGTTTTTGTTGTGTTATTTTGTTTTATTTTGATGAACAATCTCATGGATTTATATGTGTATTACCTCACAGTGTGCATGTATAGAAGTCTCTCTAGGGTATAGACATGGCGGTGAAATATCTAGACAGTAGGGAATGAAAATGTTCAACATCAAATTCATAATTCAAAATGTTTTTGCAAATGTTACTTCTATTTATCGCCCTCCAAACAGTGTGACTAAAGCTTCTCAATGCAAGGGGCCAGGCGCCTTCTGTCCTCAAAGTGGTTTTCAGTAAATAGCTGACATGCTTATAAGAGTTAAGCCATATAAATCTCCAGCACATCCTCTAAAGCATTTCCAGATGCAAAATTTGATAATAAATCTTAGTTTTAAATGATGTTAAAGGGGAAAAACGAATGTTTTAGTTGTACCACTAAGAAAAGAAATTCATCATTTTAAGCAAAGGTTATAGTATATCAGTTTGGGCTTATTTTAATATCCCACATGTTCTGTCAAATGAAGAATTAATGTTAAAACACTAATGTTCAGGCACAACATAATTTTATTTTACTGTCCCCATGAAGCATACGATTGTTTTCTATAACCCAAGCCTTTATATTAACTACAGAAATAGATCAAGGGTACCTGTTTTCAGAATAAAACTTACACCACTGCACCAAATGTTCATGTAAACCACTTTTCCTAAGAAATCGTCATCCATGTTTTTTCTAGCCTTCTCTCTAATAATCTTCTAAAACATTGCTAAATACTGATGTTAATTTGGAAAATAAAGCAAACTGTTGGGGAGTCTAGCAAAAGAGAAGAAAATACCTCTCGGGAATTATTGATACTGGGGCTGGAGAGATGTCTCAGTGCAGCAGAGACCAGTGCTGCTCTTCTGTAGGTCCCCAGTTTAGTTTCCAGACCCACATGAGGTAGCTCAAACTGCCTGTAACTTGAGCTCCAGGTTATGCTACACCTTCTGGTTATCGGCAGGACCCTCATGTGTACATACATGCACGTGCATGGAAAGTAAATAATGGGCTTAAAACAACTGTTGCTATTTGGCTGGAGAAGTAGATCAAAAGTAGAGAGAGCAGTTGCCTGGATGCATGAAGCCCAGAAACACACATCTTAATTAGGTTAAAGAGAGACCGTGACCACAGCAACTCTTATGAAGGAAAGCATTTAACTGGAGCTGGCTTACATATAGATCAGAGGTTTAGTCTGGTTTTGTCATGGCAGGAAGCAAGGTGGTATGCAGGAAGATATGGTGCTAGACAGGGACATGAGAGTTCTACATCTAGATTCACAGACAGCAGAAGAGACAATAAGCCACTAGACCTGGATTGAGTTTCTGAGACTCAGAGTTTCCCCACCCCCACTGCCCACCCCTAGGTGACACACTTCCTCTAACAAGGCCACACCTACACAAATAAGGCCATGCTCCCTAATGATACCACTCCCTATGGGCTTATGAGGGCCATTTTTATTCAAACCACCACGATACAAAATCATTATTATTTGCCTTATGAGATAAATCAGTGGATAAAGGCACTTGCCACTCAGCCTGAATTTGATGTCCAGGACCCAGATGGTGCAAGGAGAGAACTGACTCCTGAAAGTTGTCCTTTGAATACACACACACACACACACACACCATATATTTTTAAAGACTTAAAATATGCAACTGGAAATGCATTAACTTGCTTAGGCCAAATAAAGGTTAAGTTAATGAATATTTGGAGAAACGTAGGGCACCACAAAAAAAGTTGCTAGAAATGAATTCAAGATAGATATCTACTTGTATCATAATAAAATAGACTATCATTAACATTCCCCCTTGGAGAGAGGTGCACCCAGCAATATTCCATTCTTATACCCAATTCTTGTGAAGACCTCGCTCTACATAGCTTGAGAATAACTTAAGGCTTCCTGTATTCTATAGATAGCTTTCTATTGAAAACTAAACATAAAATATGTTTTATGTTGGGATCACTGGTAGATGAAATTAGAGCACCTGACTCATTTAAATATAAGATGTTTTTCTTGTGTGTGTGTGTGTGTGTGTGTGTGTGTTGTGTGTTCCCAGGTTGGTGCTGGGAGTGTTCAGTTACTCTCCACTTTACTCACTGAGACCAGGTTTGATTGAACACAGACTCCCTGACACACCTAGCCTGGCTAACCAGTTTGATCCAGGGATTCTCTTTCTCTACCTTGTGAGCACTGAAATTATGGGAGGCCATCACACCCACCTGAGTTTTTGTGGGACCTGAGGATTCAAACTCCAGTTCTTAAGACTTTCTGCTTGCACAGTAAATGCTTTAACTGCTGAGCCATCTCTCCAGCCCTTAAACAGATTATTTGGTGCATAGATGTTAAGAACTGCAATGTCCTCTTGGTGGATTTTTTTTTTTCCTTTGATGAGTATGTAGTGTCCTTTCCTATTTCTTATGATTAGTTTTGGTTCGAAGTTTGTTTGCTCAGATATTGAAATGGCCATACAAACTTGCTCCTTAGGTCCATTTTCGTGAAATATCTTTTTCCATCCTTTTACCCTGAGGTGGTTTCTATCCTTGATGTTAAGGAGTATTTCTTGGATGGAGCAGAAGCATGTTTTCACATGCATTCTGTTAATCTATCTTTTTATCAGGGAATTGAGACAATGGAGATGTCAGTAAGAGATGGTGGTGGTGGTGCTGGTGGTGGTGGTGGTAGTGATGGTGGTGGTGGTGGTGGTGGTGATGGTGGTGGTGTGGTGGTGATGGTGGTGGTGTGCTGGTGGTGGTGTGGTGGTGATGGTGTTGATGGTGTTGATGGTGGTGTGGTGGTGGTGGAGGTGGTGGGTGGTGGTGGTGGTGATGGTGTGCTGGTGGTGTGTGGTAGTGATGGTGGTGGTGGAGGTGGTGGTGGTGGTGGTGAGTGGTGATGGTGGTGTGGTGATGGTGTTGATGGTGGTGATGGTGGTGATGGTGGTGGTGGGTGGTGGTGGTGGTGGTGTGGTGTGATGGTGTGATGGTGGTGATGGTGGTGGTGAGTGATGGTGGTGTGGTGGTGATGGTGGTGGTAGTGATGGTGGTGGTGGTGGTAGTGTTTGTAGGTATTGGGAGCTGACACACAAGAATGAGGATTGGCTGAAGGCCACGCTGAGGTGGTCTACAAGAGGGAAGAAAGCAGGGTGTTCCACCAGGATCTGCTAGGTCCCCTGGAATGGGGACAGAGAATAAGGAGAGGACTACAGCAGGTGGTCTGTTACAGAGCTGGGAGGACTGGACTTGGAGGATTGGAGGAGAGATGACAATCTACAGTTAGCTACCTGCTTCCCTGGTCAGAGTGTCCTGAAGGTTCTCAGGAAATGCCTATTGGATTCAGGGCTGGGCTAAAGCAATGAGCTGGATAAGAAAAGTTTGGAAGGAAAGACTGTGTAATGACTTTGCCTCTTTGGTGGCAAAGAGAAGGGGAGGCGCAGCAGGCGGTCTGCTACAGGGTAGGATGAGATTGGGGAAATGGATTTGGAGGAAAAGAGGGAGAGGTGACGATCTGCATCAGACTTCCTGCTTCACTGGCCCAAGTGAATACTAGAATGTCTAAGATTCCAAATGACACTCAGTTAAACTCAGGAATGTTTGGAATAATGAGCCATCATTACTAATGCCAATCACCTACTTCTAGCTACCTGAAACCCTATCTTATTGTTTTCTTTGTCACACAGACCTTCTAATATATTCAACCAGTGAGCTTATCTCAAGCTTTGTGTCTGCAAATTAAGTTGGGGTTGCTCAGTAACCAGCTTTATGGTATTTTTCACCAAACACACATAAATATCTTCAAGAATATACATACTACTAAAATAGTCAATTTAAGAAATGATGCTTTGAGTATTTTGTGTTTAATTGTGTGTGTGTGTGTGTGTGTGTGTGTGTGTGTGTGTGTGTGTGTGTAGGTGTGCTGGCTAGTTTTGTCAACTTGACACAAGCTAGCGTCGTCAGAGAGGAGGGAGCTAATACTGCCAAAAGATTTGGCTGTAGGCATTTTCTTATTTAGTGAATGATGGGGAAGGCCCGCCTATTGTGTGGGTGGGGCTACCACTGGGCTGGTGATCTAGATTGTGTAAGAAGTAGAGTGAGTAAGCTAGGAAAGCAAACCAGTAAGCAGCACCCCTCTGTCGGCTCCTCTCCTGCTAGTTTCTGCCTCACTGCTTTGGATGATGATCTGTTATAGAGAATGGTGAGTAAAGTCAACTGACTCCTCCCTTTGGTCATGGTGTTTCGTCAGAGCAGTGGGAACCCTAAGTTGGCTGAGTATGGTCTACTCTCACTTCTCATTTTTTTAACAGTGCTGACGGCAATGGCAGGCAAGGTCCACCATGGCCCAAAGCAGAGTTTTGTGGAGAAGGACAGATATCTCTGTTTCTCACTCAGAAAAGCTCAGGGGCTTTTCTGAAATTCATTGGTCCTCTTTTGGAATCAGGTGACCAGTCAGACAGTCTGAAACATGAAACCCCAGCCACCCCAACTAGTTTCCTTGTTTTGACCCATGGCTTTTTATGGTATGAACACTCCCTAGCCCCATGCTTAGAACCTGTGCCTCTCTAGTTGGGGTCCCAATCCTAACGACTCGCCAGTCACCCAGTTTCTCTCAGTGTCCTGCCCAGTGTGCTTATTTCATGCTTGACTCAGCTTTCAGTCCTGGCATCTATGTGTGTGGCAGTGTGTGTATCGGGGGGCGGGAAGGACCCTGCCGTCTATTATGGAATGCACACAAGGAAGGAGATCTAGTCTCCCTTTACTCCCTCCCCTGCCAGCTCTAGCAGTCTGTTGCACCCAAGAAAAAGGAAAGTTCTCTTTCATAGTTTATGGCTCCTTTTCAACCAATGAGAAACTGAAAACCCACCATTCTCTGAAAAGAGTAGAAAACCTGCTCCCAGGCCTAGGAGGGCAACACTACTAAACAATGCAGCTGGAAGGAAAACCAGGTATGTGGGGGCTACAGTTGTTACTTTAACTGAAACAATTTGGACCCAAGACTTAGGGTCAGCTACCTCAGCCAGAGAGCAGAATTGATCAGTCTGACTCAGGCTCTCAGATTGGGAAAAGGAAAGTCTATCCCATACTATGCTTTTACTAGCATGCATGTCCATGGTGTGATCTATAGAGAAAGAGGGCTTCTCACCACTGGGGAAAAGGACATTAAAACCAAAGAGGAAATCTTAGCCCTTCCTAGAGGCTATTTGGCTTCTCCTACAAGTTGTTATCCTCCACAGCTGAGGATATCAAAAGATGACTCCTGAGAGGCAAGAGGTAATTGACTGCTGACCTGGCCACCCAACAATACCAATGATGTCAATATTCTGGTGACAGTCCCTGATGCAGACAGAGATTCTATGGTACATCCAAAAGGAAATAAAGGGTGCAAAAAGGAAAAAATGGACAGTTTGATCCCACAGGTTGATGGAGGACACGAAAGGGAAAGATCATTCTCCCAGAAACAATTGACGGACTCTAGCAACTGACCTCCAACAGGATACCCATCGGGTTCCACAAAACTCTCTGAGTTGCTCAGATCACAGTATGTTATAGCTATACTGGACAGCCTGATGCCAGATGTCCCAACCAATGCCAATTCAAAGCTCAAGTGCATCCAAAACAGAGAGTCCTTACCCAGGAAAGAGTCCAAATGAGAGGCCAGCATCCCAGAGAACACAGAGAAACTGAGATCCAGGCTGCCACTGGAGGATATAAGTACTGGCCAGTTTTTTATCAATACCCTTTCCCAGTGGGTAGAAGTGTTCCCCACCTATTCTGAAACTGCTCAAATAGTAGCTATAAAGATCCTCCAAGAACTGGTTCCCCAAATTGGCCTTCCCCTAACAAAAGGGTCTAACAATGGCCAAGCTTTCATAGCCGAAACCTCTCAATTAATAGCTAAAACTTTAGACATAGTTTGAATTTTTCATTGTGCAAAAAGACTATAAAATTCTGGACAGGTGTCATAGTTAGGGTTTCATTGACCATGACCAAGGTAACTCTTATAAAAGAAAGTATTTAATTGGGGCTGGCTTACAGTTTCAGATAATTAGTCCATTATTAACGTGGAAGAAAGCATGGCAGTGCCAAGGCAGATATAGTTCTAGAGAAGGAACTTAGAGTTCTACATATTGGTTGGAAGGCAACCAAAGACACTGTGTCTCCAGGGGACAGAGCTCAAGCATAGGACCTTAAAGTCTACCCCCACTGTAATACACTTCCTCCAACAAGGCCACACCAATTCCAACAAGGCTACATCTCCGAATAATAGCACTTGCCATGGGCCAAGCATATTCAAACCACAACAGGTAGAAAGACAAACTGGACAAAACAACAACAACTACAACAACAAAACTCTCATTAGAATCCAGTGAAGGGTGGATAGACCTCCTTCCTTTGATTTGCTTTGGGCTCCCTGCATCCCACAAAGGAAGAGATCTACTTCAATGAGATTATGCTTGGAAGACCTCTCCCACTGCCTCCCACAGCTCAGAGACCAGCAGTTGGAACCATTTCCTCCTCAAGTCCTCACAGGCCCTGCATACTTCCAGAGGACTGTGCATCAGATGCTTCAGTTTGAGAGGCTGTACCCTTGTTTGCATCGGAGTCTGCCCACAAGTCCCAGCCCGGATACCTTATATGGGGAAATAGAATACCCAAAACAACAATGAAGTTCACCAGCATTCAGTATCTCTAATGTCACCCCGTGGACCCACCACACCCAGCTAACCAGAACGAGGGAGCTCTTATCCCACCTATCCACTGAGACCCAACCTACCTTTCAAGTAGATTTCTGTAAAATACTACACCCAGAAGTTACTGGGGGATGGTTAGCTCGCTCCTGAGGAGGAGCATATCCTCATGGCTGTGTGTCCACGGGTGAAGAGATGGGGCTCTGTTGTATTCAGAACTATGTCTGCCCAGATAACAGCCTCCCCCATGCTTCCATTGTGCTTAGTAGTGAGGTTACTAAACCTATGTAGGTACTTTGCAACCCCATAGCCATGTAAGTTATGGCCTGGCAGGAAGCCAAAACTCATTACTGGAAAAATGGTAGGACTTGGGGAGTTGGATGATACTTAAATGGTTCAGATGCTGGCAGCAAATTCACTCTTCAAAATAAACCTGCACCTAGAGTCATCTGGCTCAGTAGTCCAAACCAACCCATCTTGGAACATCTGGAATATGAGCTCCCTAAGATGACAAGCTGCAAAACTTCTGTTTTCCCAAGAATTCCTTTGGTAACCTCAAAGATAAAGGTCCAGAAGGCAGTGGAAGCCAGCCCCTCCATGTTCAGGATGCAAAAAATAGTTTATCAGTTCCTTAACCATTTTTAACCAGATATAAGTCAAAACTGCTGGCTATGCATGAACCCTGAGCCTCCATAAATTCCACTTCCAACCCTAATAGCTGTAGATGAAACCAACCTAAGCTCACCCTGAGGGACCTCCAGGAAAGCATACCTGTTTAATGTCATCAAGATACCCCTAAATAGCTCCCCTACTCAGATTCCAATAGCCATACACAGGAGGTCAGTTCTAGGAATGGTCATTAAATTATTTCCAGGCTCCAAAAAATATCTGGCTTGCTTGCACTAATGGCTTAACCAAATGTGCATTCTTCTGACTTGCTTCCACTGAAGGAGAACCCACTCCTTTACATCTCATACATGTTATACTACAGATGCCCAAATTTAATGGAAAGGAGGGCAGGACCACCTAAATTCAGATTCTGGTATTCCCTGGTATGATGAGCCATCCCCATTCTCATTTATTATTGGTGGGGGCAGGTATCAAGGGCTCTGCTGCAGTTGAAACTTTAGCCCCCATAATGAAGGATTAAAAACTTTAAGCCTCTTGGTGTCAAGTAGACATAGAGCTGGTGTCTTAGTTAGGGTTTTATCGCTGTGAAGAGACACCATGACCATGGCAACTCTTAGAAAGGACAACATTTAATTGGGGCTGGCTTACAGTTTGGAGGTTTAGTCCATTATCATCATAGCGGGAAGCATGGTAGCATTCAGGCAGGCATGGTGCTGGAGAAGGAGCTGAGAGTTCTATATCTTGATCTACAGGTGACTAGGGAGATTGTGTGTCACACTGGGCATAACTTGAGTGTATATGACCTCAAAGCCCATCTCCACACACTTCTTCCAGAAAGGCCACACCTCCTAATAGTGCCACTTCCTGTGGCCTGTGGGGGCCAATTACATTCAAACTACCACATTCACTCCCTGGTCCCCATAGGCTTGTGATGCAAAATGCATTTAGTTCAACTTCAAAAGTCCCCATAGTCTATAAAGTTCTAAGGTTGTTTAAAAGTTCAAAGTCTCTTCTGAGACTCATGCAATCTCTTAACTGTAATTCCCTGCAAAATCAAAAAGTAGATTACATACTTCCAACATATAACGGCATAAGATATACATCATTGTTCCGAAATGTAGAAAAGGGAACATAGTAAGAAAATACTGGACCAAAGGAAGACCAAAAACTAGCTGGGCAAACTCCAAACTCTGCATCTCCATGTCTAATGTCAAAATGTTCTTCAGATCTCCACGCTTTTCAGCTTTGTTGACTGCAATACACTTCTTCTTCTTGAGCTGGTTCTCTCCCTGTAAGCAAGGTTTTCTCAACAGATATCCCACAGCCCTGACATCTCCAACCTCTTAGGATCTGCAAGGCAATCCAGGATTTCCCTTTAGAGCTTCACATAATGTCCTTTCTGGGCCTCCATGCAGAAACCCTGTCACATGCCTGACCTCAGTGGCTTTTCTTAGTCATGGAGGGAGATTCTATAACCCCTTTCTTCTATTCTTGACTAAAAAGCCAGAACCTTGCAGCTAAAGCTCCTAAGTTCTGCTGTGCTAGAGCTGGAACATTACCTCTTTGTTCAATTACATCTTCACCAGCTTTCTGTTTTGATGTTTTCCTTGACTGTCTAAGTTTGACTGTTCTGGAACTTGCTATGTAGACCAGGCTGGCCTTGAACCCAGAGATTTGCATGCCTCTGTCTCTTGAGTGCTGGGATTAAAGGCATGTATCACCACACCTGGACCTAAGCTTTTCTTTAATTCCTTTTCACAAATGGAGTCTTAGCTGGGTGGGTCTTCTGATGATGTCACCACTCTCTTTATTCCATTTGACATCAAGCTCTTCTTTAATCTGTTTATCTCCTTGAATACAGGATTTAACTCCATTATTTCTGGTGCCCATTTCTCCTCTAGTTGTACATTTTGTAACTTTCTTTGCTTGGCTTGCTCATTTTTATTATAGATCTCTATAGGTATGGCCATTAATAACTGCAGGACATAGTCCACACTAGGCTGTTTTGAAATCTCCTCTTTTTAAATGCAATTAATCCCAAACTCTGCAATTTAGCCTCAGGCAAAATTTTAAGCAAAGACGAAAAGCAGCTACATTCTTCACTAAAATATCACAAGAGGATCTCTAGGGTACATACTAAAATGATTCTCCTCTGAAGCCTCTTGAACCAGGCCCCCTCAATTCAAGTCTTCCTCAGCAACACTGTCTTCTGCCCTGCTTGTATGACCCATTAAGCAGCTCTTAAAGCATTTTACTGCTTTCCTAACACAAAATCCCAAAGTTCACATTCCTCTAAACAAAATCATGGTCCCTCTATCACTGCAATGCCCCACCCCTGGTACCAACTTCTGTCATAGTTAGAGTTTCATTCCTGTGAAGAGATAATATGACCATGACAACTCTTATAAAGGACAACATTTAATTTGGGGCTGGCTTATCGTTTCAGAGGTTTAGTCCATTATCTTCATGGCAGGAAATGTGGCAGAGTGCAGGCAGGCATGGTGCTGGAGAAGGGTCTGAGAGTTCTACATCTTTATGCACAGTCAGCAGAAGGAGATGTGTGCCACACTGGGCATATCTTGAACATATATGACCTCAAAGCCCACCTCCACACTTCCTCCAGCAAGGCTACAGCTCCTGATAATGCCACTCCCTATGGACTTATGGGGGCCCAATTACATCCAAACTATTACACCTGGGCAACCTAGACATTCTACTTCTCATCTAGAATCCCAGTTAGATTCTTTAGCCAAGGTTGTTCTACAGACTCAAAGAAGACTGGACCTTCTTTATATGAAACAAGGAGGTCTCTGTATAGCACTGGGAGAAACTTGTTGCTTCTGTGCTAGTCAGTTGGTGATAATTAGAAAAGGCTTAGCCATGGTCAAAAATAACCTTCAAATAAAAGAGAAACACAAAATATGTTTTCTATGTAAAATAAGAAATAAATTGTTAAACTACTAATGCTAGAAAAGACAATATAATCCGATCCCCCAAGATGAATCCATGATTTGACCCATACCAATGGAACCAATAGGGAATGTAACAGGCCCCAGACCTTAGCACAACTGACTCCATAGTGGAAGTACCATTCAGGTCATAAAACTTGGCACATAGTACTACCTACAAAAATGGGGGGAAAAAAGAAAGAGAAAAAAGAAAAGGAAAAGGGACCTAACCCATCAAAGTCTATAGTTCTGGGAAAGTCTCTAAATATACTAACCTTGCCTTTTGGCTTCTGAAGTTCTGCTTCTGGCTAACTGCCAACCCACAATATGGTTTTTGTGGTTAAAAGCTCACCCTGAGAAAATTCAGTGCTACTCTGGTATCCTAACACCTAATGTAGTCACCAGCCAGACTTTCTATTGGCTTAAACCCATGTCCAAGAAGTCTTCCCTGGTGGATAACCCACAACACTCCAATGTCTTGGGGTCTCCAAGGTAATCCAGGTTCACCTTCACAATTTCCCACAATGTCCTTTCTGAGCCTCTATGCAGGAGCACCCCTGAGACATGTCTAGCTTCATCAACTTTCCTCAGCCTTGGAGGGAGATTCCACAACAGCTTTCTTGTGTTCTTGTAGCTAAAGCCAGAACCATATGGTAGAAGCTGCCAATTTCTGTGGCTTGCTAGGTCTGAGCAAGTACAGTGGTTCAAATATATTTGCATCAGCTTTCTGTTGTTGATGGTTTCCTTTACTGCTTAAGCTTTTCTTTAATTTTCTTTCACAGTTAGAAGTTTAGCGGGGTGAGGTCCTGCCCTAAGTGCTCTACAGTTAGCATCAGCCTTTCCTTTAAACGTTTTATCTCCTTGAACACTGTACTTGGCTCCAACATCACATTTCCTGGAGCACCTTTCCCCCTAAAACTGTACATTTTATAATTTTTCCTATTCAGCTTGTTCCTTTGCACTAGAGGTCTGCATAAGAGTGACCACTAATAACCATGTGATGCAGTCAGTACTAGGCTGTCTTGAAATCTCCTCTACTAGTTAATCCAAAACTTTTCAATTTGGCCTTGGGCAGATTTTCAGAACCAGGGAAAAAAAGCAGTCACATTTGTTCAGAATGTAGCTCTCAACCATGCCGACTGCCATGCTTCCTGCCATGATGATAAAGAACAACTAGACCTCTCAAACTGTAGCCAAGTCCCAAGCTAATTGCTTTCTTTTACAAGAGTAAATAGAACACAGCAATAGAACAGTGACTAAGACAAACAGGTTTTTCTCCTGAAAGATTTTGTCTGTTTAAAAAACAAAGTCCTCATCTTGTGGGCAAAATCTTTCTATTTTTGTTCCTATGTTTTTCCATGTCACTTCTCAGTTCTCTGTGGCTATTGATCCACTTGTTCACGGTGAGTTATTTTGTCTGTGTCTTCCTATGATAGACCCTGTGAAGGCTCACCATGCTTCTCTGTCTCTCACAGTGTCTATTTAGAGAGTTAGTGGAGTCACTGAAGCAATGCAGTACATAAAGAAGCCTATGGATGAGCAGCTGTAGCCTCTTCTTTCCTCTCTTGTAGATTATTGTACAGATTCGTTTTGTATCAACCACTGAATCAAATCTAAACAAATAAGTAAGAGCCAAAGAGAATTTATCTATCTTACACCAAAAAGGAGTGGCTCAATTTTTAGGTATAATTCACCTCAGAGATGAAAATACCTCTCTCCATGGAGATGGGTGGAGAATATGAACTTATAGAAATAAGAGAAAATGAGGAAAAAATAGAGAAATTAACTGAACTGTGATATCAAAATTTAATATTTTCTTTCACTTTATTTTTTAAAAGATAGGTCTGAGTGTATGGCCCTGGCTGTCCTGGATCTTACTGTGTAGGTCAGCCTGGGTTTGTTCCTTGCTATACCTCGACTTCCCAAGTGCTAGCATTGCAAGCATGAACCACCACACCTGGCTTGGAGATTTTTCTTTTTAAAAAACTTTTTATTGATTCTTTGCGAATCTCACATATGTATCCCAATCCCATTCATCTCCCTGTCCTTTCATAGCCTCCAACCTCGTAACTTCCCTCGAAAAGAAAACAAACAAACAAAAACATCTCACAGGGGAGGTTGTGGTGTGTCATGCTGTGTCATAGTTTACCCTCTGATCCACACATCTTTATTTGCAAATGTTCATTGCAACTGATCATTGGTCAGGTTCGAGACCTTTGGCTTCTGCTACATTATCAATACTGGATCCTCTAAGTATCCTATTGTTGTCTGGGTCATAGAAATCCTGCAGCTTTGGATCTACAGGACCCCTTCACATGTTCCAGCAGTTCGTAGATGGGGTGTGTTGGTGCACCCACTCAGGGACTTGGAGATCTGAACCTGGGTGGAAGCCGAGTTGGTCAGTCCACCAGCTTTCCTACAACCATGGCACCAGGCCAGGTCTACTGTGCTGCCTACTGAGACGCAGGGCCTGCAGAGCTCTATTCTTAAGTGTTGGTGCCTAACCACTTAACTAAGCGTTTCTACTAAAGTCACCTCCCTCCAATTCAGCATATTCAGTATAGGCTCACGTTCCTTCTGCTCCACTCTTCTCATCCCCAATCCATCCCACACATCCAAACTATCAAAGCCTGTTGACCTTACTCCCTCAGCACAAACATCTACATGACTTTCCACTCTTCCATGGTAACTCTTCCAGTCCACCATCATTGCATCCCAGACCACAGCTGTGCCCTTCCAATGTCCGTCGTCAGTCTCCTCCTTGTCCAATCCACTCTAATTTAGCAGCCAGAGAAGATAACTGTGGAGGGCAAACATGGGTGTGAGATTGTAAAATGAAGAGAAACCTGGAAATGTCTGGTTGCTCCTAAGATCATGAATCTCTTTTGTAACCATCTTGTTTGAAACTCTCAAATAACCATCTTGATTGAAGATCTCAGACAGCCTGCATCTCACAGCGCTCACCAAAGGAGGAAAACCCACCATATCTGTTGTATATGGCACTTATATGATTGAATCTGGTTCCTTTTACGTTACTTAATACAAGGCCTGACTATATATTTAGCCCGGGCTTACAAGTGACAATTGTCAGCCTCTGTCTGCCAGTGCCAGGACACACATGTGGAACACCAGCTCTGTCTCCCACACTCTCCCTGTTTATTTGCCTGAGGTCGGGATTATGTTTGTTCCTTTCTCCAGTATAAGTCAACACAGGCAGAGTTCTTGCACATCTTATGCATACTATAAATACACATTCACAAATGAACGAACTTGGCTATTCTGAAATCATCTTTGAGTCCACTGGAAGTCTACAGCTGGTAGCAGTAAGAGCAATGAGTGTGTCTTTGAGTCGCAGACAGCAATGAAAAGGCAAAGAAGAAGGCATCCATGGGTATTTGAAATCTGATTTTACTAGCTGACAGAAATCAAGGCATCACAAGTCATTAGCTTCAATTTTCTTATATTTGCCAGACATGGTGGCACATGCCTTCATCACAGCACTTGGAAGCAAAACCAGTAGATCTCGGAGAATTTATATCTTGATCTATTACCAAGTTCCAGAACAGCCAGGGCTACATAGTGAGACCCTGTCTCCAGAGGGAAAGAAAACTTCTTACACTGGTGTTCATTCAGCTTCAAACATCACTTCAGACTTAGACAGATGCTTTGCAAGAACAAAGGACTTTACAAGTGTGTGTCCATCAACCATGTCCTAGTTGGTCAAGAACAGAAATGTCCGAGTGACAATGTAGGTAAGAGAGAATACTCTATGACCAAACATTGAGAAAACAACACTTATTGGGGCCTGTGTTCTTCTTCCCTACTTACGTTACAGCCTTTGTCTTTTCAGACTTTTATAATGCAAAACCTCTTTTGTAATTAAAATACACTCAGTAGTAAATGTTTTTTTCTGTCTTATCACTTACCTTTGTGTTGTCTATGATACTCTGAAATATAACCAATTTCATTTAATTTGATTTTTAGAGTGGTATAGTCCTCCAACTACTTTTTGCCACCCTCCTGAAGATGCTGCAGGTTATAGGCTGTTTATTCATTACTTCAGCTGTTAACAAATTTACTGGTCATTTTATACAAAAATGTCAGGCTCTGTGCTAGGAACTAAACAAATGGATTCAAGGCCTTATCTGCACAGATTTTGTACTGGGAATGGTAGACCTTTGATGTATAATCACTTCTGAGTATGCAACTGCACACTGACCAATGCTGTTAACATGCCAGGATGCAGAGTGCAGTTCGTATAGTGACTATTTCCAGGTTGCTCAGTCATGGAATCTGCTAAGGAGTCAGAAGCCCATCTGTGGCAGAAGCTGCCATTCTTGGGTTTGTCCTTTGAGTGGACATCACTGCCTCAACCCTGTTTTTCGTCCTTCCATCCCAGAATCACAACTTGCATCCATCTCCCCACTCAATGCAAAGTGTATATCTATCAGAATGTCCAAGACTAACTCGAGACCAAATGCTGGAGGGGACGCAGAGTGATGGGAATGTTCATCCTGGTGGGAAGCTGAAAGCACACAGCAAACAGCAGCTTGGAAGACATTGGAAGTTTCCTACAAAGCCAAGCATCCTATTGGCACACTGCCAGCAATTGCACACACTGGTATTTGCCCAACTTAGTTGAAAATATATCCATAATCCTACCCAGGGAAATTGCAGGGCACACTGGGGTACAGAGCAATACCCTATCTAAAACAGACAAACAAACAAAAATAACCCAATGTTTATAGATGTTTAAATCATAATTTTCAAACTTGGAAGCAACCAAGACATTTATTTTTTAGATTTAACTATTTTTATTTTATGTGTATGTATGCATATTTTTTGCCTTCATGTATGTGTGTGCATCATGAGCGTGTCTGGTGCCCATGGAGGCCAGAGGAGAGCGTCAGGTTCCTGGAACTGGAGTGACAGATGGTTGTGAACTGCCATGTGTATATGGGAAATCAAACCCAGATCCTCTGGAAGAACAGCCAGTGCTCTTAACCACTCAGCCATCCTTCTAGCCCCCAAGATGTTCTTTAGTAGTTGAATAAACTGGTATCTCAAGAAAAAAAGGGAGTATTTCTCAGCACTGCAAAGAAATGAACTATGAAATCATGAAAAAAGACAGAGGAAACTAAAGCACATGTTACTAAGTGAAAGAAGCCAAACCTGAACACATGACACCCTGTACGATTATCCAATATAACTCTGGAAAAGGCAAAGCAGAAACAGAGACGATCCACAGCAAGCAGGAATGTGTGACGAGGGAGGGATAAACAGTAGACCACAGATTTCCAAGCCAGTAAAACTATTGTACAATACAATCATGGCAGATGCATGCTACTATGAATGTGTCTGTGTGGGAACCCACAGAATACAGACAATGAAAGTGAGCCCTAATGTAAGCCATCCTTGTGAATGCTAACCAAGTGTCAACGTGAGATTCATTGACTATAACAAACAGGATGCTGTGTGTAGAGGGTGGAGGGCTTATATAAGGGAATTCTCTACTTTCTGTTCTATTAAACTGTGAAGAGTGATCTAAGGATATTTGTGCAAAAGTACACTCATGAGTGCTAAGGAGATTTTTAAAAGGAGAAATCATGTGGTTGAATGGATCAGAAAATTTTTATGTGAGGCTTGGGGCATAGGAAGATTTTGAAGTACAGTAAAATAGTTTGAGGTCAAAGGGATAGACTTCTGGGGCCAGTGACGTGGCTCAGGTAAGAGTGCCTGTCTCCAAGCTGGCTGACCTGAGTTCCATCTCCAGAACCCACATGACAGAAAAAGAGAACAGATTCCTGTAAGTCTGATCTCCACCTGTGTGCCATGCCACACGTGCACTAACACGCAGGCAGCGTAATAGTATTAATGATTAATTAAAGTAAATTACATTTGGCTCTCAGAGGCTTCCAGTGTATTTCACACTAATTAACTAATTTGGGGTTCTTTCTGAAAGATGTGTCAGCCTTATCAATGATCATTCACATCCTGACAGCATCACATTCATTTTTTTGTAGTCTTTCCTTGGAATTGGCTGATCCTGCCCATAATTCCAGACTGCAGAGTTACAATACTATAAAAATTAAAGCTCAAATCAATGCAAATTTAGCACCAGAGCATCTACAAAAACATGAAATAGTGAGTCTCAAAGGTTGGCATCCAATATAAGGTAACTAGTTGAGATAGCTGCGGGCGTCTCTGTGTCTGCTCCTGGGAAAGAGAGACTTGAAAATGAACATAGAATAAGCATCACTCTGACTTAATTGCACATGCTCACTTCTCTATCAAAGCATCTTTGAATAAGAACCTAGGGATGCTGCCCACAAGCCCAGCCAGAAGCTGTGAAGGAGAGGTCCACTTTCTGCCATGTGCCTGCTTCTAGTTTTTAAAATCTGCCCCTTTACAACGAAGTCTAGGTTGTGGCTTGGGAGCTTAGGAGACGAGGAGAACATTCTTATTTGGCATCCATCCCAAAGATTAACAGTCAGTAGAAATAAAGCTTCTTGACTGACCAGACAGTTCTCAAGGGAGGAAAAAGAAGTGCATCTCTGAAAATTGGATCAGAAGGTGTGATTTAATAAAGCATATTCTAACTCTTTTTTTTCTTTTTAAAAATGTAAGGTGTTGTGTAAAAGAGAGATCGATCTATGTGATTTTGTTTTTATCTTTAATTTTTAGTCTTTTAATCTTGTAGCTTCAACACACACACACACACACACACACACACACCCCTCTAACAGGGATCCCCTCTAAGTTGATTGTGGTTTTGGGGATCCAGCTGCCGTTCTGAGTCCTCTTGCTTTCTCTCTCTCAGGGTGTCCAGAAATCGTTGCACACTGGGCTGGTAGGATGAAGTAGAGTCCAGAATGGATGGCTTTCTGTAGGATCCTGGTTCTGTGAGGAGTAACTGTGCATGAAGCAGCAGGGAGCCGGGGGTAGGGGAAGCCTTCTCTGACGGTCTTCAAGGAAACAGGTTTCCTAGATGATCTTAGCTTGTATGCATACCTATATTTGAGGTTGGCTTATGCAAATACATTTTATTCAGGGTGAACCAGACCTATATATGGACTTTGAAGATTGGGAAGGAGTTTTCAAGGTAAATGAAAATCATTGGCTAGAGTTTAAAGTTCTGTGAATGCCTTATTTGTATGGAGAGGCATTCCAGGAATCCCGGGTACTTGCTGGGAGGGGTTCTTATGGAGTGGGAGAGGAAGTTGAACTTGTAGGTCTGCCAAGGACTACTTGACCTTCTCCAGGTAGAGGGTGTGGGAATTGGGACCCCCCTAGGCAAGGTCAGAGAAGGGTAAAGGGAGCCCTTCATTTCACACCAAGCTCAGAGGAAGCCTACCTTATACCACATAAGAGTGTGTTTGTGAGACAGGATACCACTATATACTCACTATGTAAAACAGGCTAACCTCAAACTCACAGAGATCCCTCTTCGTCTACTCCTGACTGCTAGGATTAAAAACACGTGCCACCATACCCTGCTTAAAGATTTATCCATCTTTCTTTTTTTTTTTTTTTTTAAACTTATATGTGTGTGGATGTTTTACCTGAACATATATGTCTGTGTGTGGTGCCCAGGGAGGCCAGAATAGGCCATCTGGTCCCCTGTAACTGTAGCTACAGACAGTTGTGAGTTATCATGTGGGTGCTGAGAACTGGGCCCAGGTTTTCTGGAAGAGCAGACATTGAACCATCTCTCTAGCCTCAAAATTTTGTTTATGTGTACATGCATTTTGCCTGCATCTATGCAGTGTCCTTAGAGGCCAAATGGGGCTCCAGAGCCCCTGAAGACTGGAGTCAGAGATGGCTGTGATTAGCCATGTGCCATGCTATGATCCAAACAGAGAGCCCCGCCTGGGTAGCACACGCTCTCTCTCTCCAGTCCCTTGTGATTATTGTTCTATGTGTAATTCACTTAACTTGTATGTTTGGTTCTAATCTCTTGGGGAAAGGGCATATTATAAACATCATTTTGAACTCACCATTTTCAAATGTGATAGAGTTGATTGTTGTTGTTGTTATTGTTGAGATGGGATCTCACTGTGTAGCTCTGATTTGCCTGACACTCACTATGAAGTCCACGCTGTCCTCAGACCTAGAGATCCACTTGTCTCTGCTTCCCAAGTGCTGGGATGAATGGCGCCCACCCATGCCCCTGTTTGGTAGATATTTTAAATACTAAATTTTGTGTCTAGTTCAAAGGACATGCAAACTGTTCACCTTTCTTAACACAAACAATGATGATCACATTGACTGTTTTGATGTTTTGAAAGTGATGGTTTAACCAACTTACATTCTAACAGGTGCATATTGTTTCCTGTATTTAAACTTCACTCTTTGACCACACATTTAGAAAATGTTTAGGCATCTTCCAAGAGCGATCACAGATTTATTTTCCACTTACAATGATGGCAAATGGGAACCAGCCAGTGGTGTTCGTAATATCACTTTCAGTACCAGACCACTCGTGTTCAGATGGACACTGAGTGCTCACGTGCTGTTGTAAGGTCAGTCTCCTACGCAGAAAAACAGACATAATGAGTACCGAGTGGTCAAAAGTGTGGGAGGTGGGGGGACTTTGGATGGTAGTCCATGTGACTTTTGCTGAGCTATCCTTCACCAGAAGGCCTTTAAACCTGTCCTTTTTTCTGACTGAGCTGTGTCCGTGGAACCAGGGAGCTCTTTATTGAACAGCTTTATCTCCCTGTCATTTTTAGAAGAAATCAAAAAATACAGACACAGCTGCCGAGTACTCAGTAAGCCATTTATGAAACTCATTGATAAACATTAAAGTGGAAGGTATGTTTCTGCTTTCTCTGGTCTGATGCCCTTTTGCTATGGTCAGCACATATGAGAGGCATGACACATCCCCACCGGGCTGGCTACTGGGCTCAGCTTCCCAGCAGGCTGTCTGACAGCATCGGTGTCAGGAGGAGGAGCTGGCACTGGCAGATGTAGAGAGACAGCTCCTTCAGTAATTGTGACACTGTTCAATGGCACGGTTGGCAGAGGACCCACACTGCAATCCATCTCCAAGTGTGCGCTGAGGTCAGGCGTGCTACTCACAGCCAGTAGCCAAGTTCGCAGGGACACTAAGTACCAAGACAGGACAGTTCCAGAGACATAGGCTGCCAGCACATGACTTTGGCTGGAGGACTTTCTGATAGGGGTGCTTAGATGCTGGGTGATCTGGGTGGTTTGTGCCTCAACTTCCTTCCCACCTTCCCCATTCTGAGTTAGGCTAGGTGGCAGTCTGACAGTTCTGCCAGTCTGTTTGTCTGTCTGCCGCCTTCTGGGTTTCTCTCATGCAGGTGTTTCCCCTAATAAAAATCCTTCCACATTGAGCAGCTGACTTTCTGAGAGCCAGAATAAGACACTAAGTTAAAAACCACTGATTCTTGGATTGCTTGGCACTGCCCCAGAAATAGAAAGTCTGAAACAGTTGTGTATGATCTTCAGCAAAGTCCCCAGCCAGGCGGCTGCTTTTCAGTGACGTGCCAGCCACTCTTTACAGTCAGCCTTAAATAAGCTCTTCCACATTAGCCTCTCAGCCTTGATTCAGTGAGCCAGTAATTCTCTGCAGCACTGCACATCTTTTTTAAATAGAGTAACTGGTTTCTTCTATATGTCCCCCTTTCCAGTAGGACTGGAAGAGACTTGTCTCTCTGTTGCATTTTTGCCCAATCAAGGGGTTTCCTTATTTGTATTTTTTTCCAATGTAATATTTTTATTGATTTTTTTTTCTTTTGAGAATTTCACATCTTGTACACCAATACACTCACCCCAGTCCTCCCAGGTCTGCCTCCCACCCTTGTGACCTCCCCCCAAAAGAAGAGGAGGAGGGGGAGAGAGAAAGGGAAGGAAAGGGGAGGAGGAGGAGAGGGGGAGGGGAGATGCAGAAGAGGAGAGGGAGGAGGAGGGAAAGAGGGGGGAGGGGAAGAGGGGAAGGGGAAGAGGGGGGGAAGAGAGGGAGAGGGAAAGGGAGAAACCAAGTTCAATTTCTGCTGCCCATATACTCACTGGAGCATAGTCAAGCTCCCAGTGGCCAGCCCCTTAAAGAAAATTGAGTCCTTCCCCACCCACACCTCTGCCAGAAGCCCTCAGTTGTTGAGAGCTACAACACTTCAGCATCCTTATCACAATTTTTAGAGTTCTCTTCAATAGTTTCCTGTCTAGATTGTTCTTTTTTGGGTGAGGGTGGAGGTAGGGTTTGTCACAGAAGCCTTTTATGTCCCTCTTTCTCAACTGTGAATCTGCAGTCATCAATATCAGCGCACAAGTATCTTCCTTGCTCTTTAAGTCAGTGGGAACGCAGATTCTGGACTTCTGCCAAGGACCTCCTCAGGGTCTCTAGTTATAGTACAGACCACTGATATCAACACAGCCCTCTGCTGCAGCACGGGACACCCATCACAGCCCTCAGTGGCATTACAGGTCAAGGACATTGACGTGGTCTCCCCGGCAGTACAGCCCATAGACATTAACATGGCTTGGGGGCGGGCAGGCAGGACAGACCACAAACATCCACATGGCCTTTGATGGCAATATTGGCCATGGACATCACCATATCTCCTGACTGCAGCAGGACCACAGACCCAGACTTGGCCCTCAGCAGCAGCACAGCCCACAGACATCAACAAGGCTTCAGGCAGTGGCACTGACCACAGACATCCATCCGCTAGCCTCTGGCAGTAATGAGAACCTCCAATGGCAATCCAGACCTTGAACATCCACATGAACTCCAGACTTCAATACGGTCTAGGATCATGGGATACCAACATGGCCAGCAAGGGCCAGAGAGGTCTTCCAAGGAGATCCAATCCAGAAAATTAAATGTTCTTCATCTCGGATATTCTGTTGAACCAGAGATCACGTATGTGTAGTATGTTTTCAGGCTGAGTCTGTGTAAACTCCATACTGCTGCACATCATCCTGTCGGTCCTACTCAGCAATGACATGTCCCCTCCCCCCCACCATCCACCACGGCCTTCTCTAACACCTGCACTGCTGCTGTGTCTCTAGTTCCATCTCTCTCCTCTGAGCACTCACCACTGTTCCTCCATCTTTCTCGCCTCTCCATTGCGTATTTGTTCATCACGGTGGTGTTGGCAACTGCACTGTGTCATATAGTATATTTTTTGTCTAAACAGCTTTACATGAAAATATTCATTGCAAGGTTGGTCTGGTTCAAGGTTTCTGGTTTCTGACGCACCACAAATACTGGACCATCACCATGTTGGTATCCCATGATCTACTGCCCAGACCAATCCGAACTAGTCTTGGATGTCCTGCTGTTGCCCAGAGTCAGGGGGATATGTTGCTGAGCAGGGCATCTGGGGATAGGTTTTGTGGGAGCTCCTGTCTGCTATACACCTCCCAGCCCTCAATATCTGCTGCCCAAGGCTCATCGGCAGGGTTGATCTTTGTGTTTGCAGCCTGCTGCCGAGACATAGAAGAGAAAGGTATACATTCTTCATTTTCGGCTGAGCACATCTCTGTTCTACCATCTCTCTTTCAATTTCACTTCAAAAACATCTTCCCATAAGTGTCTCTCTCTGTCTCTCTCTCTCTTGTCTCTCTCTCTCTCTCTGTGTCTCCTTCTCTCTGTCTCTCTCTCTCTCTCTGTGTCTCCCCCTCTCTCTCTCTCGGCTGCCATGGGTCTCTCAGACTTCTCAGAAGGTGCCAGCAGCCATCGTTCTCTTCATTTTTTCCAGGTTTGCTTATTTTAAAACAAAACTAAAACTATTCTAGGTTCTACAGCTGCATTCACTGTCACAGTGGAACAGGTAGGACCCAGTTATCAACCACGAAAAGACAATGGCATGCAAAACTCTTACACTTTTATACAAAAACCTTAAGCTAATGGCCTTTCTTTAAAAAAAAAAAAAAAAAAAACAATTTATCTTATATGTATGTGTGTGAGCCTATAAGTTGGCATGTGCTATGTGCATGCAGCTAAGGTAGAGATGAGAAGGTATCTGTAATTGGAGTTACAGGCAGCTATGAGCTGCCATGTGGGGGCTGAGAATTGAACCTATATCCTCTGCAAGAGCAGCCAGTGCCCCTAACCATTAACCTCTCTACCCTGCTCCTAATGGTCTTCCTAGACTTTTTCAGGACTTCCCAGTTGCTACTCTTAATTTGCTGTATTTTTGCTTCCTACTCTGAGCCGCTTTTGAAAAGAGAAAGTCAAATTTGTTGTCCACAGATTCTTTGGAATCCATATGTAAGCCAACATAACACAGAGCCTGTGTAATTTATATTTAACTGTGATGATCATGTTTTCATATAATTTTCCTATCTCAAGCAGCAAGTTTATATAGGAACGTGCAGATGGCAGTCTGTGAATATGGAATACAAGCTCTGCAGATACAGCTATTCCTTAAACATCATCACATCCTGGAGCCTAGGGACTTATGCTCCCCTTTTGTAAATATCCCTCCCTTCCAAGTCCATCTGGCTTCTTCTTTAAGCCATCCTCAAGCATGGTCTTGTCAGAGGCCTTCTCTATAGATATATTCCACTATTCCCTCCCCAATTCTGCACTGCATTTCTTCATAAAGCTTATTACCATGTGATACATTATTTATTTGGTTTACTTTCTGTATCCTCCTAAAAAGTATTAGCTCCATGTACACACATGCATACACACAAATACACACAAAGACCATGCTAGAACAGTGCCCTACATGAGATAGGTATTCTGTAACGATTCGTTAAATAATTTGCAGAACCTTCAATCAATTTGCATTTTGGAATGTGTGTATAGAATTAAACTACATCTTACATGTAGTTTAATTACATGTTACATTCTGAATTACATCAATAGTATGTTTATTCCTTCTTCTCATACAAGGTCTCACTTTGTAAGCCAGTGTGGTGGTTCGAATAAGAATGGCCAGGGAGTGGAACGCTTTGAGAGGATTAGAAGGATTAGGAGGTGTGGCCTTGTTGGAGGAAATGCATCACTGGGGGTGGGCTCTCTCATCTCTTGCTGCCAGTGGATCCGGATGTAGAACTCTCATCTACTTCTCCAGCACTCTGTCTGCCTGTGTTCTGTCATGCTCCCTGCCATGATGATAATGGACTACGCCTCTGCAACTATGAGCCAGCCCCAGTTAAATGCTTTATAAGAGTTGCTTTGGTCATTGTATCTCTTCACAGCAATAGAACAAGTGTCTAATCAGACAGACTGGCCTCAAACTCCTTATGCCCTTGCCTTAACCTCCTGAGTGCTGAGATTAAACAAATGTAACACTATGACGAGAAGGAAGATTTTCCTTTCCTTTCTTTGCACCTATTTATTTTATTTCATAAGTGTAAGGGGCATATAAAAACGTGTCACAGCACACACATGGACTTCAGAGAACAACTCAAGGGAATCAGCTCCCTCTTTGTTCCTTATGATTTCTAGGGACCCAGTTCAAGTTGTCAGGCTTGGTCACAAAGTGCTTTTATGCCTGGGCCATCTTACCAGCCCCTAAATGAATTTTCAACACATACTTTGTCTACAGACATATAGTTTAGAAGTGCATATTGATTTTGTTATCTTTGTGTTCTAGTAGAATTTCCTTCAGCAAATGTATTTGAAATGCCATAAATAATTACACTAATGCCTAATTTGTGCCTACTGCTCTAAGTGCTCCTTCTGTGTTAATTCACTCCAGCCTCTAATAGCCCAACAGCACAGTTATTACCCCTGTCTTCCAGATAAAAAAGCCAATGCAGAGAAAGTCTATCATCTACTCAAGGTTACACAGTCAACAAAAGGCAGAGCCAGTACTCAGCCCCAGCATTCCAGCCTGGCCTCCATCCAAACTTTTAACTACCTTCCACAGACCCCTTCATCTGCAGAAAAGGACAGCTGTCGTTTAAAGTCGGGAAATATCAATGTTTTCCATTTCTTGTACATTCTACTTAACATGGGTATATTACATTGTTCTGGTTATTTAAAAGATCCAAATTACCCTTCCTAAAGTTTCTAGAAAAGGTTAACTGCTTAAGCCATAGACAATCTTAAAGCGTCAGCAAGGAATTATCGCCGGTTGCCGCTTCTCTCTCCCTAACTGAGCAGCTTTTTATATACAAGTTGCACTTCACTACATTTGCAGAATCACCCTAGCAGTTCAGGGGATGCACTTCCATAATACAAGTAATTAGCTTGTAAATGTTCCCAGGGGAGAGCAGCTAAGTCTCTCTGTAGCTTGGGACAAGCATGGCCTCACCTGTCTGGGAATGTTCCTGAGGGAGACAGACCCCAGAGCAACCATACCCTGACACTACGTAGTCCTCGTTCTTAGTTTTATTGGTTTTTTCGTTTGCATGTTTGTTTTTTGTTTTTGAAACAGAGTTTCTTTATGTAGCCCTGGCTGTCCTGGAACTCACTCTGTAGACCAGGCTGGCCTGGAACTCAGAAATCCACCTTTCTCTGTCTCCTGAGTGCTGGAATTAAATGAATGCTTCACCTGCCTCTGCCCAGCTTCATTCTTAGTTTGTGCTGCTCTAGTCAAAATGACAATTACCTCTGTGAGCACCAGATGCCCTTTTAAAGCAAACATCACTTTAAATTTTTTTTTTTTTTTTTTTTTTACTGATTTCGGATAGCTGATGAGTTTGAGAGACGGATTTTGTCTGATTACAGTGTTGTACAGCACCCTGGAATTTTTGTCATGTCCATCTGGGAAAACCACTTGGCAAGTTTTCCAAGTTTCAAATGCAGGTGTGAAATAAACTTCAGACTTGCAGGGTGATGAGTATGGAGGCCAGGCTCTCGGATGACCACTGTTTGCCACCAAGCACCGCGTGCTAGGAATCTGTGCAAACACCGGCTGTGGACTTTGAATTGCCTTTGCAAATAGCTCGTTGTGTTTCCTGCCAATTTTGCTTCATTTTCTGATGCAAATAGCAGATGTGCCAGTAAGTGTCTACGAATTTGACTGGATTGCCTTGCGTTCTTTTTTTAATCCTAGCAATTTTCGATTTCAGAAGAGTGAAGGTGTTGAAAAGAGTTCCCGGATTTCAAAATTCCCATTAACATTTTTTTAAAGAGAAAGAGTTTGACATGTCTCCTGAAGCAGCTGCTCTAAATCACTATTGATTGCCTTGATGTGCAGTTCTAGAAATAAACAGAAGACTTGTCTCACAAACATTCCTACTATGATTTAGCAGAGGCTTTCTGATAACTATACCTGTCTTCACTTCCCAAACAGTTCACCAAATCCTGTGTTTTAATGGCAATCTATGGACCTAATAGCATTGGTTATCCCATCTTACATTCTGCTTAAAGTACATAGTATAAATCCAAGCACATCCTTAAAAGTCACTTTCCAATCAGGCCCAAGAGATGGTTCAACATTTAAAAGAGCACAGGCTGCTCTTCCGACACCGTGGTTCTATTCCTAGCACCACATGACACTCACAACTGTTTGCCTGAAGCTAGAGTTCCCGGGGACCTAACACTCCATTTCATCCTCTGAGAGCACTGCAGGATCATGATGCACAGACTTACTTGTAGGCACTCACACATACACATAGAAAGAAGAAAAATTTTAAACTCCTCTCCAATCCTGGCATGGTAGCACATGCCTTAATCCCTCAGGAGACAGAGGCAAGTGGATCTCTAGGACTTTGAGGCCAGTCTAGTCTACATAGCAAGTTCCAGGCCAGCCAGGGCTACAGAGTAAGACTCTGCCTAAAGAAAATTAGTTATTCTTCATAATAACCACCAGGATACAAAGTGAACACTATATAGTTAGTTTCTAGTGTTTGTATTTCTCCTTTCCACTTAGGAAAGCCTCCAGGAACCTGATTCTATTCTGCTCTTGAGGTTGCACATATGACTCAGGCTAAGCCAATGAGAACATTTCAAGTCCCTGGCATTTTAAAGAGGTGAGACATGGAGATGGAGGCCGGCAGTCACAGTGAATGGCATTGTTACCGTGAAGAAAACTAATCTGAAGAAGCAAACACGTGGAGGAGACAGCTGAGAAAAGCACAGGGGAAAGTCCAAGTTTTATAACATTACAAACTCCTATATGGGGGTCACCAATGTGGCTCAGCAAGTAAGGCACTTGCTGTAAAATCCTGAAGACCTGAGTTCAGTCCCCAGGATCCATGATAAGGTGGAAAAAGATGACTGACTCTACACTGCTTCCCTGACCTTTAATTCATGCACCATGACAAACCCCCGACACAATATAATAATAAACTAATTACTCTTCTCTCTTATAAGAGCCAGTGAATTCTTTGTAATCTAGGTCAGAGTTGTGGTCCTTGTAATTAATAACCTTTTAATGATATGTATGAGGAGGGAATGAAGTCCTGAGAGAATGAAATTGGTCCAGGGACACAACAACCTCAAGGACCTGGTGCCTCCCATGGGAACTGGCAGAACCTCCTTCTGATCTACATACAGATGTTGACAGTGTGTGCAATAGCTAGCAACAGTACCTTTGGGATGACTGCAACCGGAGACTACTCTCTACAGAGACCTATCAAGATTAGCTATCCCTGCCTCCTTGTTCAGGTGCCTCCTCAATTCTGATGTATAAAATAAGCTGGATGAAGTTTCTGGGTTGTTGTAGGTGCCCTCCACCACAGTGAGCACAGCCCACCCAGTTGTAGCTTTTGTGTGTGTGCATCTATTGATTCCTTAGTCCCAATTCACCTTAGTCAGGTTTCTAGAACCAAGCCATACAGGATGTGGCAGATAGTCACCTGCAGGATCCAGACCAGTACCATGGGGAGTTCTCTTAACATTGGAACCATAATTGCCCCATTTTTATGAACTAAAATGTTTCTGAGTATAGACTATATTATAGCTAGCTATGCAAGGTATGGTGGCACATGCCTATAATTCCAGCACTCAGGACTCTGAGGTAGTAGGATCACAAGTAATAGCTACTGGGTTACATAGCTAACCCTGGGATCCTGTGAGATACTGTCTTTAGGTGTTGTTGTTTGCTTTGTTTTTAAGGAATACAAGAAGAAAGAAAGGAAGGGAGGGAGGGAGGGAGGGAGGGAGGGAGGGAGGGAGAAAGGAAGGAAGGAAGGTTTCATGATCTTTGTAACCTAGCTTTAACTATAAGATCAAGAACACTGTGGTGCACAGTTAGTTTGCTCAGGACTAATCTGCCATGTGGCTTTGATAAGGCTTTTATAATAGGAAGTAACAGGAAGTTGAAAGATAATCCTGACTTGGCATTGGTTTAATTAATGAGCTCAACAGATCATTAAAGATTAATATTTGTTTATCTTAACACTCTGCATCCTCCATGTGCTGCCTTGTTCCAGAATGGCCAGCAGAGGAGAAAGGAGTTTTCTCAGAAATACCCTCTAGACTTTGTCTAATGTGTTACTGACTACCACTGGGACACCAACCAACACAAGAACAAAATGAATGGGACTGAGTGTCTTAGTTGGATTTTGTTGCTGTAAAGAGACACTATGAACAAGGCAACTTTTTCATTCTGGCTGACTTACAGTTTCAGAGGTCCAGTCCATTATTGTCATGGTAGAAAGATGGCAGCCGCAAACAGACATAATACTGGAGAAAGAGCTGAGAATTCTACATCTTGATCTATAGGCAACAGAAGGGCATTGTCATCTAGAGGCAGCAAGGAGGAGACTCTCCTCTGCCCTGGGTTGAGCTTGAGCATAGCACCTCAAAGCCCACACCCACAGTGACACACTTCCCCTAACAAGGCCACACCTCCTAATAGTACCACATTCCATGGGCCATACTTATTCAAACCACCGCGCTGAATAAATCAAAAAATGTATCTGGGACCTCAGGAGAGATGCTACCTTTTCTGTGTAGATTGCTAAATGATCATCTGAAAAAAAAATTGGGGTTCTTAACAACAGTATTTTAACAACTAACTATTCACCATAACCACCAAGGTTAATCAAAATACCTATTATAAACCTGTTTACATTCTACCTTGAAAGTTTTTCTATCAAAAGTGTCATCTTACAGTGAAAATAAATATGTAAGATTAAAATGCAAGTTTTTTGCATTCAAGTTGCTAAATGTCAAATTTACCTTGATATTGCTGTTAAAATACTCAGACTATTTTTGAAGGCTCAGCCAAACATTTAATAATTTTGATAATATATATGTAAGTAACCACCAGCCAATCTCATTAATGTTCAAAGGGTTTTGAAAGTGTGTTTTCTCTTCTCTCCTCCCCTCTCTGCCTCCTTCTCTCCCTTCTTCTTAAAATTTGTATGTATTCATTATTTATAACATGATTCTCTATGGCATTTTCATGAATATACATAATTTATTTTAATCATATTCACCCCCATTACCCTCTCTTGTACCTCCCCCACTCCTGTGTATCAGCATTTTCTCCATGTCTTCTTTAAGAAAAAGTTGAGATCCGGACAGTACCATTCTTCACAGAAACAGGGGGAAAAGACTTAAAACTTATAAAGAATCACAAAAGAGATTAGGCTACCCATAATAATCCTGAGATAAAAGGATGCTGCTGGAGACATATCCAGATGTGATTCCAAGTGCTGCTACAATCCATAGTAATAAAGGCAGCACAGTCATGGCACGGACATAGACACATGGGTCAGTGAAATAGAAGAGAGGATTATGCAACAACAGCCACATGACTCTTCACAAGGATGCCAAAGTACACACTGAAGAAAAGATAACATTTTCATCAAGTTATGCTGGGGAAACTGGATATCTACATGGAAGAATTAAAATACATCCTTATCTCTCATCAAGCAGAAGCTCCAAATGCATCAAAGATCTCAACACAAAACTTGAAACTCTAAAACTACCGGAGGAAAGGTATGGAATACACTTCAAGACACAGGCATATTTCATCCCAGCACTTGGGAAGCAGAGCTAGGCAGTTTTTTGTGAGTTTAAGGCCAGTTTGGTCTATGTAGTGAGTTCCAGGATAGGGTTAGGAAGAGCAATCCTGCCTTATTAATCATCCCAAAACATATAGAGACTAGGGGATGGCTCAAGAGCTAAGAACACTCATTGTTCTTGTTGGGGACGTGAGTTTAATTCTCAACACCCATATGGTGGCTCATAACCATCTGTAAATCCAGTTACAGGGCATTTGATGTCTCTCTTCTTTGTAGGCGCTGCATATATATGGTGCATTTACATACATTTGGGTAAAATACACATAAAATAAAAGTAAATAAACCTTCTAAAATGATATAGGCATAGGTAAGGACTTCTGAATAGGACTCTAATACCTAAGGAAATCAGACCAACAACTGACAATTTCATGGAGTCTCATGCAATTTAAAAGCTTATATACACCAAAAGAAACTGTCAGTCGAATCAAAAGGCAGCCTATTGAATCAGATAAAATCACTATCAGCTATACTTCTGTCAGAGGATTTGTATCTAGAATACAAAGAACTTAAATTAAACCTCAGTATGGATATAATAAGTCATCAGGAGTTGGCCTGATACTGTGCCTGTTCAGCAAAGTAATAGTAGAAGCCTCTCCCCTAGCACCTATGACCTACCTAGTCACAAGTTCTAGGCACTGATTTCAAGACAAGGTATGGAGCACCTTGATGTCGAGTCACCTTTAATTCCAATCATAAGGTGGTTGGTTATTCCGTTGACATTCACGCCACTATTACGCAAGTGTGTGATCATCTTGCCAGGACAGCCATTATTATAGCTCCTTGGGTTTGCAGTTGGGTAACATTGGTGGGACTCTTCTATTCTAGTAGGAATGTGTTTCCTCTTCGGAACTGTTGGTCAGTGAGATCCTTCAGACCTCCTAGACATTATAGGCGATTGTCAGTGCTTCCAGTTACCCTCCACAACTTGAAGGTAAGGCCCTATGGCTGAAGACACCACACACTTGAATCATAGAATGCAGAGCAATCAAGCTGGTACTCACCTGGAAGCTTCCTCCCTACTGGATAGTTTTCATAGTGCTGGAAGATGCTATGCATGCTGCCAGAGGAGAGAATTATTATTGATGTTATTGTGTGTGCCTGGAAGCTATGAGAACACACACACAGGCATATGAACACACGTAAGAGTAAAAATAAATAAAATTTTAAAATAAAAATAATTGTCTATACCATCTGCTGAAATAATTGCAAGAGGAATATCTCTATATTAGATCTATTTCTCTCATTCTGGCTTTGTAATTTGTAACTTGATATCATAAAGAATAAAACAATGGGAAGGCAGAAAATGTATGTTAAAATAAGCGTAAACTGCCGGGCGGTGGTGGCGCACGCCTTTAATCCCAGCACTTGGGAGGCAGAGGCAGGCGGATTTCTGAGTTTGAGGAAGCCTGGTCTACAGAGTGAGTTCCAGGACAGCCTGGGCTACACAGAGAAACCCTGTCTCGAAAAACCAAAAAAAAAAAAAAAAAAAAAAAAAAAAAAAAAAATAAGCGTAAACTAAGAGCACATTATTAGAAAAGCCAAAGTTGTAAATATTAAGCCAAAGCCAAATTCTCCATTACTGAAACCTATTCTGGAGTCACAGGAAATCTCCCACACCAAACAAAATAATAGGACTGGAAAAAAATTATATATCACAATTTTTATAAATAGGCATAATTGTGTTTTCAATTATTGCTAGAACAGTTTAATGTGAAATAAATAATATGTAACATACAATTTTGGTACAGAAAGCCAGGTGATATTAATAAACTAAAACTAAATAAGGATTATTGAATAACAATATCTCTGCAAATAGCTATTTGGGTGACTTGGGAGAGTAATTGGTTGGAAAGAGAAAGGGGATCAGTGGGAATGGGGGATAAGAAAGGGTTATCTGGGGTAAATATGATCAAAATACAGTATCTAAGAAGTAAGTGTCAAAAGTCCATAATTAAATTCATTAATATTTATAATTAATATATTAAAAAACATGAACATTACAAACATATAGAAAAGAAAGCTTGTTGCTGAGCAGCTGGGCGCACACCTTTAATCCCAGCACTTGGAAGGCAGGATCTCTATGAGTTCCTATTATTTGGGGTCTTTACCCCCACGGGAACATTCTCCATGAGGCTCTGGCTTTCCACCCAGTCATCATGCCAGAACCCAGAATGATAGCAAGCATTCAGAAAGCTCTCAGTAAGTATTTAATGGATAAATGTGTGAACACTTTCCAGCCACCTCGTCTTCTCCTCAGGAGAAGTTTTTGTAATAGGCTTTCCCCTGGCTTTTACATTTGCAGCAATAAGCATATAATCCAGAGCTGTATGGGAACCCTCTGGCACCTGGAAAGCTCCCGGCTGGACCCCCTACATCACAGGACTTTCAGTTGACACAAAGCCCACAAGTGTATGTTTGCTAAAGTGAATAGCGTCCTAACATTTACATCTTCTAACTCTAGACTAATTATGAGTTGCTCTTATGAGCAACAGGTCTTGGAACTATTGATTTCTACAGGGCTGTGGTTTGTGCGTGCGTGAGCATGGGTCCTGTTGGGTTGTATTGTGGATCCTGTGTGTCTGTCCCCAAGGCGGCTGGAACCTTGGCTCAGGGAGCAGAAGCACAGGAGTTTGACTGAGTTCAACTCCACGAGGTGCCAGGCTGACAATGAGCTGTGAGAAGTCACCGAGCTCCACTCTGGACATGGGGAGATCACAGTCTGAGACCCACGGGGGCAGAGCTCTTGAGTGGGGACCCCTGGCAAGAAGGCATTTGGGGATTGACTGGTCTCAGACTCCAGGTCCCAGCGGTGCCTGGGAGCCACGGAAGGGTTGAGACTGGGGGCTTACGGCTGGACCGACCGGCAGCAGAGAGGGACGAGGGAAAGAAGCTCTGGCAGTGACCCACAGGTTAGAGAGACTCTTAGTCACGGTGACTCGCTTGGCTGGGTCATGGCTGGCTCAGCTATCTAACTTGCTTGAATTGGTGGCCTCCATTGCTGGAACGCAGATTAGGCAGCAGCTCATTGGTTGAAGGCCCCCTCTACAGTTCTCCACAGCGGGGCCCCAAAGACAAGAAGAAGTCCATGATTTTAAAAGGTTTATTGTTATGGCAGAAAGTAGATGAAGCTATACCCTGTGTTCTCAGGGCAGGCCTGAGGTTAAATATCTTTTGCAAGGAGGAGGGTCTGGGAAAGAATGCTTAATTGACTATGCCCTCTGGCCTTTAGGTATCTCATTAATATGGAGATCTCTTGAGGCTCTGTGGCCTACAGTCACACCCTCTACCTGTGCTACATGACCTAAGGCCACAAACCTTTCTTTGGGAGGGGCTGTGGATAAGTGAAAGGAACCAGGGCCCAGGAGCAAGGCCAAACATCTACCGTCCCATTAGGGTCACTGGAGTTCAAAGAAGACTCAACTGGGTACCTCACTGCCTCTCACAGCCCACCGCCCCACAGATTTCAAATTTATGTTAGTTCCAATCTATATTTGGTTCAAAGGATGAGCAAAAGTACAAATGTAAACCTAAAGAGAGCCACTGTGCTCCATATCTGTTGCAACCCCTAGCTAACATTTCCAAAGGAGCTTTACAGGCTCCTGACGTCTGAGATGGTACACTTGGGATATCTGCCTCCTAGTATATGTGATTCTTGCTGGTAACTCAATTCAAGCAGTCTCCTGAACACTGTGTACTCCAAGAAGTAACTAACAACTCACTGTTACTTAAGGCAGGAGACTATGTATGAAGGATAAGAATTTACAGACTGCCATGGTCCTTATATCTTTCATTCTTCCCTCCCTCCTTCCTTCCCTCTATCCTTCCCTCTTTCCTTCCTTTTCCTCCTCCTTCTTCTTCTTGAGACCTGTTCTCACTATATTACCCTGGCTGGCCTGGAACTCACTATATAAGCCAGTCTAGTCTCAAACTCAAAGAGCTCTACTTGCCTCTGCTTCCTAGGTGCTGGGAATAAAGACAAGTGTCACCAAGCCTGGCTATCCTTGTCTTTCAACAGATGTCCCCTGGACCTAGATAATCCAGAGTCTGCTAATCTTGGCACACTTTCCACAACATTTACCAAAAGGTCAATCCAGGCAAGCGTGTAACACGATCATTAATGAAATGGAAGGGAAGTCCTATGAACTCTCTATTATCAATCATAAAGGCTATATACATCATCATTGTAAAAGGCAGACATTGGAGGTGATGGGAGATGGCTCACTGGGTCAAAGTATTGGCTGTACTAACCTGAGGACACGAAACCAAATCTCCAGCACCCATGTAAGAAGCAAGGCATGGCCATATGAACATCACGTTGGTAACCCCAGCTCTGCAGGAGGCATAGCAGGAAGATTCTACTGGGATTTAATGGCCTCCAGCCCATCTCCAGGCTGGAGACACCCTGTCTCAAAGGAGTAATGTGGAGAATGATAGATCAGAACACCTTATGTCCTCTCTGACTTCTGTGCAGTCATGTGTGCATACACCCCACATATGCTGCAGACCTGCAGACACACACACACACACACACACACACACACACACACAAGAGGGTAGGGGATTGAGTCAGCTAATTGGAAATGACTATGCTGTCTGTCTCCTCAAGCTGAGGCACCATCACAGAAATAACTCTTTTGCTATTCCTTAACCACATGCCCCACCGTGCTTCCAACAGAAGCCTCTGTCTTCCTCTCAACATGGTTGCTTCTTTATCCTCTCACTTGGCCAAAGGTCCCGGGCTTACTTTAGATGGGGACTATTCTGAATGCTGGGCCGTCACTAGCAAGTAGCTGACTCTACTGTTCATACTGCCAACTGGGATGGGGGCAAATGATGATGTCTGCTGGCCTGCTTCTCCTGCTGCTGCCCTGGCTTTTGCATTGTAAGTAAAGTTGCCAGGGTCCTCCGATCTTTCCTGGAACTGTGAGCTTTCACCTAGTACAAGGCTGAGGGTGGCCACTCAGACAAGGAGCCAGACTCACGGAGACTCCGCTCCCCGCAGGAGTTCCAGGTCTGTGCAGCGTGCAGTGGCAGAAGGTGTGCTGTTCACATTTGCTCATTTCCATCAGTTCCTTTCAGAGTTATTTTTCATGTTTCTCTTGGTTACCACTGCGGTGAAACAAAACTTTAAGAATAGGCAATAATAATCTTTATTGGTGTCCTTCAGCCAAAAGACAAAGCTTTAGATTTCAGCCTACTCTGATGGCAAAGGCTGCAACTGAGGATCTTGGTGTCCAGTGGCCTGTACATGGCACAAGCTTATGCCAGAGGCCAGGTGGATGTCTGTGGTCCGTGCTGTCGCCGGATACCTTGTGGAAGTCCATGATTCATGCTTCTGCTGACTGGAAAGGACAAGGAAACTCCAACAGTTGCATCGATGACAGCAGACTCACAGTTGTGAAAGACAGATGGCTTCTGTGGCAACCACCCCCTACACCCTTACCCCTCAAAAAATAAATAAATAAATAAAAGTAACAACCTAGACAGGAAGCCATCAAAGAGAACTCTTAAAAATTGTGATAAAGCAATGGGAGGGGACATCCTTGGTCCTGTGGGTGGAGGCTCGTTGACCCAGCATAGGGGAATGCTAGGGCAGTGAGGCAGGAGTGGGTGGGTGGGTGGGTGGGGAGAACCTCATAAAAGCGAAGGGGGGATGAGATATGGGGGTTTGTGGAGGGGAAACCGGGGAAGGGGGACATTTGAAATATAAATAAATAAAATAACCAATAAAAATATTGTGATGAGGATGCTGGTGTGTAACTCTCTCTACTGGGCAGGAAGGACTTACTTTTCTTTAAGGAAAGAGCCACTGAGAGTTTGGCCACACTCCAGTGACTATATGGGCAACACAAATTTAGACTTGTTTTTTCAGGGTTAGTTGGCCACAAGAATGGGGCGGGGCAGACCTGGAGGACTGGCAACTAAGGGTAATTGGGGTGCATTTAGTGAAATTCCCAAATAATCAATGAAATATGTTTTAAAAAGATAAAGTTTTTATAAAATAATTTTAACCAAAATAAATAAATAAATAAATAAATAAATAAATAAAATATAAATAAAATAAAATAAATAAAAAATTTTTCCCTTACTCACATGTGCTTACTTGTAAATACTTGCATTGGCTTCCCATCACTCTTATTTTGCTTTCTGTAGTGCATGAGTGTGACAAGCTGGGCAAGTCCTCTCTGTGCCACACACCCAGACCGATCCTACTTTAGTAATTCTATTTAATGACCATGCTTAACTCAATGACCACACTTCACCTGCACAGATCTAAGGAGAGTCCTTACTGGTTCTATCTCTGTTCACTGTTTCTTGTAGATCATTGATCATTTTTTATTTCCTTGAACTATTTCTGCTGACTCACTTTTGATTAGAATAACTTGTGCGAACCCATTTTCCTCGAAGTGGGCATAGTTTCTATGCACATAAAGGTTAAACTGAGTAATGTCCCATCCACAGTCATTCCACTCACAGCCTTATGTGAATATCCAGTCAGTGTTCCTGGAGTATTATGAAGAAGAAGCTCAAGATCAGTCAGAGTGGATTCACTGTGCAGGGACTTTTTACTGGAATGGTCGCTTCTGCCCTCGCCACTTCAAATCTCTACTCAAGTTTAGCCTCCTTCCTGCTTAACTCATATGTCTGTGTGTCTCTGTGTGGTATGTGTGTATGTGTATCTCTGTCTGTCTCTTTGTGTCTGTGTGTGTCTCTGTGTGTGTCTGTGTCTGTGTATGTCTGTGTCTGTGTGTGTCTATGTTGTATATCTCTGTGTCTCTCTCTGTGTCTGTGTGTATGTCCTGTGTATCTCTGTCTGTCTGTGTCTCTGTGTGTGTTGTGTGTCTCTGTATCTTGTGTGTCTGTCTGGTGTATGTCTCTGTGTCTGTGTCTGTCTGTGTATGTGTGTGTGTGTGTGTGTGTGTGTGTGCATGCATATGTGCATGTGTGTGTGTGAGAGAGAGAGAGAGAAAGAGAGAGAGAAGAGAGAGAGAGAGAGAGAGAGAGAGAGAGGAGAGAGAGAGAGAGAGAGAAAGAGAAAGACATAGGTCCTGGGGTTTGAACTCAGGTCATCAAGCGTGGTGACAGTGCCTTTATGCACTGAGCCACTTCTCTAGCCTCCTTCAACTTTTTCTAATATCATTTCTAGAATTTTCAATTACTTAAAAAATAAAGCAGTTCAAAAGTTTGATCTATAGATTAGATCAAACAAGATCTGTTATCTTGCTGCCC